>JAOVVA010000035.1:5972729-5992125 GCA_028565275.1 Leiocassis micropogon
CACACACACAAAATCTATCACCTTTCATGCCCATTTCTTTGTTTGTCTACTCCGCTGTGTGTTTAAGTGTATGAGAACACAATTAAAATTTTAAAAACTAATACTAATTTCTTTTTAAGGAATATTACATAAGGGTCATATATGATTATTTTCCCAATAACGGCCTGTCCCAAAACACTTCCTGTTCTTCCACAGCAGCTGTATGGATGTTTCCGTGTTATGTATGTGATGTACTTTTTAACCTTTTCTTTCTTTTAAAATTTTTTTTCAGATTTTCTACGAGTCCAAGTCCCCCCCGCCATTAGTGCCAAATCCCATCAAGCCTACAACGACCGACCAGGCCTTGTTTCGCCCATTACGTGTGACACCAGCCAGCGGTATCTTTTAGCAGAGCAGAGTAACACACTTGGAGGAAAACGCTATCCGTACCTTCCTCTTGCGTGCGCTCACAGACGCCCATGCATGGCGCGGGAGGCAATGGCATCACCGGGGATTCTTGTGATCTTTGGCGAGCTCATTACTGGTGCGCACACTTAAATTTTTTTTTTTTTTTATATATAAACAGGAATTTCCTAACCTGCCTCTAATTTTTCCATCTCTCTTAAAGTCTCTCTTAATAAAAATAAATAAAAGCTTGTCATAAAAAAGAAGTTATGGAGCCTTTTAAGGGACATGTATGGGGGGAAAAAATCTGTTGGAAAAAAATCAGGAGAAGGAAAAAATACAAATCTAAATCAGGACATAGAAGGAAAAAATATCAAGACCATGTGACTCATACTTCCAGGTCAGTCTTCCAGCGCCAAAATATGTAAAGGGCGAGTACGTCAGTGCATTTTAGCCATTGTTGTGTTGAAATAACGTTAGTGCTGTCCACTGGCTTCGATGTAAAGGGACATTGGAACATTCCTGAGGACATGAGGAATACCTCAGGAAACCATGAAGTTATGAACACAAATTTTAGTTTATAAGATGCCCCAACACAGTGCTTCAACACACAAACGGCTAAAATGCACTGACATACTCACCCTTTCCATATTTTGGCGCTGGAAGACTCCCCCCAGCTGCCACAGGTCATCTGTCCTGTGTTGGACCTTAACAAAAAACGCTAACAATGGAGACTCCTTACTTATTGTACGCGTTAAACAAACACCACCTAGAGGAAACCGTATCACCGTATCACCGTAACACCTTTATATTTTTCAATCTGTTCCTCGTCAGATTTGGATTAGGTCACATGTCCAAGTGAAAGAACTGTTACTATAGGAACCCTCACTCTCTCTTATTCTCTATACATTTATCCTGTGCAGGGCCGCAGGAAGCCTGGAGCCTATCCAAAGAGACACGTGAACACACCTTGGCACACACACACACACACACACACACACACACACACACACAATAGGAAATTTAGAAACTCTTAGCCTATAAGCCTTTTCTGAATGTCTTTGGACTGTGGGAGGAAACTGGAGAACCTGGAGGAACTACACTATTGGGCAGAACATGCAGACTCCATGCACACAGACCCGAGGCAGAAATCAAAGCCAGACCCTGGAGGTGCGAAGCCACAGTGCTAACCACTATGCCACCGTGCTAGGCTTACTATAGAAATATAACACATAACACCGGCACAGACATTTCAATTACAAGTGTAAATCTAAGTTAATTAACACCTTCAGAGAGTCACGTGTCAGCACTGTGAGCTCGTTCAAGTGAGAGACTCATGGGCACAATTGACTACTACTAAAGCTGGGGCTACGTATTAACAAATTACAGGGTGTACTTATTTTTTCATGTTTAGTTCTGAATGTTGGTTTACTTTTTAAGAAAAAAAAAAAAGACTAAATAAATAGTGAAATCTGTCCAAATGAGGAGTTCTAATGAAATCTGACAGAATCCACAGCCTTGTAGTAACCGCTACAGCTCCTTCAGGATGACAGAAATAATTAAACACACACACACACACACCCACACAGAGCACAATATGGCTTTCAATTATTGCTCTTTGCTCCGTGTGTGTCTGAGGTTGCAGTTGATGTGGTGTATGTAAGCTGAGATCAATTATGGTTTTATTCAGTAGATAAGTGCGAATGAGCGACCCGCAAACCAACTAGAAAGGAAAAAAGATCCTGCTTTCTCACGTTGTGAACAGGCGTACACACACACACACACACACACACACACACACACACACACACACACACACAAAACTAGTGGTTGAGTGTAGTTAAAATTTCCGTCAAATTTCAACAGCCCTCGACTTAATCTCAATCTCTATTTAAAGTATACATGTGAAAATAATATGGTTTTTTTTACATTCACTTTAATAAATTCATTTACTAAAAGGTACAAAATAAATATGATGCAGTAACTTTTTTTTTCCCTCCCCAACATATGCATGACTTGCATAGAGCATGGCACGAACCCCAGACGTCTTACTACTGAATAATTCATACAAACGTACGCAAAGTGTGTAGAAATCACATGATCACAGCCATCTTTCAATCTGCACTCCTGTCGATTGTCAAACCAACTCTACTTTGGTTAAAAAGTGTTCGTGCCACTTTACATCTCTTCTATGCAGAAGCTCTTACTGTTTGCTCGCTTCTCATTCTTTCCATCTTTGTTTCAGTCATACTTCTGACTCAAAGATTATAATAAGCTCTAGTCATGTGACTACAGTAAGTATGCCTAGGTTTTTTTAAATGCATTAATTTGGAGCGGATTTGTCATGTTATACAAATTGCTTTGTCTAAATTAATATCGCAATATTCACATTTAGCCATTAAAATGTTTAATCATTTACAGTACTTACCCATCGCCTATACCGCTTTATCATGTATACAGGGTCGCTAGGGGCAGGGCAGTGCACAAAACTGGGTTGGGGTGCCAATCCATTGCAGGGCGCACACACGCACACGCGCACACACACACACACACACACACACACACACACACACTACAGGCAATTTGGGAACACCTATTAGTCTAGTTATTGTCACATCCCCTGTACAGTCCTGACCTGGCTTCAAGCCATTTCCACATGTTTTAGGCCATTAAAGGAGTTCCGGAAGGCCGTCGTTTCAGACCTGAAGCAGGCAGTCTGATCATGACACATGGCTTACTGAGAAAACTTTCTAACTTGATGGTATCCAAGCACTAGTGAAATGCTGGAATAAGTGCATTAGTGGAGCAGGAGATTATATAGAAAAATAAAGGGCCGTTTTATTTTACACATTTAAAAGTCCCCATTTGACTTGAACGCCCCTCGTACTGTGTCTATAGAACGCGCTAATTCATGGTGCACAGTATCTAGTATCAGATTAAAATCACTACTGAAATTCAAAACTTAACACTTTTAAAAATCCCCCAGATGACTTGTATATCATTTTAATATTTAACACACAATCTTCTGATCTATTTTGTAATATTTTTTTCCCCACTCTCATCTACCATGTCGGTTTTAACTTTAAGGTTTCCTACATTACCCAGAATGATATGTGACTATCAGCTGATAGTGTTGCTATGTTATTAAGCCCTAAACC
Source organism: Leiocassis micropogon (assembly GCA_028565275.1). Taxonomy (NCBI): domain Eukaryota; kingdom Metazoa; phylum Chordata; class Actinopteri; order Siluriformes; family Bagridae; genus Leiocassis; species Leiocassis micropogon. Next base: position 5,976,272 of record JAOVVA010000035.1, read on the forward strand.
TATCTAAACAGACTGATGCAGCAGCTCTTTAGTGCTTTACTCTGTCCCGCTCTCACACACCTCCTCATCTGCTCACACACATTCATAAAGTGTAAATTCTGAACTAAAGCTTGAACTTTTGATACAACATAGCACTGTACTGCATGCCGGAACTAACATTCAGTCTACTAACATTTCTTCCACTCCTCAGGGTTGATTTTCTCATTATATGAGAAAATATATCAATTTCATTGACTGTCAGTGGAAAATGGAGAAAGAGAAATAAGAAAAGCTTCCTGATTGTCATGGCTTGTGTGTGATGCTTTTTAAATAAAAATACAGCTGAAAAGAAGTACTTTACATATCACAAATAAGATTATTACTTCGTTGTCATAAACGTATTTTATATGCTTCGAGGTGGAGTTTTCATTTCAGCGTTTCCAAACCGATCCCTGGTGTAATGCTCACTGTTAATATAATTTTAGAGCAGAAAGTGTGCTTCCCTGACTTATATGTCGAAAGTGTTCATTATGGTTAACCACAAGGATTTAAAGACTTCCGCCAGTAGTACCTCGCATTTCTACTACCAACACCAAACGTGTGAGTTAATCAGCTCTTTTTATTGGTTGATACACAGGGGTGTGATAATGTGCATTTCAAAAAAATAAAAATAAATGAATAAATAAAAAATTGGCATTCTATTAATCATACATTTGGTCAAAGCTGCAGTTGCACTGTTTGACCAGCAGTGGGCCCAATTTGTACCAACCATAGAGTTTTAACTTATAGACAGTAGCATGGTCTCGATTGCTCCATTTCCCTCTTTTGCTATTATTTGATATGAATTGCAATGTCTTCAAAGTCAGGTTTGCTATGACTGACACCCTTTGATGTCATTAGCTACACTGAAGCGCTAAACGCAGAGCTAAGGGGAAAGTACCGCGGTGCTGCATAAAAATACGAAAGCAGTGATAATTTTGTCTGGAAAATCCATGTACAAAAAACCGTACCGTGAGGTGCGAGGGTCTGCGGACCCTTAAAGTGAAGCCTGCTATAACTGACACAGGGCAACGAGTGGTATTAGGAACCACCTGTCCAGAAATGGTGCCCTTTCTGAAAGGGTCAAGTTAATGTCCTGCAGTTACTGCATTTAATCACTGTCATTCTTTTCAAGGAAAACATGAAAATGCTTGGAATTAAGTAAAAAAAAAAGTTCAACACATTTAAAACCTACAAAGATATGGCTGAACTGAACCTTCAAGTCCGCAAAAGAAATGTGGTTAAAAAAAAGAATGAGTGTGATCAAAGAAACCGAACATCTTAAGACAATCTTAAGGCAAGCTCCTGATCACTGTTTAATCACCTGTTTAGTCGGCATCCATCTGTGAGACTTAGACTTCAAGAGACAAGTTACTTCGATAAACAGTTGAAGTTGCATTTTAAAAAGACATTAGAAATCAGAGCTATGTTTAATAGTGAAAGTAAAAGCATTTCCATACACACACACACACACACACACACACACACACACACACAGTGTGTGATGAGAACTATCAGAATTGGGAATAAACAGCTGTGTGGCCATAAGTTCGTGAGGCTAATCAGAAAAAAGGCTGCAGTTTGCGAGGGAGCATAAAGATTGGACTTTGGAACAATGGACAAAGATCTTGTGGTCTGATAAATCCAGATTGACCCTATTGACGCTTATTCTAGAGTGATGGGTGTGTCAGTATAAAAGGGGAAGTGCATGAAGCGATGCATCCATCATACATAGTGGCCACTGTACAAGGCTCTGGAGACAGTGATGATCTGGAGTTGCTTCAGGTGGTCAGGTCTAGACTCAGCAACCTTATGTGGCAATAAAATGAATTCAGTTGACGACCTGAATGCACTGAATGACCAGATTACGACATCTACAGAGTCCCTGATGGCACAGCCATATTTTTATAAGAGTGGTCTTGGGAGTATCAGGTAACATTTTCACACATGAACTGGACACTATTCTGTCTGCACTGCATAAACTGTATATTGTGCTCTTACATATAATTATTAATCACACTTTTATTTAACTTGCAAATATTAAGAATGATAATTGAGGTATTAACACAAACAAAAATTACAAGTTCACACAACAGTGACACCGCCCTGGTGCTTAAAACTCCATGCCATCATGTAACACTATGCTTCACAATAACATGGCAAAGCAATCACTGCTAGAGTTGCCTGTAAGTGACTAGGGAATGCCTATGAAAACACCATAGAAACACATGGCAAAATATTTGTAGGCCATGCTGGATAACTGTGGATTACTACAGATCACCCTACGACTAGTGATGGCTTGTTACATTGCATGAGTTTGTAACAACACCTAAAATGCATAATATGCTACACGGTTAAACAACCATTTTAATAACCCTTGTGCAAATGACACCAGTCCTGCATCACTGCGATAAAATGCAGTTCATAAAATGGATACAGAACACACATGGGCGCTTTGGCTGACTTTAAAGCTCTATTTCTAGTGAAAATCACACTGCAGGTGCTGCTACAACGCTTATTATGCTTTACCTTGTTTTGCATTGCTTAATATTCAAGAAAAAACAAATCGGAACGTGAGAATATTTAGACGGTACTATCAATACAAAAGCAGAATCACTCTGAATCCGAGTACAACATGTTTTAGTAACAGAGCAGGATCCGTGACGCCTACTTTGCAACCTTATGCAAACCATCGCAGGTGTGACAGCAACGTGCTTTGAGACAGTTTGTGTACATGGGAAGCTTCCATGCAGTTCCATATATATATATAAAGGTTTGTTGATGTTCCGCTGAAATGCAAATATCTTGTCAACTTTAGACCCCCTTTAAAGTTCTGTATTTTGTTATTCCTGTAGCAAGGTAACACAGGTCTCAAAGCTCCCGCAAATGTGTGCGCTAATGCACCATCTGAAATATCTCTAAGATAATGTCTTTTTTTCATACCTAGATCACCCTTCTCCTCCAAATGTGACATTTCTGTATCTATGTAAATGAGCTACTGCTGAGCCGTACCCCTCCAGATAAGAGCAGAGCTAAGTAACAAAAAAAGGGGGAGTGGCTCTGCTTATATGAAGTCACAACAGATGAAAAATATAAGTGACTTTTAAGAATTGCTTTTATCACTGTCCTACTTAAAGACCCAACTTTCTTCCTGATGCCTTGAGGTGTTTCTCCTTCCTTATGATCTCATCTTTTTCTCTAAAGTGCACCAGTTTTAAACACAATGCCGCCACCACCATGTTTCACTGTAGGAATTAGTTAAAATCCTCACTCTTCTTCCTCCATACATAGCGAGATCCAAACACTTCCATTTGTGTTCCATCTTCAATAAGTAATTGTACATACCATAATATACCATGATATGTGGTATATACTGTGCTACTTGGACATTACCATGGTAGGCACTTCAGTAGATATCATGGTAGTACTATGTTGTGTAGACCACAATGGTAGCCACCAAAGATCAGCAGGTATCTAATATGGCACTGTGTTTAACTATACCATACCAGCAGTGTGTACTAATATAGCTAACTTTCGCTGAACTTTGGTAGCCAATGTGGTATGCAGTATGTCCGATGGTATTCACCAATGTATTGGAACGTACCATAACATGGAAAATGGCACTGCAGAGGTTACTATTACCAGGGCTAGTGTAAGTACCACAGCACTTAGAAAGATACCACTGTGACACCAAGCTACACTGAGATCATACTATAATAAGGAACAAGTTTGATCCATAGAAGCCCCACCCTGCAACCCAAAGAACCCCAAAGACATACGTCCAGGTGCCAGACACACAGCACACCTCCAGATGTCAATTGGAATCATGCCCTGAGGGATCAGAACCCACCATGCCCCACCCCCATTATATAAAGAGAACCTACACAATATTGGGTTTAATGTATAAAGTTATGGCTGATTGGTGTAAACATGTATGAAATACTTTTGACAGGTACACGTTCCATACTACGGTACATGGTAAAAACAAGTACCACACAATAGTACATGTACAGTTGTACTAATAGTAGTAATAGTACAGTTGTACCAAAGTAGAACCATGTACCATAGTGTACCATGTACTAGATCAGCAAATAAACATCACAGCACCATGAAACTTGAGTCACAAACAGTGTGCCTTGCATTTATCCTTCATTAAAAAAAAAAAAAAAAAAAAAAAAAAACATTTCTGTTCATTATTTGTGCCGGGAAAGACCGGTGATATTACGAATCAGCTGCGATCAAAAACGTTCGAGGAGTGGACTGGAAGCCTTTAACCTCATAATTAGGGACAGACCCAAATGCTGGAGGAACACCTAAGCAAACATCACACGTCTAAAGAAACACACACACACACACACACACACACACACACACACACAAGTATGGGGTGAGATGGACTCAAGGGTTAAATTTGGACATCTGATTCCAGTTTCGGTGCTGAAGGAGTGACTAAGAGAGTTAGTGATACAGACTGTGTGTGTGTGTGTGTAAGAGAGAGAGAGAGAGAGAGAGAGAGAGAAATGGGATGATTTTCAAAATAAGAGCTTCTGCATTACTGAGGGCTTTCTAAGCCTATACATGACATTAACTCAACACACACTAAAGAGAAATACACTGCTGCATAAACTTAAGAACTAATGCCAGATTTAATGAAGGGCCTGTGATGACCTGTAGGGGGCAGTAGAGCACTACGAAAATTCCTCCTTCTGCTTTTAGGTGTGTGTGTGTGTGTGTGTGTGTATGCGCGTCAACAATCACAAACGTTTTTCCTGTGTGCCCAGTAATAAGAATTTACATTAACCCAGAGCGTCACTGGAGAATTCTTCACCGGAGGAAACTATGCTTGGCATTGCACTAGAATGGATAAAGTGTGTGTGTGTGTGAGAGTGTGTGAGAGTGTGTGAGAGTGAGTGTGTGTGTGTGTGTGTGTGTGTGTGTGTGTGTGTGCGCATTAGCAGCTCAGCCAGGTATGTACAGGATATGAGTAAACATACAAATATCACAACTTGATTCCAGTAACCTTGCATACAGCAAGACCTCCTCAAATACACACGCACACACACAGTTTCAGAAAAGGGGGGTTGGGGTTAAAACACTATAATAAAAATGACTCGTTTCCTGAAACAGGATTCTGTTGTTTTAGAAAGCGAGAGAGAGAGAGAGAGAGAGAGAGAGAGAGAGAGAGTGAGAGAGAAAGAGAGATAGAGATGGGGTAAGAAAGAGTGAGAGGGAAAAAGACTAAACAGATGTAAATAAAGACAGAGGTGAACAAAGAGATGGAGTGAGGAAGAGAAAAAGAATAGGAGGGAGAGAATGAGTAGAGACTAAAAGAAAACGTAGGGAAGGTGAGAGACGGAGGAAAAGACATGTAGAAAGAGATGGGGAGAGACTGAGAGGATAAAGACAGAGAAAGAGTAGAAGAAGTGAGGAAAAGAGAGAAAAAGAGAAAGCAAGAAAAAGAAAGACTGAAAAATAGAGCTATATACATGGAAGGAGAACAAAGGACTGAGAGAATAGAAATTGAAAGAGAGAGAGAGAGAGAGAGAGAGAGACGGTGAACGAGAGACTGAGAGATAAATAAAGACAGAATAGATAAAGACAGAGATAGAAAGAGTTGAAGAAAAGATAGGGGAGAGAGAGAGTGAGAGAGAAAGGTTGAGACGAAGAGAGAGCGTGAGAAGATGGTATGTTCCTGAGAGATTGCATCCATACAGTAAAAGTGTGTGTGTGTGTGTGTGTGTGTGTGTGTGTGTATAATGCCTTGCGAAATAATTCATACCCCTTTTCCACATTTTGTCACGATAACCAACCACAAATGTAAATATGCTTTATTGGGATTTTATGTAATAGACCAATATAAACTGCCACATAATTATGAAGTATGAGGAAAATGCTAAATGGTTTTCAATTTTTAAAAAAAAAAATTTTTACAAATAAAAATCTGAAAAGTGTGGCATGCATTCATTATTCAGCCCCCCTGTGGCTATACTTTGTAGACTGACCTTTTGCTGCAATTACAGCTGCAAATCTTTTGGCGTATGCCTCTCCCAGCTTTGCACATCCTGAGAGTGAAATTTTCGTCCATTCTTCTTTGCAAATTAGCTCAAGCTCAGTCAGATTTGACGGAGAGCGTCTATGAACAGCAATTTTCAAGTCTTGCCAAAGATTCTCAACTGGATTTAGGTCTCGACTTTGACTGGGCCTTTCGAACACATTAATATGCTTAGATCTGAATTATTCCATTGTAGCGCTGGCGGTATGTTTAGGGCTTTTGTCCTCCTGGAAAGTTCATGGGGTATGAATATTTTTTCAAGGATGTTGAGAAGCATAGTGCACAGAGGTCACCAACTTCCTGCAGAGTCAATAGCTACAGACCTCCAAACTTTATGTGGCCTTCAGGTTAGCTCAGGAACAGTGCATAGAGAACTTCATGGAATGAGTTTCCATGGCTGACCTGATGCATCCAATCCTTACATCACCAAGTAAAATGCAAAGCATCGGATGCAGTGGTGTAAAGCAGGCCGCCACTGGACACTAGAGCAGTAGAGATGTGTTCTCGGGAGTGATGAATCACGCTTTTTAGTCTGGCAATCTGATAGACGAGTCTGGGTTTGGCAGTTGCCAGGAGAACTGTACTTGTCTGACTGCTTTATGGATTATGATGTGGGGTTGTTTTTCAGGAGTTGGGCTCAGCCCAAATGAACTCGTAATGCTTTAGAATCCCAAGACATTTTGGACAATTTTATGCTCCCAACTTTGTTTGAACAGTTTGGGGATGGCCCTTCTCTGTTCCAACATGACTGTCCACAAGTGCACAAAGCAAGGTCCATAAAGACATGGATGAGTGAGTTTGGTGTGTAAGAACTTGACTGACCTGCACAGAGTCCTGACCTCAACCCGACTTTTGGGATGAATTAGAACAAGCCAGGACTGGGAGGCAGGTCTTCCACAAAGTTATGGAACGGCCTTCCAATTAATGTTTGGGAACCAGATACAGTCTCAGTGTTTAAGTCTAGGCTGAAAACCTAGCTATTTTAGCTAAGCGTGGTATTTAATGCTATGTTTGGATGCTATCTTGCTCACTTTCAGTGATCATTCAGGTTTCTTGATGGTGGAGTGACTGGTTGACTTACATTTCAATGAGCCCTCATGTCTGTGTTTCCTTCTGGATTTCCCTTTTAGTTATGCTGTCACAGTCAGTCCTGTCGGAGTCCCTGCTTACACTATGCACTAAATAAACATTTACTTTATACATAATGTGACTGTGACCATACCTAACTGTTATCTCTCTTCTCTTCTGTTGTTTTTCTCTTTGGAGCTGCACATGCCGCTTCTGAGCTCCCAGTGAACCAGACACCCTCTGCCTTCCGGACATGTCTGACTCGTCCTGGTGGCCCACTTCTGGTTGGAGATCTCTTCGTATGGAGATCTCTTCCGTGTGGTCTGCTTGGGATGCGTCTGGTGACTGGGGATGGTTCCACTTTACCATGAAGATGGTCTTGGACTGGGCTGATACAGACAGCTGTTCTCTGAGCACTTGTGACTGCAGTCACTCAATAGTTCAGGACTGAATTCCCCACAAACAGTTTTGTACCCGAGACTCCAATAATGAAAGTGGACTCTATATTAACTTAAACAGCTCTCCTGTTATACTGAACTTTCAGTCTACTAACACACACTGTGACTGGAGATCAATCCCTGATATCTGATCTCACCCAAATAAGAATAGATTCCCTATTGAGTCTGGTTCCTCTCTAGGTTTCTTCCTATTGCCATCTTGGAGTTCTTCCTTGCCACTATTGCCCTCAACCTGATCATCAGGGAGAATTTGATCATTTTCATTTATACACATTTTCTCACACATATCAATAATTTTCTTTTTGATTCTGTATACAGTAGCTGCTTTGCGACAAGATATATAAATAATCGCCTTATAAATAAATTTAATTGAATTGAATATGTGTGCGCATACGCGTGTGTGTTTCACTCGTCCCCCAGTGACTGCAGCTGCACGGTGAGTAATGAGCAGAAAATTAAGGATCGTCATATTTACAAATGACTTATAAGCGATATTGTCATCATAACACACTTTAGGGTTCACAGTGTCCGAACAGGCATGTACTCCTGAGATGAGCCCACACACACACACACACACACACACACACACACACAACAATAAACTGCTGAGCAGATATCAAACGGTACAGCGAGCTGAATGACCTCCAGCTATCGTTCATCTTTTTACTGGAAGCCGGACAGCGCGAGGAGCCAACACCAGCACGTCTGAGTTCTTCCTGTCAAGTCCTCTCTGCTTTCACATCGGCCTTCGCTCCCCATGTAGAAAGGCCAATAAAATAGGAACGATTACAAGAGACCACCCTGTCTTGTGATCTGGTCTCTCTGTAACACTGAAGCTCACACGTTCTCGCACCCTATCTAGTGCGCTACAGCATCAGTTCATCACCCGCTGCATGGACTGGTTAGCTTGAGTTTAAATCCAGTAGCGCTGGTGTTCCATAAATTCATGTAATCCATTAATCAATCCTACTGCACTTGTGTGTGTGTGTGTGTGTGTGTGTGGTTTTATTATAACATTTAATTTGAACACAAGGTGTGGTCTTCTGCTGCTGCAGTCCATCTGCTTCAAGGTTCGAAGTGTTGTTCACTCACTGATGCTCTTCAGCCTACCCTGGTTGTAGCATGATGCCTTTCTATAAGCTTGAACCAGTCCGTGCATTTTCATATGACCTCTCACCCAGAGAAATGCCCTTATTAGATATTTAAACAACATTCTCTGTAAACCCTGGGGATGGTTGTGTGTGAAAATCCCAGCAGATCAGCAGTTTTGGAAATACTCAGACCAGCCTGTCTGGCACCAACAACCATGTCATGTTCAAAGTCACTTAAATCACCGTTCCTCCCCATTCTAATGCACAGTATGATCTTCAGCAGATCGAGCTGCTTCCATGTTTTTGGCTGATTAGATATTTGCATTAATGAGCAGTTAAACAGGTGTACCTAATGAAGAAAGTTGTAAACCTCAGTTCAGGAAGGTTTGTACTTAAAAACTAGAATTTATATTATAAATAATGTACCGTACTGAACTCTACATGAATTTCCTGACAAAAACTCTTCGAAAAGCCTCTTATACTGTTGGCTTTCTCCCAGAGCTATGAAATGATTTACTTACTTATTATGTAACTAATGATCTCATTCTGACTTACTTCTGACTAAATTACTGAATGCCTTTCTGAACTACTCTGTATTTACTTCCTGAATTTCATGTTTACTCACTGAGTGACTGAATTACTACAGTACCTTCAATACTTACTGACTTACAAGCTACGTTTAGATGTTGTTGGTCTTTCGGCTGCTCCCGTCAGTGGGTCGACACAGCGGACCATCCGATCAACTTTTTTAACACAGGTTTTACGCCGGATGCCCTTTCTGACGCAACCCTCCAATTTTATCCGGGCTTGGGATCGGCACTGCATCCAGTGGCTGGGGTTTGGGCATTGGCAGAGAATCGAACCCGGGCCTTCAGCATGGCATGGGAGGTGAGAAACCTACCACCTACCACCTATGACCAGTCTCCATTAGCATAATAATCTCCCAATCAGAATAAAAATATATCATGTCATATAACAGTCTTACCCTATCCATCCTGACCGTAATGAAATGTCAATCAGAATTGAGAAATAAATATGTTCTTTCTGTGCAGGAAAGGACCACTGATTTCTTGCCATTTCATACGCAGTAAAGAATCTTATCTGAAAAAATCACCGACAAGACTGAATTCTTGTAACCAATCAAAGTTAGGAAAATTCATCTTCTTGTTATATTTTCCCCAAATTCACAAAGTCATATTCTGATTGGAAATGCTTTGAGAATGTATAATAAACACTGATATTATCAAATCAATGTCCATGTAAACAGTTATGTATCACTGATCGGAATGATTTTAATCAGATTAAAGAAATATGGTCTGTGTAAATGGAGCCAGTGACTCACTAGTAGAAGGAATGAGTGACCTTCTGACTCCGAACCCATCACATGCAAAGTCTTTCGATATCACAGGGTGCTGCTCAAACTCTCCTATCGCCCCCAACCCAAACACACACACACACACACACACACACACACACACACACACACACACACACACACACACACACACACAAGGTACACTGGTTTCCCTCACCATACCCAGCTGTCAAGGTTACAAACAACACAGACCTCAGGCCATCATGACGTCAGTGACTGACAAGCTGTCAGATTGAGAAATCAGAGAAAAGAAAGCACAACAAAACCCAAAGCGACTTTCCCATGAGGCAAAAAAAAACAAAAAAAAAAAACACATGAAGCACACGAAACAAGATGGGTGATCATATTCGGTTGTTTGTGTGTTTTTTTTCTAAAGAGCGATGATTTTTTTTCATTATCATCATCTTTATTTTATTACACATGTCCTTAAGACCTGTGGTTATTTACTGTACATTACGCCTCTTCATCTTTCTCTGTGGTAAAGAGCAACTCTTCAGTTATGAGCTTGTAATAATTCGATGGAAGTAATGAAGCTGTAATGGTGCAGGAAACGTTTATTACTGCGTGTGTGTGAGCCATCGCACTGATCTATTCAGGGACACTCTCATCCCCCAAAGACAAACACAAACAAGCACAGACATAAACAGCTTGTTATCTGGTCTCATACCCACCCTGATGAACTGATTTTGCTGAGAGAGAAACAAAGTGCTCTAGTCATTAAAAGAAAGAAAAAAAAAAAAAACTAAAGACATTTATATTCTACAGGAATTTATGAGCCTGGGACTGAGTCATAACGGAAGACAAAGCTTCGTGCGTAGGGCTGAAGGGCCTCACAGTGTTTTTCATCAAAGGACCCCAAATCGTGATTCACCTTAATAGCAATTAGCAAACCGGATGTCCAAAAAAAAAAACTGTATAGACTTCCCATAAGAGACAGTACCCAAAGTACAGCGTAAATCTACCCTTACTCTCTCAGGATACAGTGTGTGAGAGAGAGAGAGAGAGAGAGAGAGAGAGAGATGAGAGACATCTCAACATCATAAGAGACGGACAAAGAAAGGGAGGAGGAGAAAAAAAAAAAAGGAAAAAAGTCTTGAAAGAGGAAGAAAAGAAGGAGAGGAGTTCCACATGGCGAACATCTGTATCACCTAATTAGTGGTCGAGTTCTGGCCTCGTTTTTGGTCACTTTCGTTCCTTTATATTTTTTTCCTTGTCAGTTCTCTGGAAAACAAGAGCAGGACAAACACACATGGCAGCACTCATCCAGCTCATACTGGAAAACAATGAGGAGATGGTGACAGAGAAAGAGAGAGAGAGGGACAGAGAGAGAGGGAGCGAGAAAGACAGGACAAAATCGGGGAGTGGGAAATGATGCAGGTGAAGCGTTCCTTTCTGTGTTTCGGCTCACAATATTCTCAGAAGTTGGCTGTCACCGCACGTGGACGCGTTCATGTTCATCTGCATCTCCTTCAACAAATTCCTGGTGTCTCAGGGTTGAGTTGAACCTTTCAACGATCAGATTTTTTTTCAGATCAGATCTGAGTTTCTTTTGTATGTGGTCCTACATCAGATACAAATACTATTCACGGTCATGAAACTTAAATGAGAGCGGTCAGAATGGAATTTATGTAACATTTTGTCTTTGCGCACACGTAGGGCGCTCGCTGACATCATCAATCAGCACTCACAGCACAGGGACCTCGTAGCAGTGCTAGCAACGGCTGATGAACGGCTAAAATGAGGCGCTTGGCTGTCTTCCTTGTTCTGGACCTCAACAAATACAGCCGACTGGCTACCTGCTTGCCGTCCTTCTAAGCAAAACTCCAACCATGACTTTTTTAAAATTGCATCCAGTATTTGAAACAAATGAGGAGACTGACAAATATGACATGTTTTAACTCAGATTGCGTAAGCAAAGATGTTTTAATGTAAGCATAGGTGCCTTTCAGAGACAGATGCGTCCACATTAGAGTCAGATAAAAGTAATTATTATGGTTTTCATCATGACATGCAAATCTGATCTGATCAAACAACTGGAATTGAACAATACAGCTTGTAATGTGAACAAAGCCTAAATGTGGCAAATGATGTACAGTGGAATTTTGGATTTGCGAGCGTTCTACAAGACAAGCAAAAATTTAAAATAAATTTAAACCTAATAATCGAGCGAGTCTAGATATACCAAGTATCATCAAGTATAATGTAGCACGCATGTGCTTCTTATTTTGACGCCGAGCATCATGTTATCACAACTGAGTGTGCGTCAGTCGTATAGTCAACATCCGTGTGTAAACCCCCACCCCCCCACCTTCCTCCTCTCTCTGGTCTCAATCACTATAGCTACATTTTTTTTACAGGTAAGGTGCTGGTTAATTTGTTTTATTTTTACTTTATATTTTGTATTAATTATTTTTATATGAATATTTTTGGGTTGTGGAACAAATCGTTGATGTTTCCATTTTTTCTTATAGGAGAAATTCGCTATCATATATGAGTGTTTTGATATACAATCATGCTACCTGAACGAATTATGTTCGCAATCCAAGGTTCCACTGTATATTTCTTTCCTCAAACACAACCTGCATAGTTAGTCTTCTAGATTTAACAAGCTACCAATCGTGGCTGAATGATGATTGGATTTGTTCTGAATTCCCAGAAGCTTGGGAATTACTGTATGATCTGTTAGCTCAGCATGCATCTGGAAAAATGGTTGTCCTTTTCAAGTTTGGACACCAAATCATATTCAGCCGACTGTGAGCTGAATCCAGCTGTGGCTTTTCTTTAACACATGTGGCCCTGACACCTCTGTTTAATCCCAAGCCCAAACTCTGGGTCTAATCCACGTTTGTGTGGCTGTATGTTCCCAAAACTAAAACCATGCTGCTCAGTGGTGGAGGAAAACAACTTGGCCATATGCAAGTCCGGCATGTTGATGACACGGCTTCCTAACTGTTGCAGGACACACATGCATACAGTACACAAACACACACACACACACAATTTGTAAATGAGAATTAGACTAATCTGCATGTCTTTGGACTGTGGGAGGAAACCGGAGTACCTGGAGGAAACCTCACCAAGCAGGCGGAAAACATCCAAATTTTGATGTTGATATTGAACCCTCGACCACTGAGGTGTAAGGCTGTAATGCTAACCACTACGCCACCGTGCCACCTGAATGAGAATTATTCCACAGAAAAAAAAAAAACTACATCTTTATATACAGTAACACTGACATTATAGTTTGTTGTTTTCGAGGAAGTAAACATTCATCACTCATCACAGTTAACTACTAAGCAGCTCGCATAAACAAAAGAAAATTGAAAGTTGTCCGACTTACCACATCTGAGGCGCGATGCAATATTATCTATAACATGTACTAGCTGTCTTTTTCCTCCAAACTCTCCATGCAAATTAATCTTGAAACCCACTCACTACACGCACTTACAGTACAGTAGTCTCAAGACACCACATACGCTAATTAGTCTTGAAACCTCTGTTATAAGCTGCTCATGCTCACAAAAAGCTGTTTGCTCTGTGCACATAAGTTTGTTTAGGAATGATAATTATGGTGGATGACAGAGATATGTGCTGCTCAGTAACAATGTAACTTTTTGTTTCATTTTATTTGTAGTTAAATGGTAAACTATTGTATTTGAAGTTATTTTGTGGTGTTGACACGCTGCACTTGTTTTTTTATGTGAAAAAACTAATTTTATAAGGAACGGGCTTCATTTCAATTTAACAATAATTAAATTAATTAATTCAGTTGTGAAGCTGCTGAATAAAGCTAAAGTATAATAGTTTTGAGTTATGATAGCTATTTTTAAAAGGTACGGTCTTAAAATTGTCGGTCTTAAACATAATCGGAAAAACTTAATATAGAATCAGGATATTTAAAAGAAATCGTGAGGCTTGAAGAATTGCAACAAATTGAATCAACACAGACGTAGATAGAGAGAGAACAGAAAGGGAGAATGTCTATAAAAGAGAGGGAGGAAGAAGAGGAGAAGAAGATGCACAGACACGAGAATAAAGGAACAGTTAAACAACAATTTCCAGGCTCTAGGAGAAAACCTGAGAAAAGTCTCCGCCTCCTCTGTGTTTCACTGTCAATCAATATGTGTCTACATGCATGAGTGTGTGAGAGTGTGTGTGGTTGCATTTGTGCTGGAGGCGTCTCCCCCTTCCCGAAGCCCCTCTCACAGACGAATTCAATTTCCTTTCTGCTAAACATGGAGCTCTAAACAAAAGCTCAAACGAAAACGCAGTGACATGAAAGCAGTCGCGTTCTCAGCTCTCGCATTTCACCACAAACACAGAACCGCAGCACGGAGCTCAAAAAGCAGACACAATAACAACCTTAATCACACGCTGGAGACACAAACACACAACCAGCACTACCATTTGGGACTGGGGGACACATTAGTGAGCGCACACACACACGCACACGTATATAATATAAATAGGGGGGTTGGGGAGGGTCACTGTGACAAAATCTGGAACACGTTAGTGTGTATGACTATGTGTCTTTGAGTACCTGTGTGTGTGTGTGCATGGTGGTGTGTGTTGAAATCACAGTACGACACGTTTTTTTTTTGTGATACAGCCCTGATGTGAACAAGGCTCCAGTCTCCTCTTTAGAGCTCTGGCATTATGGAGCGCGTTAGCGATGGTGTGTGTCAGGAGCGTAAAATGCAGCTCTGTGCAAGCGCCTCGTCCGGCTCCCTTCAACCGGCCTTGAGGTAAAAGCGCTGCATTGTGGGGAATTTCCCAGAGTCGGTGGCGTCCGCTTAAAGAACGCTCATTAAAGCCTGATGCCAAAACAGCCACAAACACGTATACAGGGGCCAAACACACACACACACACACACGCACACACACACACACACACACAGTCGCATAGAGTCTGGACGCCAAAGGCAGACGCATCACCCTTGACATGTGACCCTTGGGCAAGCTGGAGCTAGACTCTGACGCAGCACACACTGCTGCACTATGCGCGCGCACACACAGACACACAGACACACATACACATATACACACACACACACACACACTATGTAGTATACATCTTGAATGCACACTGATTCAATTCAGTGAATGACATTTACGTAAACAAACACTTATTCAGAGTTATGCATTAGAATACTATTGGGACTAAGTTAAAACGCAGAGCCTGTTCCCTGAAAAAACACCCCCAGTGATGGCACTGTGTTGGCACTGTGCATTCCCGGTAGGTAAGGTTCTCCTGGCAAAAATCAAACCCAGATTCATCCATCAGAATTTTTTCACCCCAATTTTTTGCATAATTTATCACCCCAAAGAACGTTTTCACTTCTCCAAAGTCCAACGGCAGAGCGCTTTACATCAATTTTAAAGGAATAGTTTTGTTTTTTGTCAGATAAATCAAAATTTTAATCAAAATTGAAGTGCACATAAGTACACTACAGCCAAGTGAGAGGTAACTGAGTACAGTGAAACCTCGAATTGTGAGTAACGCGATTTGCGAGTGTTCCGCAAGACGAGCAAAGATTTTTAATAAAGTTTGACTTGGAAAATGAACAAGTCTTGGTTTACGAGTACCGAGTATCATGTAGCACGCATGCGCTTCTTGTTTTGACGCAGAGCGTCACGTGATCACAACTGAGCCTGTATGAGAGGCTTGCATTGCGGAATTGTGGGTAATCATCTCCCCTGCTGGGTCTTAGTGCTCGTCTCTTACTGGTATAATCAACATCCGTGCACGCGTGTACTGTTTACTATAACACTGTGACCACGTGTGTGTGCGT
>JAOVVA010000035.1:5993523-6019342 GCA_028565275.1 Leiocassis micropogon
TATGCTTTTGTGAAGCTATTGAAATCTAACTGTTCCTAGCTTGTTCATTTCTAACCCGAACTTCTAACCAATTTTGGAAAATTACTTAAATTTCAATGTTCAAAATTTCCCAGTTATTATTTAGAAATTGTATTTTTAATGAATTATTATACAAACTACATTCCTAATTTTCATCCTAAAAATATATTTCTACATTACAGTGTGAAACTTCTTAAGTCTGAAGTCTACCTCTTAATTTCCTAATCCCTACATGCACATATATAACTTTGGGAAACTACTGAAATCTTTTTATTTTTACTTTAGAAATTCCTAGGCCTAAACCTGAAGTCTAAATAAATTTGTTAAACTAATGAAATCTAAATATTCCAGATGTCCAGGTTTTTTTTTAAAACTGTATTTCTACCTGATTTTTGGAAATCACTTTCCAAATATCTGTCCTTAAAATTTTTTGTAGATTATTGTTTGAAACTGCTGAAATCTAAGTAGCTAGCTACTATTTTTTGCTAAATTAACAATTTACAACAAGAACTAGAAGTAGCTAGCATTTCCGACCAATATTCCTAAGAGGTACAGTGAAACCTTGGATTACGAGCATAATTCATTCCGGAAGCGGGCTCGTATTCCAAAACACTCGTAAAGCAAGGAAACTGTCCCATAAGAAAAAATGGAAACTGAAATTATTCGTTCCACAGCACAAAAATATTTAATACAAAATATAAAGTAAAAATTAAAAAAAATTTACCTGCACTTTCTCTGTAAAAAAAAATAAATAAAATAAATCCCGACAAATAATTGTTTCTATTTATGCGCACAGGCATGTGTGTATCTAAAGTAAGCGGAGAGGAAGAATCAGCCCCTCCCATCTCCCCCTTCTCATCTTACACACACACACACACACATTAACGGAAAGACTGTTTTGTCGGAAAAACACGCGCGCACATACGTGTGTTATAAGAAACAGTACACGCGCGTTGTACACACGCGCTTACAAACACAAATGAAAATATGTTTTACGCACAAACACATGGTCGCAGTGCACGTGTGTTGATTATACCAGTGAGAGATCCGCACTAAGACCGAGCAGGGGAGACGATTACCCACAATTCCGCAGCGCAAAAGAGAAAGAAAAACACTGGCTCAGATCACGTGTCTCAGATCACGTGACGCTCGGCATCAAAACAAAAAGTGCATGCGTGCTACATGATACTCGGTACTCGTAAACCAAAACTTGCTCATTTTTCAAGTCAAAATTTATTAAAAATCTGCTCGTCTTGTGGAACACTCGCAAACCAACCGCGTTACTCGCAATCTGAGGTTTCACTGTAATTGATTTTATTGGTAATGTTTGGTTATTTCTGTCATTTTTAAAAAGTTTTTTCATAAACCTTTTTCATCTTACTTGTTTAGCTGATAAATTATCTTGCACGTTTCTTATATTATACAGTACTGCAGTTACATGTTCATTGGAAGGTAGTTACTGTATGAACTTTTAAAGAAAATTAAAAAAAAAATTTTTTCTGAAATTGTAACTTAAACAACTTATCTGTTGTTATTAACGTTTACTAATTTTTTTTGTAAAAAAAAAAGTGGCCCCAAGCATCTTTCTGACTAAAAGGTCTTGTATTTAGTACTGCTCTACTATACATGTTTAGTGTAGTAGGTGTGCATTCTTGTAGATGTAGCCATAGCGAAACCACCTTAAAAAGTCAACTTATGGCTAGCAATGAAGCATCGTGATTAGCTGACTCACCTGAAGGAGGAGTCTCTCAAAGGCAAGGCAGGCATCCCACTGGGCCAGACAGGGGTGGCACAGCGTCTGAGCAGTGCCCAGTGCCAGCTGTAAAAGTCCGCAGTGATTCTCTACCGCCGGCCAATTGCCCCGAAACAACTGCACATACGAGGAGAGCTGCTCCCCTGTCACACGGCCTGAGAAAGAGAGAGAGAGAGAATTTTTCTATCTTTCCTTGTTTTAATGCAAAGAAAAAGCATGTTGCAATAAAAACTGTACTAGAGATTAAAGCTTTAGACTTCATTTACTTAAGACAAAACTTTACATACTCTTGTTTTACTGTATATTATATTCATTAATAATTTATTAATAATTTTCTAGTTTTGCATCTTTCCCTATAAAAAGGATAGGTGGATTAGAATATCTACAAGGCTGTTCAAATCAAATCAGGACTTGTAAGAATAACAGAATACCTGTACAGATATGAGAGTAAACACTCCCTTTATTTCTCTATATATTCCCCTGCTACACTAATGCACGTATTCTGGCGTTTTACTAGTGCTTGTAGTGCTTGGATACCATCAAGATCGAATTTTATTTTATTTTTTTTTTTACAGTAAACCAGAGCCATGATGGCACTGCCTGCTTCATGTCAGGAACACAGACCTCCCAGGAACGCCTTTAATGGCCCAAACATGTGGAAAAGGCTATATGACTAAAGCATATGGCAATAACTCCTAGCCGAGTTCCTGTAACGTGCAAGTGGTGTTAGTGAATGATTATATGTACAGTACAGTTTCCACAAGCAGATGCGTCTCTTCCTTCAGAAAGTTATCAGTCGATTTCCAAGGATCAGACGTTCCACTTGCTGAACGTCTTTGAAATGTTTGCACCAATTAAATGTTTTTCTGCGGCTAAGAATCTCATCACCGTACTGCCCTTGAAGTCTTCTATAAATGTCAATACGTTCTATTTCTTCATTCACCGGAAATTTCATCACAAGTCCCAGTTTGATATGAACGTCCCTCGCATAAATAAAAACAAATAATAATTAATGTAATTCATACATATTTATCAACATTTTTGTACATTATGTAAAAATGAATAGAGACAAGTGATCCTGCTGAAACACTGAGCTCAGTGTGTACAGTGGATATAAAAAGTCTAAAAAACACCCCTTGTTAAAATTTTACAATTTTTTTGTCATGTTTTATGTGACATCTAAGTTCAATTACAAAAAATTTAAATGTATTAGGGCAAAAACTAAAGAAAATTTACAGTAACCTGGTTGCATAAATTTGCACACCCTTTTATAATGAGAGTTAACAATTCTATTCAAACTCCTCTGGAAAAGGAATTAGAACAGCTTTAGCCGATCGCTGAACCCACGGTCCGTGAAGGGCTAGCGTATACTGTACAGGATCTCAGTGTTGAACGATATCAATCAGCACAGAGATGCAAAGGAATTTATAAAGCACCATAAAATGTCATGTAGACCGCCATCGACAAGTGGAGAAAACGTGGCACTACCGTGACATGACCAGGAACATTTATTTATTTATTTAATGTATTTTGCGTTTGAGTAATTTAGATGTTTGTTCAGTTCTGATATGAGTTTCTTTTACACACATTTTCTGATCTGTAAAATGATTTTTCAGTAGCCATGGTTTAGAGTTGTACTTGTTTAAGGTTGTGTGTTAAAAGTCTTAACCTGAGTTATTGTGCACCAAGTTACAGCAGAACTGATACGAAAAGAGCAATCCCTCTGCTCTTATACACAGATGTAGGAGGCTGGACTTCAGGACAAAGACAAAGACAAAGCATGTGTGCGGTGATTAATATCTGCAAGTCACAGTGCGAAAGCCTGGTGGAGAAATAGGACGGTTCCTCCATGTGTGATTTTCTTTTTTGTAGGGTGTGTATGTGTGAGAGAAAGTGTCTTGTGAGTGCTTACTTGCGTTAGTTTAAGCCAAATATTTTCTATTAATCTTTGTGTGAGTGTGTTTGTGTGTATGTCTACATTCTCTGGTGGATCTTATCCCAAGCTTATTTACTGAAGTAGTACGACGTGTAAGCCAAGTGTAAAGACCGAAGCCAAAGCTCTTACAGTGGGAGTCTTAAGGGACACAGGAAGAAGGGTGGAGGGAGAGAAAGACAGAGTGAGAGCGAGGTTATGTTGACCCAGTGTAGTCTGAGGATGAGGAGGGTGCATTAAAATCCCATAAACCACTAAGAGCAAGTTGATGCTCTAGATCATCTTCAGATATGAGGAGTATTTCCTGTGGCCTGCCATGGCCTGTGCTTGCTTCAGATCAGGGCGAATGAGAGAACGAGTGTGTGTCAGCATGTGAAAAAGTGAGCCAAAGCCTATTTGGGGGTGCAAGGGATTGCACAGACTAGCTAACTAGTTAACTAAATACATTTACTAGTCCACACTTTGGTGATTATTCCATCCAGGGTGGGTAAGGAGATAACGGCAGGCAAACACAAATGTACTGCTGGAAAATATTTCAGAATAGAATGGAGGCAATTTTACACTCTCCTAGTAAAATCCTTTGCTTTAATGGACCATCAAAATGTTCATTTCATTTGGAGACGTGAATGCAAAGCTGTTTTTAGTCCCACTTAAACAAATTCTTTTTTTAACCCTTGCACAGTGAACGTTGTTGCATCCAGCACGGCATTGTTCACGTCAGCTTATAGACGGTCTAACTCTAGATTTTAGATCACCCAAACGTCCTAGACACTGCAGGAGATGTTGTAGACAAGGTTATCTGCTGTGCCATAGACTATCAGAATCAATCGCTTTAAAGCTAAAAGCTCATCCATGAGAGCATTTTTTTTTAAAAAGGTATATTTATGCACAACAAGTCACAAGCGCAAATCCACACACAAAGCAGCAACTCAGAAAATGAAATACAAAAAAATCTGGAATGAAACAGAAAACTATGAAAAAAGAATAGCAAACAGGAAAAGGCAACATCACGATCCTGTTGTATCACAAGGAGATCACTGGTCCAGGACCTGGTACATCGGGGTTGCATTTCTGATTGGCTTGTTTTCTGATTTGGTTGGTTTAAGAATGTTTGTTCTGTTTTATTATTCTGTTGTGTTTTCTGATTTGTTTGTTTTCTGAATTTTTATTATTCTGTTCTGGCTTCTGATTTGTTTATTTACTACATTTTATTTTTCTGTAATTTTTTTCTCATTTGCTTGATTTCTGATTTGTTTTGTTTAAAAGTTTTATTTTTTGTTTTCTGGTTTGCTTGATTTCTGATTTGTTTAAAAAAAATCTGTTCTATTTGTTTTGCTGATTTTTTTTTACAGTATTTTTATTTTCTGTTTTTATGATTTGTTTATTTTATGATTTTGTTTGTTTAAAAATTGTCCTGTTCTGTTTGTTTTCTGCCATTTTCTTATTAGTTTGTTTTAAAAATGTTTGTTGTTTATTTTCTGTTTTTTATTATTCTGTTCTGTTTTCTGATTTGTTTATTTTCTGAATTTAATTTTTCTGTTCTGTTTATTTTCTGATTTTTTTTTTACAGTATTTTTATCTTCTGTTTTTATGATTTGTTTATTTTGTGATTTACTTGTTTTCTAATTCGCTGCTCTGGTTGTCCATTTTTTTTAATTCCTTGTAGTATTTTCTAATTTGATGCCCTGTTTCTGGTTTTGTTTTGTTTCCTCATCTGCTATTTTCTGTTAGCAATAGCAATCGGACCCATCCATTTCGGAACCTCTGTAGTCCAACTAGGGACTAGAGACCGATGGTGATCATTGTATTTATTATAGCAATCTGATACACAGACATAATTTGCACATTTATTGCACTGATGTTCCACTGGAGCTGGAGATTAAATTATTTCAAGGATTTTAATTGAAGTACAATTTACTGCACAAATAAAAAAGCCAAAAATCAGCGCTGAAAGCCATGATCAGTAAGACACATGTAGTCAGCTCCACCCAACACCACTTGACTTTTTTCTGTGGGCTGATCTGATGTCAGTAGTCCATCAGAATCTGCTAGGAGCAATCTCTGCACTAAAGGAGGAAAGCATCTCTTCATGGAACAACATAATTTGTGATAAATTTCTTTCCTGTATTCCGCGTGTACACAAGTCCCATGAACTCAGAGTATGTAAATTTGATCATTTGCTGTAATTTATACTTTTAAATTAATCTTCGTCTATGGAGCCAGACTTCTAGGCCACCCTGTATTAAATATAAATACAGCCATGCAATACAGTAAAATAAGAATTATGGAGCTTTAAAATCGAATGAGTTTGAAAGTCCAAGTCCAAGAACATGTCAAAGCTGTCGATGTTGTAGAGATAGTATGAGGCCAAGTAAAACTAAACTGAACAGCCATACAGTACGTGTGTCCTACAGTATATCGCGCTATGCTGTCAATCCTCAGTATAAACATCTGAAAGTAAGACTACAGGACTGCTGCTTATATGCTGAGAAATTAACACCAAGCTTCAGGATCAATCAGAAATGTTCCAACGGTAATAGTGTTATTACAGGCAGTTTATACTAAATGACCCAAATCACGAACCGAGAAGCACTACGAGGCATAAATGAGTCTCTGTGACTACATTAAAAGTCAATGAAACATGAAGTATGGACCATCCACTGCGCAAGTCGGGTCACGTCAGCTGGCCAGCAGCAGGGGTGAAACAAAATGGTGGCTCTGTGCATAAAAAGGCCACGTCGGCTTTTGGCATTAAGGGGAAATATCATTGTATAAAAACGGTCTGAAACATCCAGGCGCAGAAAAGAGCCATTGTGAGTGTGAGTCAGCTTTCAAATGCTCTGGCAAAACACCCAGGAATCACTTAGCTTAATTTGCCAAGCATAACTCAAACGAGAGGGAGCTGGAGAGAGTCAGACAGAGGGAGAGCGGGAGAGTGAGAGACGGAGATGAAGATAAGTGAGCAGACACTCGGCTTGTCCTCGAGTGAAGGTCTGAAACGTCACAGCGAACAGATCAAAATGATAAGATGAAGCCGATATGCAAAACGTAGTTTGTGGTGAAGCAACCAGGCCCTTGTTTTTCTTGTTTTATACTGTACCCCCACACACACACACACACACTATAGGTGGTGGTATAGTGGAATGCATGTAACACTAATCAGCCTGCAAAAATAATAATACATTTAAAAAGGATATGAAAATACAGTTGTAATGTCTGATCTATAAGAACAGAGTCCATGAGTGTGTTCGAGAAACACACACAAAGTGCTTAATACATTTATATAGAGGTGTATAAAAATAAATATGAAGTGTCAGAGGAAGAAGTCTTTTTCCAAGAGCATACAGTGAAAAAAAAAAATCAACAGACTGTGTGTGTGTGTATGTATTTTTTGATATGTAATATAATTTTTCTGGCACTGCAATGTTTCTCTTGGCTTGGACATCAGGAAATGGTTGTTATTAAGTGCACAAAGCTGGGTGTGTTTTCTATTCACTTTGTATATATATGTGTGTGTGTGTGTGTGTGTGTGTGTGTGTGTGTGTGTGTGTTCCAAACTTGAGCTCCATGCACAAGTTTGCAACACACAATGAAGTGAACTTACAGAGATAGATTCACTTGGTGAAATAGAGCAGTCCCCATCAACACAGGATGAGGAACACACACACACACACACGTTCTACACCTCATGAGACTGTCAAACATCTGTAAGATGACTAATCCTCACAGATGAATGTACTGTATAGTAAGAACACATGACTCGTATTATGTTAAAAAAAAAAAAAAATGCCGGCAGGACGAAGCGCACCACAGAGTGACTCCAGAGTGATGAGTGGCGGCGCTCTGGGCTGCTGCATACTGTA
The DNA here is from genome assembly GCA_028565275.1 of Leiocassis micropogon. Lineage (NCBI taxonomy): Eukaryota > Metazoa > Chordata > Actinopteri > Siluriformes > Bagridae > Leiocassis > Leiocassis micropogon. The sequence goes on from JAOVVA010000035.1 coordinate 6,001,091, forward strand.
AGTGTCATGTCACTACTAAACTGGAGTCTAATGAACTTTTCTCTAGATATTTCCAGCTACAGTGTGTGTGCGTGTGTGTGTGTGTGTGTGTAACAACGTAAAGCTGACATGACTGTACTTCTCTTTACTATGATGGCATTAATTAACCCTTAGAACTCAAGGGCACAAACCCCTGCTGGAAACGCAACACTAGTTAATGACCGATAAAAAATTAATTAATAAATAAATAAATAATAAATATTGTTTCGTTGTGTGTCGACAATAGGAGGAGGCCTCAGGCATTAAACTATTAGATTAGGTTTTCGAATACTGTTCATCATGTAGAACCATGTTATGATAATTTTTAAAACATGCAAATTTATTTGCCAACGGAACGTGAGAATGGTGTTGCAAAAATCACAGAACTCACAAAAATACTATTATTATTTTATACTCATAAAACCATACCATAAAAACATGTGACTGTACAGCATGTGGCTATAGTATTTCTTTACCTACATATATCAGGATTTGGTGTGTAGACCAGAGAAACTATTGAACAATCGGGGGGCCTAGTGAACACTGCAGAAAACCCAGTGCCAACAAGATTGTACAACGTGTAAAATGGCACGTTTCTTGTAGGTAATCCTTCAGATACTACTCTTGTATTTGAACTTGACAGGTTTTACATCGGATGTCCTTCGTGGTGCAACTCTACCATTTTTATTCAGGCATAAGGATGCTCCACAACTATTGGTTGGGTTTGGGTGTTGACTTGGAATCGTACCTGGGCCATGCCCTGTCAATAGGTCTTCTTATTTCCCACCCCAAATCTATTGATGACCTATTTCTAGAGACTAGCAATTAAAAACCTGATGACAGCCACAACAATATTTTTTTGTAAATTGGGACTGCCCCAATTAGCTTTTCTGGCGATATCAATGAACCTAGTGGTCAATATGGGAATTACAACAAGCATGAATAGAGATCTACAGGGGAAGGATTCAGGACAGAAAGTGACTGGGTTGCCAGATTGGATTGGTTTATGAACTCAAAAACTCCCCTTTAGCCAATATCATGTGCAAATGAGTTCAATTTATCCCTAAATCTGTGGAGACAAACGCAGAGCCATATTATTTGCAATTCTCTACTAAGACTTGTTCCTTCTTTATCTGTAATTCTTAAATACAAACGGAATATGTACTGTACTACATTCTAAAACCAAATATAAAATGTAAAATAAGGATTGTTAAAAAAATTAATTAATTAATTAAATAAATAAATAAAATAAAATAATTAAAAAAAAAAAAAATAAAAAAAAAATAAAAAAATAAAAAAATATATATATATATATAAAATTTGTCTGTGGTTTAAATTTCTAGTCCAAAATAAAATGATCAGTCATACCTTTACAACCATTAATAAGTGAAGTTAATATAATTAATTATCTTGTATCAGTGACACCCTTCATGGGGTGGGATATATTAGGCAGCAAGTGAACAGTTAGTCCTCAAAGTTGATGAGCTGAAAGCAGAAGAAATAGGCAAGCGTAAGGATCTGAGCAACTTTGACAAGGGCCAAATTGTGATGTCTAGATGATTAAATTAGAGCAACTGCAGAACAGCAGGTCTTCTGGGGTGTTGCTAATTTGCAGTGGTTAGTTCTTACCAAAAGTGGTCCAAGAAAGGACAACTGGTGAACCAGTGACGGGGGCATTTAACCCAAATTGCTAATAAGGTTAAAGCTGGCTCTGAAAAGGTTTTAGAGCATAAAATACAACACATTTTGCTTTGTATGGGGCTGCGTAGCTGCAGACTCTTACAGACAGCTCAAAGTGCCCACGTAGACACCAGTCCACTGACAAAGGAGCCTACAGTGGGCATCAGACCTGGACCATTAGGCGGTGAAAAAAGAATAATGATGGATCATGCTTCCTTTTACATCATGTGGATGGTTGGGTGTGTGTATGACATTGACCAGGGGAAGCAATGGCATCAGTATAAAATATGAGAAGAAGCCAAGCCAACTAATGTAGTGTAGTGTTCTAGGCATCAAATGTTCTGCTGGAAAACTTTGGGTCCTTCCATTCATGTGGATGTTACCTTGCCATGTACCACATACTGTACCTAAATATTGCTGCAAACCCTTCATGGAAACGGTATTCCCTGATGGCAGTGGCATCTTTTAGCAGGATTGACACACTGCAAAAAGGGTTCAGGAATGGTTTAAAGAACATGACAAAGAGTCAAAGATGTTGACTCAGTCCTGTAAATTCCTCAGATCTCAATCTGATCGAACATCTGTGGGATTTGATGGAAAAGCAGGTCTGATCCAATGGAGGCTCCACCTCATAACTTACAGGATGTAAAGGATCTGCTGCTCACGTCTTGGTGCCAAATACCGCAGAATACCTTCAGAGGTCCGGTGGAGTCCAGGCCTCGACTGGTCAGACAGGTTTTCTTGTGGAACACGATATCAGGCAGGTGTTTTTAACATGATGGCTGATGGGTGTGTATTGTAATGATTGGAAGAGGAAAAGGGTGATTAGACTGAAAAACTCCTGCTTCCACAACAATAAGTGAAAAGGAGGTCTTTCAGTGAGTAAGCCTACAAGCACATGATGAGAATGTAAAAAAAGGTGGATGGAATGGTTTTTCTAGGTCTTGTCTGTACAAATAAAATTATTTTTCAGCTTAACTGACAAACAATAGGACGTGTTTGTGTGTGTGTGTGTACAGGCCAACATGTGTTTCATATTTCCTTTGCTCCGCATGCACAATAAATACTGAATTCCCCCTGATGGGGGCGCTGTGGTTCTTTACCCAAGCCTTAATCTTTCCTTCACTCTTTCTTCTCCCTCATTCTTTCCTTTTAACCCCACACTCGCTCACTGTGTCTTTTCCTCTTTCGCTCTGTCTTTTTACAACATGCCGGTTCTCTTGATCTATCTTCTTTGTGCTGCGTCACAAAAATAAAACTGCAAATAATAAATCAGTTTTAATGTGAGCTTTTGTTCCGTATGGTCACCCATCTGGATCGGAAGAGATGAATCAATTGTATGTGTGTGTGTGTGTGTGTGTGTGTGTGTGTTGCTGTTTGGGCTCAACGTCAAAATGGCACTCATTAAAAGCCAATTAGAGTACCACACGTTTGTGAACTCGTTCTAACGGTGTCAAGCTGCACTAGAGCTCAAGTGTCAATCAAGCCTTAATGCTATCGGACTTGAGAGTGTATATGTGTGTGTGTGTGTGTGGCTGGAACATGATGCTGGTTGATGTGGGACTATTAGGATGTGTATTAGCAAGGACGTGTGTGCACAACGGGCATACCCAGACTCATTTTGATTGGCAGGTTCTCCTTGCTGGCTGCCTCCACAAGCTGCCTCCTCACCTCCATGACCGCCTCCTTCTGCTTAGCAACGAGCATTGTCTCCCATAGCGACCGCGCCGCAGCAGACCTGTGGATCAGAGGTACAAAGGGGTCAATTGCAGGAGAACACAGGTCAGTAATAACTCTGGCTCATCTCTGGAACAAAACATAGTTTCATTATGCATTGGAGCAAGAGGACATGCTGATCACAGCTCTGGGCTCATATGATTGGATGAAGAGAATTTGCCTTGTTCTCCTTCCTCCACATAACAGAACTAATGCTACAGTAGATTTGACTGACGTCTCAGGGACACGCCCACCCCGAGGCAGCCGAGGCTAAACAAAGAGCTCGGTTCTCCTGAAACTGTGCTTGAAGACTCGATGTTCAAAGTTAGTTTTGTTGAGATTTTGATAGGAAATGTGCCAAAAAAATCCAAGAGGAATTAATAATATTTTAAATAGAGAGTTTTGTCAATATTTGTTGAAATCAGAGTATTTATTTAAAAATGTTAATTATTAAGAAAATACATATTTTAAAATGTTTTCAAATAATTACATTAAATCAAATACAAATTAGTGCTTTTATTTTTTTAATTATAATTACCATTTTACCAAATATTTAAAACATAATTATGAAAAAATAAATTGTCCATGTTCATAGTAACAAAGCATTTGTTTTTAAAAAAAAAGATAATTCAAATATTTTTAAATAATTTTTTTAAAATGTTTTCTTTATGTTTATAGAAACCAAAATGTTTATTTAAAAATGTTTAAGTATTTTAAAACATATTATTTCTTGTCTTGAAGTACTGAAAAAATATTCTTTAAAAATATTTTATTACTGTCTATAAATCAAAGCATTTATTAAAAATATTAATTATATAAAATTGAAAATGCTTTGTTGTCCGATATAAAAACGTCCAGATTTCAACTTCCAGTAAAATTTTACCATGAAAAACAATGAAATTCTAAAACCAGTGACACTTGGTGATAATCATAAAAAAAAGTATATTTCAACAAACATATCAATGTCATATTATATTACCATCAACTCATATACACTAATTGGCTATGAATATGCCAAATCACTTCCACTTCCATCTGCTTTTCGGAGAACTCTAAAGATGTGACTAAATCTGTCGTTAAAAAAAAAAGGTAGAGAAAATTTTGCATAATAAAAACAAACTTTTTTTTAAAGAAAAAAAATGACCTTGATAAATCTTCCAATCCTTGAAGCTAATTAAAATATTGCATTTTTAATCATTCTTGAGTTAAAAATATTAGCCTTTAAACGTCCTTGCATTGATTTTCAAGGTCAAACCTCACAGTGTGATTCTAATTTCTGCTCTCTTGCAAAAGTTATACAGCAGCCGATATGATATTATCACGATACCTCTGTGACATTTTGATTTGCATTGCGATCCTCTAAGTATCACTATTTTATAAATATATAGATTCAATTTAGTTGAACAAACTTAGCAAATAATTCGCTCCTACCACACAGGACATTGTGCTGCCTGCTAATGTTTGAAAAGTTTAGAGTGCTTGACCTGTGCGATTATAGAGAAACAGCAACATTTTACCACCTCAAAATACAAATATAATTTAAAAAATTTATTCAAAAATTTAGACTTTGGAGTCAGTGCAGCGATACGTAAATTGCAGCACAAAATAAAATATGTAAAAGAAGTGATTTTTTTTTTTCTTCTCAATCTTTAATTTTAAGTGTCTGACATGAGTAACACCCTGTGGTGGGACGTCTAAACAACCGATCAGCACGTCTTCTGCGTAAGACTGACTACACTGACTATTAGTCATGATCTCACCTAAGGTCAAGGGTCATTTCGGCTACACCGAGAACAGAAAAATGGGAAAACATGTTTACTTGTGTGTGTGTGTGTATGGGAAGATGGTGTTTGAACTAAATGTTAGAGCTCAGCCAGCTCCTGTTCACAGTTTTACATATTTACATATTAGATAGACAGACTGATGGACTGACAGAGTACTTTAATAATAGATGGCAAGATTTTACCAGATGCATGCAAGCGAATCAAACCATAATTTCCTCCATCTCATCTGTATGTAGGATATTATTTTTAGTCTACACCTAAAAAAAACTGAGGAACAATATGTAAAATACTGAGAGGAAAAGAGAGAGAGAGAGAGAGAGAGAGAGAGAGAGAAAGAGAGAGAGAGAGAGAGATGGTGAAAAACAGAATTAAAACTCTACCAATGTTTGAAGTTGAAAGAAAAAGTGAGGGTGTGTGATGTCAAATAGAGGGCAGGAAAGCAAGAGAACAAGAAGGAAAAAAAGACAGATTGCGAGAAGGACGAAGGCGACTGGCGCATGCGGGGGCGTCTCACTGACACTCGGCATAAATGTTGAATTGCCTGTGTTTTTCTTTTTCTCCCCCGCCTCTCGCTCTCTCTCTCTCTCTAACTGTTGCCATGTGTTGAATCTCAGCTGTAATTTGTTCCAGACGGGGTCCTGGCAAAAAGACCCTGACTCCACCAAACTCCATTACTCGCACAAAATGAGACCGAAAAAGCGAGGGAACGAGAGACAAAAGACAAGCGGTTTGGATCTGGGCTTGTTTTTGTTCGTCTATTGTGAACCTACAAAAGAGAGGTTTTAAGAAGTGTGAAGTTGTGTCAGCTGACTCAGCGTTTACTTTGTGAAGGAAAGAAAGTGTATGTAAGTGAGAGAGAGAGAGAGAGAGAGAGAGAGAGGTGTGTGTGTAGGCTTCTGCAAAAAGGTCACCCCCACAAAAACAAGCTCTACTCCTAATCACTTTAATTGTCTGTATATGATTGTGTGTGTGTGTGTGTGTATGTGTGTGTGTATACGATGTGAAGTATAATATGATTTTGCATGTCGCACACACACAGGCGTACACATAGTCAGCATGGTTCAAATACCAAAGTTAAGGCTGTACCCCTGTGTGTGTGTGTGTGTGTGTGTGTGTGTACGTGAATGAGTGTGTGGAGCTGTGTGTGTTTTCCAGGAAGCCGAGGGGTCCAGATGCAGTGCAGTATGGTTCCAATTTACCCCCATAAAATCTGTCCTTTTCCCTCCTCCATCCCCCATGTCTTTCTACAGTTTTCCCCAGGCTACACGGCCCAGCCACGAGGATACGTGAGTAAGAGTGTGTGTGTTTGTATGTGTGTGTAATGTGAAGACTGTTTTCTGTGAAAACATCAAAATGTTGAGTCAAGTATTTCCAACCTTTTCTTTCTTTCTTAATCCCCCCCCCCCAATTCATCTGAGAGGGGGCGGGGGGGAGCAGATGAGTGTATGAGATGGGGGCAGTTTTCTTCCTGGAAATCCATGACGAAGCATTCGAGAACGATATTTACCTCATGAAATATTTCTAAAACCCCTCAAACCTTCAGCCTACGCATGCAGATAGACTCGCACACATTCACAAATGCAACATGACCCGTGACAAGCTGGAACAGGGGCAGATACAGGGACATGGTGTACATCCAGGGGTCACGGTGGAGCAAACATGGCTCGGGAAAAATTACAATACAACAAAGAATGTCCAGAACTGTTGCTAAATGCTGAAACACTGTACAAAGCACACTGCTAATACAGTACAGGTATGGACCAGGGAGACTGCTTCTCTCTTTAAGGAAGGTCTACTCAGACAGCACAAGAACATCAAAGCCTTGTTCTTCAAGAGCGAAATAAGTGATCAAGGTTTACAGGACCCGTGAAGATGTCATGGCCTTTACAGGTCTGTTTTTGCCATAAATGGCTTACACATCACTACAGGAGGGGTGTGTTTTTCCTGCAGGAGGTATAACCAGCTTTATAAAAAACGGCTAGTTCCAACCGGATAATCTTGCTGGACGAGATGCATTTAAAAAGTGCTGATATAGAGCATAACAACACTGGGACATTTACCTTTATGAATCTTCCAGGTGTTCTAACAATTATCAATTACTCTAACTGTCAGTAGAGAACGGTCTGTATGGTCCACATACCTACAGAGGTGAGAGAAGCTTCCTGCCAAAAGTCGCAGTCAAAGCCTGAAGCACTTTCAGCAAGAAAACACACCTGATAATGTTGTCATCTTAAACAACACGCTATCTCCTTAGCAACTGCTTCCGAATCGCTTCTCAACCGTCCGTGTTCTGTTCACAGCATGAGCTACAAAGCTATTTAGGTTCTAACACAAGGCTGAATCTCAAATCCCTCTCTAATCCCTGATCAAGGGCACTATTGGTGTGTGGAACAAGGGACTATAAACCCTATACAGCACACTAGCCTTCAATTTAACGCTATTTGGGATTTACCCCCAAAACCCGGACTTTGAAAGAGATGATATTCTAAAGTGGAATAAGTGGAAATATAAAGAGAATATTACGAGATTACAGGACTGTCCACTACCTCAACCGTTTGGCTACACAGTACCAGTACGAATTCAAAACTTATTTTTTGTTAATTACACCACCTGTCGGTCGTCAGCTCCACCAGTCGCGGTTAGTTAGTTCCGCCAGGTGCGGAAGGATATGTTTCGGCGAAGCAAAATAACTGGTTATTTAGACAAACAAATCCTACTCTGTTAATAATAAATGGTGTTTGAGGAACTGTTGTATAAAAGCAATAGCACACAGCTATTAAGGTGGTGCTGTTGTACTGAATATCAGCACAGCTCTGATATATGAGCCTGTGCCTACAACCACTCCACAGCCATGCTGATATTCAGTAAAACAGCACTCATGCTCATGTGATATTGCTTAATTAAATTGGAGAAGCCAAGGGCCTGGTCTATTCTTTTGTCGAGCACCTCTGTAACCTCAAACTAAAGGATTTCTCCTTTCCAGTTGTGAGACACTTCAGCAGTTTATACTAGAACCTTAAAGAAATCTCTGTTTTTGCTCGTTTATATGAGAGCAAAAAAAGCAAAAAGGAAATGAGAAAAAAAGCTCGCAGGCTTTTGAAATCCCATGAAATGAGAACAGACATTAAAATGTGGAAATTGTGATCTCAGAGAAGCAGACCGTGTTGTGGATGTTGGGGGCGCTGCTGAGCATTTTAGGAACCGCTTTGGGGACTTTTTCTCCAAAGCAGGTTCAAGAGTTTACAGAGATTGGTGCAAAAATCCATAAAGCATTGAGGAGCATCAGGTCTGCATCGAAAAATTATAACTCATAAAATGAAGAATCAGGGGAGAACAGCCAGAGATAACTCATACACACATACACTCATACACACGCCTCTCAGAACATTTACATTAATCCATGTGATCCATTTCTTCCTAAAACAATTCTGCGCTTGTTTTTGATAAAATGGTTAAAAGATGTCCCACAGTACTTACACCATCACTACTGTCTCTGCTTCTAGTGTCTGAACCTCCACACAAATATGATCTTTAGAAATGATCTCTCCTGAATAATGAGTGTAAATCATAACGCGTAGTTAACACACAAGTGCACTAAACATCACTTCAAAGTGTCAGTCTGAGTAATCTAGCAATATTATAAACTAATAAACATGTCTGCTCATTATGGCTCTGTGCAGCACTTAGTGTGTCTCGCTCATATCGCAGAAACACTCAGCTATTAGCTCCATTCAACCCTGAGCATTTACACTGTAATTATAGCCATTCACTAATTTAAGCTAATCACCCGCTCATTCACTCACCAGGAGTGAGCCAAGACACCTGACCACTACTGTGTGTATGTGTGTGTGTGTGTGTGTGTGTGTGTGATAACATTAGAATGTGTGTTGCAAACTCTATATTAGTGAAGGGGGAAGGAAAGAAAAAGCAAATAAAGGCAAGAAAAGAGAAGGCAAGGTGAGGTGAGAAAAGAAAGGGAAAAGAATCGATAGATAAGTAAAACAATGTTAACAACAGGAAATAAAAGGGGGGAATGGAAAAGAAATGAGGCAAGCAAAGGCAAAGCAAGGTAAGACAAGGCAAAAACAAGGAAAGGAAAGGAAAGAAAAGGAAAATAAAGGAGAGGCAAGAAGTTGAGAACAAAAAAGGAAAGGAAAGACAAGGAAATTAAAGGAAAGAAAATGAAAGACAGGGCAAAAAAAATTAAAAGAGGCAAAAAAAAAAGGTAAGACAAGGCAAGGAAAGATCCTCACCGAAAAAGCAAGGCAAGAAAAGAACAAGGCAAGGAAAGGACAAGGCAAGGACAAGGAAAGAAAAGGAAAGGAAGGACAAGGCAAGGCAAAGCAAAGCAAATTAAGGGAATTTATTTACAAATACAGTGAAATCTCGGATTGCGAGTAACACGATTTTGGAGTGTTTGCAAGACAAGCAAAGATTTTTAATAAATTTTGACTTGAAAAATGAACAAGTCTTGGTTTACGAGTACCGAGTATCATGTATCACGCATGCGCTTCTTGTTTTGATGTCGAGCGTCACGTGATCACAACTGAGCCAATGGTTTTTCTCTCTCTTGCGTTGCGGAATTGTGGGTAATCGTCTCCCCTGCTGGGTCTTAGTGCACGTCTCTTACTGGTATAATCAACATCCGTGCACACGTGTAACACTATAACACTGTGACCACGTGTGTGTGCGTAAAACATATTTTATTTTGTGTCTGTATGTGTGTGTGTACAGCGTGCGTGTAAAGCAAAAGTAAGTCTCATTAGAGAGGGTAAAGATCCATTTTCTCTCTCTGTATCAGCCTGCTCTGTGTGTCTGTGTGTACGCGCGTCATTGGTCACCGTGATGCTTGACCACACCAAATATAATTTGTTTACCATTTACTGCTGTTTACAGTGCCGATGATTATCAGTATACTTTTCCATTTTCTATTGCAGAGTGTACCCTGTTGTAACCACACTTTTCATTCCTATCCACAAATAGCAGCTTCAGCTTTCGCCTTTTTTTCACTATGCCTAATTTTGTAAGTACAGCACTTATAAACAGATAACAATTCAAAGGAAATACAAAGCACAAGATAAACACACTTCATATTCCAAACTGTCTCATCTGCTACTCTATTTGCATCATCTGAGACTCCCTAAGCACACAATTACCATCCTCCTGGTGTAAAGTACTCTAAAACAGAAATTAAAAAATATACATTCTTTAGAAAATAACAGTGTTTCAAATGCTAGAAAATATAGTATGTCACATAAATGCAATTTAAGTATCAAATTAGTAACAAAAAATCATAAAATTTTTCTTCTGACAAATTTTGGAGTGAAAAAGGTTTGTAGTGGACCTGAAATGCCATGGCGCAATAACACCCGACCGGAACTGAAGCTTGGGAATCGAACCTTGGAACCTTACTTTGACTTCAGTTTCCGCTTCATCTTATTCAACGGCACTGGCCCAAGCCAGGAATAAACGCCTGTCTCTTTTACTGTACCTTTCAGCTTTAATCCCTCGAGAACGAGAACACGCAAGCTTTGGTGCATTTAAAAATAGGTCAAGTGTGCAAAAAAGTGGAACTGTGAATAGATTCACAATGGAATAATGCTGATCCTGTGACCCAATCGGATGCCACATTACTGTTCCTGCAGCTGAAAAAGTCAGATATTCTTAAAATGTCCTGATATTAGCTTTGTGGGCAGTATAGTTTCCTCGTAATGGCAGTATAGTTTACGCATGGTGGTAGTCTTGCCACCATAACCCCATTTCCTTCCTAAAGTGTTTCAGGACCTCTTAATTTGCATATAGAGACTGACCTTAAAGTGCTTTATATCTTTTCTGTTTGGCCACGAGTCTGAAACCTACAGTACACTCTTCTTTCTTGGGCCTGTTAAACAGCAGGTTCAAGGAGTATATCTGGCAAAGAGGACATGGTTGACGAGGAATAATTAAACTCACTCACTAGGACAATCTGTCCTAATTAGACCCGGTGTGTATAAAATCCTTCCGCGGTGGCACGGGAAAACAGACAAATTTTTTAAAAACTGTTAATTTAATAACCATAAAGTATGTTCTGATTGGTGGAAAAGCCACATGAGTATGCTACTGTAACTGTGTGTAGTTATAGGCCTGCTAGTCTGACACACTGTGAGTGGTATAGAAAACTCACCCTCAAGAGAAGGAAATTGGGTAGAATGAGGGGTGAACTGGAATGAAATATTTCTATATCATAATGCCTGCAACATAGCAGATTCAGAAATAAACAGTTGCCACAGTGTCATGAAAAAGTATTTGCCCCTCTGTAATTTCTTCTTTTTTCACACAGTTGTCAAGCCTAATTGGTTCAGATATGGTTCTTGTTCTTGGTGGAAAAAAGTTTGCTTTGGTGAAAACAGGCTTCAAGAAGATGTAGTACAATATCCTAAATAAATTCCAAAACAAATATGAGAAAGAAAAAGATATGTTGAAATACATATTTCTGCTTACCAGAAGTGCCATTGACAAGTCATCCAAGAAGTCAGGAACTTTGGAGGAACTGCAGGCCTTAATCACATGAAAATTGTGTGGGTAGTGTGGTGGTGTGGGGATGATTTACAATCATACATGGTGGAGGTAGAGCAAAGGTGTAAGTGTGCTTTGCAGTCATAATGCAGGAAGAAAAGAAGATCAAGTCCACCTCCAAATAGTTCAAAAGAATACAAATGAAGATGGCCAAGTCTTGACCTAAACCCCACTGAGATGCTATGGCAGGACGTTTAAAGGACAGACCATGCTAGAAAGCCCTGTAATGTGGTTGAATTAAAGCAACTCTGCAAAGAAGAGGGACAAATCCCTCCACTTTGATATAAATTACCATCTGTCCAGGTATCTGGAGTGTTCGATTTTTGCTGAAGGTGGCATTATTTCATTTTAGTGGGGAAATCATCTGCATACACACACCCCCAGCGTACATGTTAGACTGAACCCATTTCCACACATCTGTCTTTACTTCTCAGACTCATTTCACAACCTTATGAAAACCCATGAGAAAGGATCTCTTCAAAACAAACCATCTAAAACGCCAACCCACAGCAGTTACTATTACAAAGACAGACACACACAAAGGCATGTCTGACACAACCACACATGAAAATACAGAGAAAACCTCTACTGTACAAACTAAACAAGTAGCACTGCCCTCACACTAGTAGTAAAAATGCCAGGCCTAGACCAGGTCAGGAAGAACAATTCTCCATTCAGCAGTCTGACGTGTGTGAGGTCTCACAGTGCAAGTCAAACCCAGTGACCACCCATAACACAACCCCCCCCCCCACACACACACACTTTTACACAAAGTCTCAGCCGCTTGCCTGAAATGTACAGCTAGTGTTAGGCACCCGAGTATTATAAAGGTAAATAACCTGCAATCAGGAGAGCTGAATTAGCCAGACCTACTATTAAAAGTCAAAAATAAAATCTCTTCAGAAATAGTATATAGACTTTTTTTTATTATGCGTGCCTAGAAAAACTCAAAAGGAATAATTAAATGTATGTAACAGAAGAACAGAATATGGGTAAGGCCCACCAGTAACAATAATAATACCACAGGAAGGAAAACCAAAGTCATGCGCATAAGCATAGTTGATGTGCTTGAATATTGGAATTTATCAAGTTTGGCTCGTGCATGAAAACGTATTTATATATAAAAGAAACATCTAAAGATCTGTTGAGCCAATGGATTGATAAAGGATTTGGCTCATGTAGCTTTACGGATAGGCGAACATGGCTTTTGCAATTGCTGAAAATGCTACTGTATGTTGAGAGTGAAGAGTGCATCATCAATCGATTTTGTTTGTCTAGTAAAGTTTAAATTGATTTACAGTCAAAGAATCTTTAAGCCATGAGCACATTTAAAAGGAAATTAGACAGACAGCACCAAGCAAAATTTTGGACACACCTTCTAATTAAATCCTTTTTTTGTTTAGTGATATATTTTTGTACATTCTAGAACAATACTGGATTTCTTTAAAACTATGAAATAACACTTATGGTATTATGTAATTAACAGCATTACACAAGTAACAACAACAAAAACAACAACAACAACAATCAGTTGTTATTTTAAGACATGAAGGTCAGCTGTTCTGGAATATTTCTTGCAGGAACATTATTTTTGAGTGCATTGCGAAACAAATCAAGCACCATGATGAAACAGGCTCTCATGAAGACCATCCAAAGAAAGCAAGACCAAAAAACTACCGCTGATGCAGAGCAGAAAATCATTCACCAGTTAACAGCACCTCAGATTAGAGCCGTTCTGAAGGCTTCACAGAGCATAAGTAGCAGACGCATCTCAATATCAACTATTCAAAGGAGATGATTGTATATTTTGGACACCTTCAGCATTGTTTTTGTTGTTGTTTCAACAATATCTTTATTGATTTTAAAAGGGGGTATAATCAATGTGTTTCAACGCACACCTGTACAATCTGTGTTTAATGAACTCCGATACCCCCTACCGCACCCATCCCTGACTCCAAGCCAGCCTTATATGTCTAAGAAAGGCTGGACACCAGGCATATTTAAAGAAGGAAAAAAAAGAAAGAAAAATATGGAGCTGAAAGGCTGGGTTTTATGTGGAAAAAAAGAAGGAGAAGGGGAAGTCAAAAAGCATACACAGATGAAAAAAAAACAACCAATCAAATTAGAAGGCAATTAAACTATAAATGTATATGAAATTCAGCATTGTTGTACAGTACAATGTAGAAAGAAATAAAAGTCAGAAAAGACCATGGAATTAGAAGGTGTGTCCAAATTTTTGACCAGTAGTGTCGGTCTGAAATTTCTAAATGACAACAAATCTTACTTTCATTTATATTGTTAATGCCGCACTTCAATCATCTCCGAACCAAAAAAAAGGATAATTTTCACATAATTACAACATTTTGAAATGGGGCCAAAAACACGCTCATAAATTATTTGTAAACATTTTTTTAAAGGTTATTAAACCACCCACTTGTAAAAGTGCCAAATATCATATAATATACCGTATTTTTTTTTTACTTCATGCATCAACATCTATATTTCACTGTTGCTGTTAGATCTTTTCGTAAACATGAAGCACTATGTGTGAATATCTTGTCTATTTTTTAAGGAGAATTTATTTACCATATATGGTGATTTAGGGGCGTTTATTTATGCAAATTAGTGTGACTAAGCAAACCAGTTTATATATGATCAATCCTAATACGTGGGATCCATCAGTGTTCAGCTTTAGACTCAGAATCGATTCATAGCTTGGAAACAAACAATTATGACTTGACAAACAAACAATATGACTTACAGAGCATTACTTTAAAACCTATAAGATTTATAGCTGCTTGAGAAAGTGAGATAATAAACATCAGTTTATCAATATTCGATTAAGAATTGATTTACATGTTTAAATCACTTAACTTATATAACCCTCCTGTTGTGTTCCGGTCAAATCTGAGCGATTTACAAGTTCCCTCTCGAAAAAAAGTGCAGTAAATTTCATCCCGGAACGAATCTGCATTTGGCTTATGGGATGCGGACACTGGTCGGGCAAATTTTCATGCTACAGTGCCTACAATGCGATTCGCTTTGATGACAAGAAATTAAAGCAGGGCTATATATATATATATATATATATACAGCAAATAAGTTCAAAACGTCTGTAATGTTCACAAGAGCTGAAGTTAATAAAAAGATCCAATACAACACTAGGTGATAATATATTATGCATTATTGTGGATTTATAATAAAATAAAATAATCCCAGTCAAAAGGGACTGGAAATATTATTAGTGTGAGCCAAAAACACTAATGCACAAGCACTTCAAAACTAGTAAAAAAATTATGCTTGTTTCAATACTTGAATCAAATCTAATTAAAAATGCCCCAAAATAAAATAAAATCCTGTACAGAATACTTATCACCTTATGAACTTCAAATATAATGTTTTACTGTTTTGTTTGGGAGCATCACATGAAGCAGCTGTGTGCTTTGGATGTTTCCTCTCTCCTTGATTTCTTTGAGTGTATTACCCTGACACACCGTTCATGACAGTAAACACTGACTGAAGTTAGGCTGCCAGGCTGAAGGACAGAGGGTCAAAGGAGTCAAGGAGGTATCAATTAAAGTACTGAGAAGAAACCAAAGGAAACATGGGGGTATGTTTGCTGCACTGAGTGGCCTGGTTCTCCTCTACGAGCTTAAAGAGCTCCACCGCACCCTGAGCTTAAAGAGGACGAGAAAGAGCCGAGCCACCCAGAGAGATTTTGCCCACACAAACCACATGAGAGGGAACAGGAGGAGAGGAACAGATGACGAGACCCGCCTGAGCGTAGAGAACACGACAGGAGCTAGACATTCACCACGCGCTGCCTCGCCAGGCGAGCACTCTAAGAGCTTGTCTCGAAGAGAGTAAGCGAGTCTGTGCAGAGGTTTAGTGCAGGAACGTAGGGCAGCAAATTTACAACATTTCAGGATGTTGGCTTTCTCTGCACTGACTGTCCAGTTGCACAGCAATGCTCTAGTGAATATGTGTCACTTTTTTTAAATCATATAAAGCCTTATGCTTTTTATAATTTCATTAATACAGCTGCATTTGTTGTTACACACAGCTGTAAACACACTTTTCTGGGGTGAGATACAGTAGCAATCAGACCAGGTTTTAGTTCAGAGCCAGGTCAGGGCGATATAACAAGCTTCGGTGATGTTTATAGAGAGATGGCATTTACACATTTTGTTAGTTACCATAGCAAAGAATTTTACTGAAAATGTAGGAATAGACTTTGCCCTATTTGCTAGTCCAGCTCACATACAAACAAGCAAACAGTCAGCAGTAGGAAGCTCCTTAGCGTAAGCTTTGCACTTGGGTTGTTTCGCCACAGCAAAAGCCTAAAAAAAAAATCAGCATTGGATAAATGGAACTGCTGGAATTTACACAACAGAAACTGAGGAAACAGTGACTGGCAGACTGAGAAAACAAATTAGTTTAAACGCTGTGCTTGGTTGCTTGTTGACTGACTTGCGAAATAGTCCAAACATACAAACTAGAAACCAACATAAAAAAAAAAAAAAGTGTAGCTCTATTAGACCATAAATAAGAAGAACGAGGACGACTTATAACCTTCGCACAACCCTCAGGTTATTTTCAAGCAGTTTGGGGTCGTAGTAGGTAGGGCTGTGCGAGTAAATCGATTACGCAATTTAATCAATCTTTTGTTTTGTTAATCAGTTTTCAATCTAGAATCGATTCACACTTTTTGAACCATGAGGGGTGTTCAAGTCAAACTGGGACCTGTGACAACTTTTTTTTGGTGAATAAAGGCATAAAAACTGACATTTACAGAAGACTTCAAGCACAGTACAGTTATGAGACGCTTAGCTGCAGTAAAATATTTAAATGGTTTCAGACCATGTAGCTCTTGGTGTATTAAGAAATCTTTTTACCTTGATGGTATCCAAGCACTAGGGAAAAAAACACTGGGATAACTGCTTTAGTGAGGTAGGAGATTGTATAGAGAAATAAATACCAGTGTTTTGTTATTCTGCACAATAAAAAGTCCTGGTTTGACTTGAACACCCATTAAATTTTGGAAAAACATTTTTTTTAAAAACACCTCGTTTGACACCTTGCTGTATCTGTCAAGCATGCGTCCATTCTTACTGACGAACTGTTCACTTTCATTTTTAAAATAGAAAAATTCACATTTTATTGTATTCAGATTTTACGGTATCAGTTTATGTTTCAAAAGCATAAACTGATACTTACTTGATGCTAAAAGTCTGAACGGCTGACATAAGCACTGTGTTGTTCTGTGTGTGTTGCCTTGAACTGAACATACAATGTTCAGATTTGATGTATTTGATTCTCTTGTAGCACTGTGAGACTGTTGCTGGTCCCCTGCACTGCCAGCTCTGTGCCATCTGGGCCACACTCAGCTCCTGTTTATTGCCCCTGATCTCTGGCGGTGTGGTTTTGCATAATGCTGTGGTGCTCCTGTAATACAGTAATGACCTGTCGTGATCATTAGCGGGGATGTGGTGCTGATATATGACATGTGGAGTGGTCTGTGTGTGCGTGTGTGTGCGTGTGTGCGTGTGTGTGCGTGTGTGCGTGTGTGCTGTTTCAAATCCAATGACTGATAATAATTTTGCCCATGACGTCACAGTGCAAAAGTCTCGGTGGGAGATTTAATCAGGTTTATCAATCCTGGAACCAAGCATTCTTGCTGATTAGCAGCACAATCAAATAAAGCTTGTAACCTCTCTAGGAAAGACAAAAAAAGAACAACCTAAAGATGCACTGACCGCAATTTTCCTGATTAATACAGATGTCTGATATAATTAAGTCTGACCTGCCGTTACTGATTTTTTTTTTCATGAACCGACAACTGAGCATACAAAAACATTTTTGCACATTTTCAAAGCAGGATGCCTTTATTTTAACTTTGCTCTATCTATAACTTTGTGCAATTCACTGCTTTAAGGAGAGAAACCGATCATATCATTAACATTACCTGGCAAGGTTGTTGCTAACAAAAAACAAACATCCATGTTGTCATTAGCTTTAACTTATCTAAAATGCTAAGGTAGCTACTGTAACATTAATTTATATGCTGGCTTTACTTCGTCATTCATACCCTACATGTCGTCCCATGACTAGAAATGTCCTCTAAGGTTCCCAGATTACAGTTAGCTGGTTAGATAAAGTGATGCCAAGCTGACAGCTAGCAGTTTGACACTTTCAGTACAGTTTAGGGCTAAAGAATAAATGTCAACTTTTTCACTTACAGTAATGACTTGTTTTTATGAAACATCTCCATTGTTATATCATAGAGAAATGCATAATCATTTAAGAAAACCAAAACCTGGGGTCGGTTGTTCCCACATCCCGCCACACGGAGGGTGACATCAGCCAGACAACATCGCTGGTGTTATTTGAACACAAACAAGTGAATTTATGTGAAGTATGATTCACTATACTTGTGTTACTCGACCTCAGTGCAGCTTTTGACACTACTGATCATAGTATTCTCCTTTACAGATTAGAA
>JAOVVA010000035.1:6038634-6072093 GCA_028565275.1 Leiocassis micropogon
CCTCCTCCTACCACTGCTGCTTCTACTCTTCCTCCTCCTCCTACCACTGCTGCTTCTACTCTTCCTCCTCCTCCTACCACTGCTGCTTCTACTCTTCCTCCTCCTCCTACTACTTCTGTGTGGGTGAGCAGACAGGCATAAAGAGTGATCAGTGCAAGGATTTATGGGAAAACAAAAAGAAATATGTACATCCAACCAGTGCCGATATGCAGGATGTTCAGCCCTGACATGTAAAAAAAATTAGATGGCTATCACTTAGCAACACTTTTAGGTATTGACACCAAATAAGGAGATTTTTTTGTAGTCTTGATATTAACAAACAAGCTTTAGGAGAGCACCTGAACACAGAGTGTGAAATCTCAATTCTTTAGGGTGTCGGTCTCAATGACTGCTTGACATATCGCCAACAAATATAATGTTTCTCCTTGAGAACAAGCTCTTATGGTCGTTCTGGTCCAGAATGTGCTCCAGGTTATTGCTATAAATCTTTTTAGTATTTCGTTTGATATTTGCATGATTTTAACAACATTTAGCTACTGCAACTCGTATTTCACAAATTTCATAATCACATTATTTGAGCTCTTATTGTCTGTGTTTGCACTAATGTTTCCCAGGCACGAAGGTCAGAGGAAGATCAGGGGCTCTGGTTCTAGTCGACAGAGTTGTCGGCAATTCAGCACTGCAGGTGGAAGACGAGGTGGATGAGAAGCCTTGGAGAAAACCAGGTGAGTATTTGACCAAAACACAGTATTGGTGCTGATTAAATTATTTTTTGTTATACATATAATACAGAAAATGTGTGTCCCAAAGAAGCTACTCCTAAAGTTTATGTAACATGGAAGTGTTTAATCTTGCTTCCCTAAAAAAAAAAAATTAAAAAAAAAAGGTGCTAACCTAGAGATGATTTTATATATAATTTTTCAGTGTTATACTGTCTTGTTTCAAACAATAATAATTTTAAATGAAAATTATTAATATTTCTTTGAGTATTGATACTAAAAATTGGTGTAAGCTTCAAGAAGCATATGACTTGTAAAAACCATTGCTTAAAGTATTCCGTGCAAAATTAAGGATTTCTTTTCCACAAATTACTAAGTGGTTTTGTTTAAATGTTCAAAATTAGACACGCACCTTATGTTATGTGGCCATAAAACACCGAAAACTATAACTTCTTGAGTTCAAATTGCTTTTTGTAATCAGCGCAATTATTATTTTTTACACATATATCATTAAAATTCCAGGGCTACTTCAGGTCTTTACAGTACATGAGAGATGGTTTTTGGAAAAAAGAAAAAAAAAATCTGTAGTGTCCGTAACCATGTCAAATTCATGTTGCAATATTTTAAAAAATCTTAACACTTTTTTTTTTTGTCTGTTTTTTTTAAATCTGAATGACAATTAAGATCATTGAAAGGTTTGAAATTCAAAAACATTACATACAATACATAAAAGGGCATGAAATTGTATTTAGCAAATGTGTTTCTTTTTTATCTGATAAAAATCTAAATGTGTATATTTACAAAAAATGAAGCATGGGTTGGGAGATAAAAAGCATTAAGTATTAACATTTTTCTGTAACTGTAGACACAGTCATTCACTAACACTTGCACATTACAGGAACTCGCCTGGAAGTTACTACCACATCCCCCATATCTGACCTCGCTCCAAGCCATTTCCGCATGTTTGAGCTGTTAAAGGAGTTCCTGGGAGGCCAGAGCTTCAAACATAAGGCAGGGAGTGCAATCATAGCTCTGGCGTACTGGGAAATGCTCTACCTTGATGGCATCCAAGCTGGGATAAGTGTGTTAGTGTAGCAGGCGTTTATATAGAGAAATAAAGGGAGTTTTTACTTTCATAGTTATGTTCTGCCATTCTGGGCAAATGAAAGTCCCGGTTTGACTTGAACATCCCTCGTAATCATAATTTGAGGCATGAATGCTAGAAAAACAAGCTTATTTTTTAATCGCTTAAATTTCCAGTGTGCATGCAGGATGTATGATGCTAAAGCTTAGCCACGTTAGTCTTTCAGAGCAAAACTAATAAATCTCACTTCAGTCGTTAAACCTGTACTGACTAAACTAGCGCATTGATGCAAGTGGAAAAATCTGGTCCTTCTAATCATGAACAAGTGTTTGTTTTGGTCAGATTTCTTTGACCAGTTTTTTACATGTTTGTGTTTGCGTGTGGGTGTGTGTATACTGTGTGTGTGTGTGTGTGTGTGTGTGGATGCAATCAGGTGCGGACCTGTCCGACTATTTTAATTACGGCTTTAACGAGGACACGTGGAAGGTGTACTGCGACAAACAGAGGAGACTGCGCACGAGCCTGGAGTTCATGACCTTAGGCTTGTCTGACCAAAGCACGGTACGCTGTATTGATCTTTCTTTAGTTGAGAAGAGTTAACCATCAGGTAAAGTCTGTAACTTCAGGAGATGTTAACACAAGCCTTGTTTCTCTCCATGTGCTCAGGGCGGTCACGATGAGAGTGACTCTAAGCCAGACTGCTCCTCCGGGTACGTCTTAGCCTCTCATTGCCTTTCTCAAACTTGTTATTGGCTTTCGGTTGCTGCTCTGTAACTACTGTGGTCCTAGCAGAGATGACCGAGCCACACCCGATCACATGACACACCATTGAAACTGATGTCTAGGCCTGTAAAGCAGGGCAGTGTGCACTAAGCACTAGTTCAGGTTTCTGTGTTTCTGGGTTATATGTAATCGTGAACAGTATTTTAATGTGATTGTGGGGTGTGAAGGTCAGTGCGTACTTGCGTTAATTTTTTTTTTTAATCTGGCATCCCAAGGCAGACTTTGCATCCCTTTATTTCTAGTGATCCCTCATTTTTTATATGTGTGTATGTGTATGTGTGTGTGTGTGTGTGCGTGTGTGTGTGTGTGTGTGTGTGTGTGAATGCAGAAAGTTGCAAAGCTCCATCGATGTAATCGGAGGGCAAACGGAGACCATTGAACGCGTGGAAGGGCGAAGACATCACAGCACAGATGGAAGCAACACAGAGGTGTGTGTGTGTGTGTGTGAGAGAGAGAGAGAGAGAGAGAGAGAGGATGAAGTAAAAGACATTTGTGCATAATGATTGACTTGTATCTAGAGTTTGTTACATAACCTTAACTTTTGTGTGTGTGTGTGTGTGTGTGTGTGTGTTTTGCAGGTGCAGCCCTCTCCTGAACCCCCCATCAATGCTCAGCCGCCATCCTCTAAGCTTCCTCTCTTCTTTGCCCCCAATATTCCTCCTCCACCATTTCCTCTTCTCTCCATCAGCCCTACTCCCCCTTTTATACAACGCCCACCACGTAAGAAACTCACTTTCTGACACACATACACACACACACACACACACACCCCACATGCAGAAATATCTGAGCTGTGCATTCCTATGATCTTAGGGTCAACTGGTCCTTATGGAGAGCTGTATTAGTGCTTCACCACTCTCTCACACACACACACACACACACACACAATAACACACTCCAGCTGTTTTTCATTTTTCTGTACAATGACATCACAGCATTGTTACACACCACAGTTCCTTCATCGCTCTGGAGATCGGTATGTTCTTTTAGCTCTTACGTCAGTGCTCTGAGACAGTCACAGGCATTGCTGCATACCCAAGTACCATGTACCTCACATTTTGTGTGTGTGTGTGTTTGTTTGTGTGTGTCTGCAATTACTTATTAGTGCTCGTTTAACAAAGGGTCGAAAAGCATTGTGAATGCTCAGGATGATCTGTTCATTTTAATTTGTGCGTCAGAGTTTTTCCAATAATCTATACTAGTCTTGTCTAAGAGGTCACGTGTCATCGTTAATCTGTCCATATGGCCAGGTTCATTTGTCACCTGCATCTTTTGCTCCTTCTATTAGTCTGGGGTCAAAGGGCAAGCCAGTCAGATACTAAGTCTAAATGAAAATCGCTTGAAGGATTTGCTCACACAAGGTTCAAGCACAGTACGGTGATGCCGCAGTAAAACATTTGAGTGATGTAATTGTTTTAAAGAAGGCCGTACATCCGTGAATCCCGGCCGCCCACTACAGTAATTTCCATGAACATCCAGCGAGTGGAATGCCTGATGCCTTGAAAATTGATGGATTATTTGAGTTATTGCCACATCTCCTGTACAGTCTTGTTCTTGCTCTAATCCATTTCCACCAGTTTGGGCCATTAAAATAGTTCCTGGTAGGCCGGTGTATCAGACAAGAAGTAAAGATGGCTCTGGTGTACTGGGAAAAATTTTTCCTTGATGGTATCTAAGCACCAGTGAAACGCTGGGATAAGTGCATTAAGCTACGTTTACACTGCCAGGTTAAATGTGACCCAATTCTGATTTTTTGCTCATATGTGACACATATCGGCTATGTTCTATGTCCATGTAAACAGGAAAAAACGCACCTCCCTTTAAGTATGCGCGATGTTTCAGATGGTATGGCAAGTGTAAACACTTGAATCGGATATGGGTCATAGTTGAAAGAACGTGTAAACAGAAGGTCAAAAAAATCAGATATAGGCAACAAATCAGAATTGGCCATCGAGACCTGCAGTGTAAATAGGGCTTTAGTGTAGCAGGGGATTATATAGAGAAATAAAGGAGGAGTTTCTGTCTCATAACTGTTCTGTTATTCTGCACAATAAAAAGTCCTGGTTTGACTCGAACAACCCTTGAAATTGGAGGAGCTTCATTATGCTGCATGACAACAACTCAAAACACAGTAAAGGACCTCATCAGAGGGAAAAAGTACAAAAGTCCCTGTTTGACTTGAACCCCCCTCATATTACTGTTCACAGCAAATTGCATTTATTATTATTTTTTTCTCATTGACATAACAGTTTGCACAGTAACACTGTAAAAAGGCCACTTAAATAAGTGGAGGAAAGGGAAAAGTGAAATGTAATGTAATATGAAATCAAGTCAATAAATAGCACAATTTTATGTGTAATAAACAAACTATATCCTACAACGTGAATAAGGATTGTGGTATTGCGTCACTGGTCTGGTCCTGAGTTGGGGTTACTGTTTGTCTCGAGTTTCCATGCATGATCTCAGAGTTCTCCGATGGTGGACTGGTGACTCTGTGTTGCCCCTAGGTCTGTGTGTGTGTGTGTGTGTGTGTGTGTGTGTATGCTGCCTGTTGGTGAGTGTTCTCCAGTGTTCCCTGAGCTGGATTAAACTCTTCCTGATAATAAACTAATGTATAAAATGAAAAGAGAGTTACATATATATAAAACAATAACACTAATACAAGTAATGTAGTAAAACATACTGTAGGTTTGTTTGAGTGTTTTGTGTTTCCGAGTCCGGCCCGAAGATAACGGTTAATGAATTCTCTGTTGATTTTCCAGCTCTATAAATAACACTGTTCTTCTGCAAGTTAAGCAGGAAATCCAGTTGGCCCTCAGTGCTCATTGTGCACATGTGAATGTGAGCATGTTCACATGAGTCAGATTATAAATCGCTCAGACACGTGTGCGTAACTGGCTGCAGGTCTGAGGTGTAGCTTCCACACATCCTTCTCGTAAGATTCCTCATGAGCCAGACAGGAAGTCCACAGCTAAATGATCCCAGTCCGTCATCTTCAAAACCATCATGCCCGTCCAAATCCTGCAGCACACTTGGACTCACCCCTGTCCACCCCACGGCATGCCCCCTTCATCCTACCAAAATATCAAACATTCCTGCCAGACACTGCCTTTGAAGTGCAGGCTTTTAAGCCTGACTGGAGCTGTAACCATTCTGTCTTTAAATCAAGCCCCTTCTCCTAACCCCCGAGCTGACAACTCGTGCTGGTACACATGTGCCGGCCTGTCCTGTGTTTCCTTTTCGTGATGTAGATGTGCAGTGTTTGGGCTAAAAATAGCAGCGTGTGGCAGGAGAAAGTGCCACGCCAGCAGAACTGTGTGAAAATGTGCTGAACGACCCAGCTAGAGATGGAGCAAGTGGGAGAGAGAGAGTTTGGTGGAAAGATCTGCAGCTAGGAAAGAAATCAAGAGGAGGAAACGGTATGGAAGTGATACAAGAGTGATGCTCTTTGTTCAAAAGTAAAGGAGCACATTTTTGTTGTTAAAGTGCATCTACTAACCATTACTCCAAAAAGCAAAACATTTAGACTCCTAATGCGTAGGAGTAAAAATATAAGTGTTATGCCACATCAATTTTTGGATCTTGTCATAAAATGATTCTGCAGTGAATCAGTCTTACAAGGCCGTGCAGAGGCCCGGAACATGGATTAACGAGGATGAGATGATAACCGTTTCATCCTGCTTTCCTGGTTTTCATCATTGCGAAAGCCGTTCATCCATCCGATTCTTCATTCTTGTTCTCAGATATCCGTGATTAAATCGGTGTTATTGCAACTGCAGCGCTGCAGTGACGACGTGTCTTTCTTCTTATTCTGAGAATGATCCCAGGACAAGATGGTCCTGTTCTGATCCGGCCAGGGAAGTACCTCTATGAAGCACTATGAAGAATGTCGCAGATCTTAGAACTTTTTGAGGCTGACCTTTAAAAACATCTGATGTTTATCGTCATAGTGGTAGTTTTTATTGAACCTTAGCCTATAGACCACAGTGTTGTGTGCAGTCAGTCTAGTGAGGAAATAAATTGTCAATTTGAATGTTTCAAAAGCTGTAAATGTTCATGATTTTTTTGTATTAACATTACTCATTTGTAAAATCAAGATTATCAGTATTAGGTATGCATTTTGTGTCAGTAGCGTTCCTATACCACACTCATTTACTCATACTCCGACATATCACAGGATGCTATGTGACTTGCGCCTATAGGAAGTTAATAAACAGATGGCACGAAATGCAATCTGGACCGATTTCACAATTAATGATCGCAATCAAAACATAGCACACTGTAGAAATATCAAGCAGAGGAACAGTTCCTTTGTATGAGGGGAATTCTGATTGTGCAGAATAACAGAACACAATCATGAGCATAAAAACTTCCTTTATTTCTCTATATAATAATGCCCTGCTACACTAATGCACTTATCCCAGTGTTTGACTGGTGATTGGATACGATTAAGGTCTTTGTCAGTACGCCAGAGCCATGGACGGACTTCACTGCTTCACCTCTGAAAAGCTGACCTCCCAGGAACTCCTTTATTGGCCCAAACATGTGAAAATGGCTAAGAGCGAGGTCAGGACAGTACAGGGGATATGGCAATAAAAACCTGCGGAGTTCAGCTGTAATGTGCAAGTGGTATTGGTGAATAATGGTGTGTAAAGTTTTTAGTGACCATTTAGTGTTTGGAAATAATAAAAAAAAAAAGAAGAAATATATTCTAAATAACAAACTGACCCATTAATTTACCCATTAATACTTCTTACCCATTAATAAGTCATTTTTTTATGTATTGGCTGAGACTTAAACATACCAATTAGATTTTCCCCCTATTGTGACCTCATACAAGACGCCTTCTTCCGGCTTGTTGCTCAGCTTTTTGTTCTCTGGCTTAACAGGAGCTTATTTACATCAGCACTGGAACAGCACAGTTGCAAGAGAAGTGAAATGCAATGGGAGTTTGAGATATAAAAAGTGCATTGTTTGAGGGGTCTTGGAGTATTAACACACACACCCACACACACACACACTTTGGGAAAGCTCTGAGATCTGAGCTCTGAGCACTTGTTTAAGAAATGGTAAAATATGTGACATTTAAAGTCTGTAGAGAGTCTATTTTCTAATAGAGTGCCAGTATAAAGGTTGTCAGGAAAAATAAATGTAACAGGCTGTAAATTGTGTGTGAAAGAGAGTGAGAGAGAGAGTGTGTGTGTGCACTCGAGGCATGTGTGCATCCCCTAGCTTGTCTCTGTATACAGCAGCAACCTGCATCAAGAGAGTGAAATAAAACATTCCCTGATGCCCCTTGTTTAATACCAAGTGCTCAGTTCAGTATCAGTCACGGACTCAAGCTTGTAAATAAACCGCTATCAGTGTATCCACAATCTGTTCAGGGATATTTGATAAATAAAAAAAATCTGACACTTTATTAGCCAGTAGAATTCTAGAAAAGGGTTTCCAAGCCAGGTAATGTTCAATGTTTTAAAAGTGCTGTAACACCTTACGACAATTTATAATTTAAGAGTGAACCATTCATCTGTTTCTTTTCATCATCCTGTCTGAAATGTAAGCCACGGGTGAGGAGGGCTGGAGAGAGCACAGCTTGATGTCCGCGTCGCAGTCTAACATGCATAATTCACCAAATCTGTCGATAATGAGGAAGTGCAGGATCTGTAGATCTGGAAGTATACGATTTAAGCACAAACATTTACACACAACCAGGCTAAAGAAATCCAGTCTTAGTTTTTCACAACATCCCAGTTGAGTTTTTTTACACAAGCGGAAATATTAAAACAATCGACTAGAGACCGATTTTGTTTCAGCATTATTGCACAACATGAGAATTCCGGTGGGTCAGATGTCTTCATACACCAAGCTGATACTCTCTTTAAACAGACTGGAAAATATCAGAAATTTATATAATGATTAAAGTTTTTTGATTGGACAATTGTCACAATTAGAAGTTAATCATTGCTGTAAAATGGCCCAGCTTTAGAGTTCACATCTTACTCATGTTCTTGTCACATTGTGTGCACAGAAGTAACGAGTTCGCCTTATCATCCTGAGATCCTGAGTTCGAATCCCAGGTGATGCTATAGCCTTCTGCAGCCAGAAGCCTAGACAGAGCGGATTGGCCAAGCTCTCTCAGATGGGAGGGATAGGAGGCACTTGGTGCCATCCCCTCAACTATGACTCTATCATGGGTGTCTGTGTACTCCTGCACACGGAAGGAGTGGATAGCGATATCTTCTTACGCCGACCCCCAACAGTGCGCAAGCA
Organism: Leiocassis micropogon; assembly: GCA_028565275.1. Lineage (NCBI taxonomy): Eukaryota > Metazoa > Chordata > Actinopteri > Siluriformes > Bagridae > Leiocassis > Leiocassis micropogon. The sequence continues at coordinate 6,047,491 of JAOVVA010000035.1, forward strand.
AGCAAAGATATGATCAGCTGACATCATGTGGCACGGAGAAAACACGTGAACGTGTTGATGGTGGAGTGCCCTAATGATGGGTGGTAATTGGGTACGCCTTATTTAGGGAAAAAAACTGGGGAGAAAAAATAAACCCAAGGAAAAAAAAGCTAAAAAACAAAGCTTTGATTTCTACTGTCTGTTTTTCTACGATGCAACTTCACCAAATCTTTAAGTGATCTCTGATCATAATCAATTTTTAGGAGAGTTCTTAACCTGATTCCAGTTTCAGTAATTTCCTTAGTTGTTTTCTTTGCTTGGTAATAGGATGATTATTTGAGATTACAGAAACATACAGTAGTAACATCTTTTCCATGATCATAAACTACGTCTCCTGACATGGTTGTTTAAAAAGTTAGAAACTATTCACTGCGTCAGTTAGGGTTAAATAACTTGTTGCAGACTGAATCATATTAATCACTGCAGTAATTATCCAATGAAAAGATTTTTAGTATTTGTTTAATACACTACATACAATGATTTTCCTTAATATTTGTAAATCTTCACAACATCTATAATTTTTCTACCATCAATAGTCTAACTGGTTGGCATGGTGGCGTTGTGGTTAGCACTATATTCTCGCACCTCCAGGGTTGAGGGTTCGAGTCCCACTTCGGGTCCATGTGCATGGAGTTTGCATGTTCTCCCTGTGCTTGGTGGGTTTCCTCCAGCTATGCCAGTTTCCTCCTAAACTACAAAGACATGCTGATTCATTTCCATTTCCAAATTGCCTGTAGTTTGTGGGTGGGTGTGTGTGTGTGTGTGTGTGTGTGTGTGCGCCTTGCAATGTATTGGCACCCCATACAGTGCGTAACCCGTCTAGTGCCTCAAGTCCCATTGGATAGGCTCCAGGCCTCCCATGACTCTGTACAGGATAAGGGGTAAATAGAATGGGTAAGTAAGTGATAGTTCAATCAGTTTAAACTAACTACACTGCAGAAAACATTATATTAGCAAGTAAAAACATCTTGAATATATTTAGTTTTATCCAGTTGCTATTTGTCAGAGGTTTAACCTTTAACCACCAAACCAGGTTCAACTTGTCTCGTATAAGATTTCTCACTCACTATCTTGTTCAGCACTTAATCTTCCCTTAAGTCTGTAAGTACTCAGGTTTGTAAACAAGCCCTCGTCTCAGTCAGCTTTAATGATGATTAAAAAGAAAGAGGGAGAGGATGAAAGGTGGGGTGAGGAGAATGGGGGAAAAAGAAAGGCATGCACGCAACCACAATCAAGCTCAGCCATTAGCTTTCTTGTACACTGCCAAATATGTCGCTGCACGCAACCCATCCAACCCTTGTTGTGCGTGCATACACACACACGTGCACGCTCGCGCTCGGCTGCACACAATTACACGCAGACGTAAACCCAACCTGAAATGTTTGTTCAAAAAGTTCAAAAATAATAATAATAAAAAAAACTTCTCAGCATTGTGGGAATGATTTTTATTATGATTTGCAGTTATGATGTTATTTTCTGTGAGGAATTATTTCACTTTGGGCGTTCCGCAGACATCTCTCTTTTAGTGATGTTGACAAGCTTTCATTCTGAGCTTGACTCTCATCAGGGGGCTGTGCGGGAAAAACAAGGATGCATGCTGCCCAGATGTGTGTGTGTGTGTGTGTGTGTGTCCGTGTGTGTCCGTGTGTGTGTTTGAGAATTGGGAGTTGACTTTGCAAGGGCCCATTTGGTGCTCAGGACCATGCCGTGTCAGTAAAGGTTAGAACCTGGGTGATCTGCTGAACAAGCTGGAATTGGAAGTTCGCTTAAATGCTTAAACCCGGATAAGGTCACGGTCAGTCGGGCACACACACGCACACTAAAACACACACACACACATAGACACGCACAGATGTAGTCGTTGTGCCCCGTTTCAACTTTTTGTCCTTCCCTAACGAGCTTTCCCCGCAGTAAAATTGCATTGATAAAGTATATCATGATCTGAGAAGTGAAAAAGGTCTATATAGCTTAATTCCTCTGTATTCTACATGACCGTTACCCCCAATGTAGCAGTGTGTGTACTGTAGAGTGTGTTAGTGTCAGACTTGGGATATGAAAAAACATCGATTGTGTGACTCTATCTTTGTGCTCTACTCACAGGACTGTCTATGAGCGCCCCACCTCCTGGTTAGCATTAACTTATTTATCTATCTTCATTTTATTGTACACTGTTCTGTCTTGTAGTGATTTGCATGAGCGTGTGTGTGTGTTTGTGTTCACTCAGGTTTTCCATTCCCTCCTGAAGTTCCTTCTCCCTTTACATCAGGCAGGTAAGTGTCACCCTTTTTTTGGTAGCAGACCACTTAATCGCTAGGTGAGCAAAAGTATTGGAACAGAGAGTCATAAAATAGTAAAAGTAAATAACACTTTTGCATATTCCTTGCTTTCTGTTTTTTGTCCAGGTTTTATAGCATATCACCTTTCAGTTTGCTGTTCAGTCCCCCCCCCATTACTCTCCTCTTTAGGAGGTAAAATGCTGCTCACTTGGGTTAAGATCTGCTGATGGACTTCACCAATCTAAACATTTTCCCCTTTTTCCCCTGATGAGGTCCTTTTATTGTGTTTTGGATTATTGTCTTGCTGCATAATGACATTCCTCCTAATTACAAGGGGCGTTCGAGTCAAACCAGGACTTTTGATAGTGTTTCACTATTGCTTGGATATCATCAAGGTAAACCGTTTTCTCAGTACGGCATGTTTGGACTGCCTGCTTCAACTCTGAAACCCTGGCCTCACAGGAACTCCTTTATGGCCCAAACTTGTGGAAATGGCTTGGAGCGAGCTCAGGAGTGTGGCGTTCCAGAAGCAGCCAAGTAAGTCCAAGCACTTGGACATGGTCTCAACCAGGCTTCACCCATGAGCCTGTGTGTTTTGGATCACAAGCAGATCCTTTCTTTTGGCCTTTCTATCACTTTGGTAGACGTTCATCACAGTTCCGGTTTTGTGGGTCATCTTGGTATTTATTTGCATTTTCCAGTTTGGGTTTTGATTCTTTCGAACTGTTGATGAGTGGTTTGCATCTTGTGGTCTGGCATCTATATCTCTGTTAAAGTCTACTTTGAGCGGTGGATTGTGACACCTTTATAACTTCATGTGGAGGATCTTGTCAATGTCATTGACTGTGTTGTTTTTGGGTTTTTCTTCACAGCTGTTACACTGCTTCTGTCTCTGCTGCTGTTTTCTTTGGCTGTACATCAGCTGTACATCAGAGGTTTCTTTCTTTCTCTTTCAGGAGAGTCCATACTGTTGTTTTAGCTCTGTACAATGATTATGCAATAGCTATAAGTGATTGTCCCTTTTTTTATTCAGCTTCAGAATGCCTTTTTTTTTCTCCCATAGACAGCTCATTGGTCTTCATGTTGGTGTATCCTTTTTTGACAACAAATCCAGTCGATACAAATTCTGATACATCATCTCATATTCATTTGCTGATTTTAAACCCAAATGTCTTGAGTGTAGCAGAAAAAAACTGCTAAAAAAGAATTAGCCTTGCCAACGCTCTCATAGGGCACTTTACATTTTTTTTCATCAAAAAAGTAACCGGTAAAAAACGGTTAACCTTTTTAGATGAATGTTATGTTGTTTGAACAAATACTTGTATATACAGTAAAAGGCATTAAAATAAGTAAAAAAAATAGGTGCTGCTATGTTTATTGTTGATTTGATGTCACTTTCTGATTTAAGATTCTTGTTTGTCGGTTTTAACTGTTTAGGGTTCAGGAATTAAAAGCTGTGTGTGAGTGTGTGAGAGCAGGGACAGAAGTTTGATGAGAGCAAACAGACAGAGCAGAGCCGGTGTGTCTGTATGCGTCTGTTAGGCTGACAGCAGAAGCTTTCACAGGCAAGATATCTCGACAGTGAAAGAGCGAGAAACAGAAAGTTTGAGACAGAATAAGGGAGAGAGAAGAAAGCAGAGAGAGACAGAATGGAATTAAATGACAAAGTGATGGTGACAGCAGATGAGAGTTGTATGTAATTGGCTCTGGCAAGATTGAGTGATTGGGTTATAGAACAATAATCTCTGACCTTGTGGAAGAGTGAAGGATCATTTTCTCTCCCCTTATGTGCAGTGTTCACTATGTAGCACAGTTTTATTTGTGACTGAGGGTGTGAGATATCTGGCCAAAGACCATCCAACATATTATTATTAAAATCTGGAAAGCTAGTGCTGAACTGTCAGCTTCACAGAATAAATGTGGTTGGAATTAATCATGAATGAGCATGATCAGAGATCACTTAAACACGAAATTGCATCATAAAATCAGAGTAATAATCAGAGCTATGTTTAATAGTGGAAGTAAGAGCATTTCCACACACACTATGAGAATTCATAGGATTGGGACTAAACAGCTGTGTTGTCATAAGAAAACTATGCGTTATTGAGACTCCTCAGAAAAAAAGGCTTTAGAGCAAAACTTTAGAGCACCTTTTAGAGAGTGATGGTAGGGAGGGAGGCGCATGTGGCGAGGTGGGCAACCCACTTGCTTTAAAGATCGTACAGTACTACTTTCACCCATTCCCACGACCGACAGTTGGTGTAATTAACGATTGTAGAACGATAGGGACACGTGTAGTAGAGTGGTACGTGTAGTTACAGTAAACGTCCCGGTGCTGTTACCATCCATTATCACCACTCATGGAAAGCCTCTCGTCCAATCAGATTGCTCTGTCGGAACTAACTCTTGTAAAATAAACCTTCTAGACATTATTACTAATGTGAGTGAAGATTCAAATAATCTCTTACAAGCAAAAATGATATCCCTTTTTTTTTTGCAGTCATGTAATGAGAATGGTGTTGAAGGTATGTGTTAGTTTAGTGTGTGTATCAACATGTTTGGATTTGCCAGAACTAGAAAGCATCGCGGTTTATCTTCCACCAGTTGAACTTCAGGTGCTGAGCTCTGTTCCGGAGCGCACTGCATTGAACCGGCCCAAATATGGCAGCGAGAGAAGACAAACAGGGTGGCTGTGCTTGTGGCCCGAGCCTCCTGTTTATCAGTTTCTAGAACTCGCCACCCCCTTGCTTCTTCCTCCTTTCAGTCCCTAACTTGTTGGGATGTTTTCTCCTCCATCCAGAAGACAAACAAATCGTCTGTCACCTCCCCCACGCAAAGATACCGGAGTCACTTCATATTGCAGTTGAGGCTCCTATTTGGAGTTGTGTTTGTGCACTGGTGACTTTATAGTAAAGTACACATAGTACTAGTGTTAATGTTTATGCATCGTTGTCTTCATAGTCTTTTCTTCTTTTTATTACATACGGGTGAGATGGACTAGCTCCAAAATACTTCACATGTAAAGTAATTCTGAAAACGTCTGGATTGTAATTGCATTCAGAGCAACTGGATGCAATAGTGAAAGTTAACTTGTTTGATTTTGCACCAAGAAAAACCTTTGATTCGGTTCAGGCCACATCTGCAGGCCACATCCCTTTTTACGTTATTTATTTTTTTCCCCCAAATCACCCTATCTGCTTTCTAGCTCTTTTCACCATTTCCAGCATTCTGAATTATTTTTGTTCTCCCTTTCGTTTTTCATTTAAAGAATGGTTCTTCTCACATCCCGTGCTCCCTGCCAAGTCCAAACATCCTCTGTGGAGTTTCCGTTAGACTGAACACTGCCAACCAGAGACTGTATAATTTATGAATCACTTCCTGTCCTAGCATGGCTTTTGGTGTCTTGTTTTTCTGCCTCTCTCTCTTAGCATGGCTTTTGGTGTGTTGTTTTTCTGCCTTTCTCTCTTAGCATGTCTTTTGGTGTGTTGTTTTTCTGCCTCTCTCTCTTAGACACACGCATGTACTGGTACAAGAGCTTGCAGTGCAGGCTGTTGTAAACGTGGAGGGGCCAGAGGAACCCCTGAAGTCAAGGACAAGGCAGGGTGTGTTTATTTAGGGGGGTTGTGGTCCGTCGGGATCCTTGGGTGCACATGAAGGGAGGCTGTGCGGATCCCCTTACATAACTGCTCTATAAGGATTTAGAATCATACCACAACCTGAATAAGGAGGATCTGATTGCTGGGTGAATATGACCGCTCAGAATAGTCACTGACTGAATTTGTTTTGAGAGCAGACTTGAGAAAATACCGTCTCGTTTGGTAGTACAGTTTGTAGGATATCTGCAATGTTCTTAGCTGTTTATTCATACTTACACCAATCAGTCAGAACACTAACACAACTATCAGGTGAATTAAGTAACACTGATTATCAATTATATACCAGTAAACTGGTGACAGGATCATGGTTACCAGAGGCTTATTTATGTACTGTATATTGGGAGCAAAGGCCAGTCTGTCTGGTCCAATCCCACAGGAAAGCTAATGTAGCAAAAATTGCTGAAAAAGTCAATGCTGGCTATGATAGAAAGGCACCAGAACACCCAGTGCATCACCGCTTGCTGTGTATGGGGCTTAGCAGGCAAAGAGTTCAAGGTTGTCAATCCAGCCTCCCCAGTTCTCTAACCGATCAAGTGTCCAGGGGATATGCTGAAAAACAAGCCTGCTACAGAGAGGCCTCATCTATCAATTTACAGCACTGAAAAGATCCCCCTCCCCTTGTGTCACAGAAACAGCAATGACCTGTGTGTTCTGGCACCTTTCTATGAAGACCAGAATTAACCTTTTCAGCAATTAGAGCTACTGTAGCTCTTGTATTGCTCCAGAGTACATGGACAAGCCTTTACTCCTCACATGCATCATTCACTGTCCATGATGGTGTCACCAGCCCCACTTTTTGTTGGTTTTGGCCCTTGTCAAAGTCAATCAAATCCTTACATTGTCCATTTTTTCTGTTTCCAATACATCAACTTCAGGGACAAAATGTTCACCAGTATTGAAAACATTATCGGGAAAAAGGTTCCACAGTCAACAGTGCTCCCAACAATGAGATGCTTATTGAAGAGCTTTTGCCTAACCTTTGAATCAAACGCAGAGGACTGCTATCCAAGGGTGTCATAATCTTCTTGCATGACAATGCAGGTCTGCACACTTCTGCCCACACCGCAAACACTCAACAACGTTTTGAGGTATTAAAGCATCCCTCCTATAGTCCTGATCTCGTTCCATCTGACTTTCACCTGTTTGAAAAGCAGCCCTGCGAGGAAGAAGATTTACTTCTGATGAAGTAAAACAAGGATTATTTGAACAATTATGTATTTGTCTTTTCTAAAAAAAACCCCATTGAAATAAATTCTATTGCCAGATTGCGGATAATTTTGACCCTCATACTTTTGGATATGCAGTGTGAATGCATCCATTCGTTCATTTTTTTATTCGCTCGTCTTAAGTAAGCGTTTTTTTTTGGGCGTGGTAGATCTCGGGGACACTTGTCACACAGTGCAATATGTCGCACAGTGACCAAATCCTCAAGAAAAGAGTTATACACCTACCTCCATCCCACCTTTATTTTCCTTAAAAGAAAGCACAAGGTTACAGAATTTCTGCTCGGGATCATTCTGACAGCGCTGCCTGGTGATCAGTTGCATTAACAATGCCGGTTCTAATCAAGGACGGCCTCAAGAGAAGTGAGATGGCAGTTAACATCGATCATCCTCCGTGCAGACATCTCTCCTCCTCCAGGGTTTCCTGCTGCTTCTTTCCTCAATTGCACCATAATTCTGCATAACTGCGGCGAAGCAAATAGGGTAGAGACAGATTATGAAATTGGACGGCTTTAAAAGGCAGAGGAGGATGGAGCCATGGAAGGAGGGAGGAAGTGGGGAGGAGAGGATGCAGAGAAGCAGAGAAGAAACAGCACAGCAGCATCCCTTCCAGCTCTATTTATAGCAGCGCAGCATTTGGTGCCTGAAATAACACCTGTCTGCAAGGAGACCACTCACGAATAAGTGCACACATACATGTACGCACTGACGTACTAATCCCATCTCACCTTTCACCTCCAAGGGAAGCCAGCTTTCAGTCGGAAGGAGGGCAGGCTGCCTAATCCCCCTCACGGACTTTAGCATGTCTTCATTATAACGTTATCTCCTTCTCACAAACACTCATGCACACGCCACTGCCAGGTTATTGAGAGCGCACTGCAGCTTGACAGCATGCCAGACACATCAAAAGCTTGTGAAATTGAGAGCCAGAACTGTAGCGAAACTTTTGATCAATGAGAAAACATATGTTTTGAAAGCCCTCCACTTTTTCATTACTCTTATTTTTCTTTTTATCTTTTGCTGAGTGTAACAGGCTAACATAAAGGGTAGGAAATAACTTTATTTCATATGCAGGTCTGTGCCATTTCCTTTTTTGCTATTTAATAACTCGTATGTCAACTGTTTCAGGGCTCATTCAGGAGGAAGCTATGACGGCGTCTGTGCGCCGTTGTACCCCTTTCCTGCAGGTAGGTGGCACTGTCACCTTCAAGCTTTCCACACACTCCAATGTTTCCCTGGTTTTCCATCCAGTTACCTCACATGCACACATCAATCTCTGTAAAAATTAGCAGATTAGAAATTAAGTCAATTATTTCTTGATGACAGAATAATTGAGAATTTTAGCTGATAACCAGATCCATCAGGAGGTAGAAGGATCATGGCCGAGATCATGTTATTAGAGCTGTATCTCGCATTAGGGAATGATGGGAAACCGAGAAGTTATGCTGATGGAACGTTTATAGCATTGTTCTTGGCGCAAAAACAGAAATGTGTAAACACGACTGTGTGTGTGTGTGTGTGTGTGTGTGAGGTCATGCCTGTATCTAAGCAATCTTTCCTAGAGGATTTAACAAAAGTCAAGTTAACGGTGGGAAACTATTCATTTTTGAGCCCTGTAATTGGAACATCGTCCAGTACTGAACTAAAAGGAGCGCACACACACACACTGTACAATGCACACACTTGTAGGGATTACCGGCACACACATAAGAACAAAACACACTCTTGTGCAGATTGCTCGGTAGTGGTCCGACTAGAGGCTCATGGGAATTTAGTGTTCCAGGATCTAATAGCCGACATGCCACCTAAGCGTATAAGTACTGCATATATCCACAACGCATCATTTTCAACACACACACACACACACACAGACACAGACAGAGGGTGTCTGTAGAGAAAAAAATATATATATATAATGTGGCTATATATATTATACACTAAGTGACGGAGGTGTTAGTTACTTCTAGTCTTCCCTTCATCTGAGATTCCCATTAGCGCGATTTCTCAGTAGCGAGTGGTTCATTGTTTATAGGATTTATGTATCAAGAGTATAACAGCAGGTGAACATAATAGATCCAGAAATAATCAAGACTGCATGGTTAAATGAAGGAAATCGTTCTTTTCAGTAGCTTTATTTTAGACTTTATAATAATAATAATAATAATAATAATAAATAGAAACAAAACTAACTCAAACTAACTAAAAAAAAACCTCTCAAAGGCAAAAAAGTATGGTTAATTACAATATTTTTTACACATCTCCACCATAGATTTTCAGTTTCACTCAATGGTTTTCAGTTTTGCTCGACAGTTTTCAGTTTTGCACCTCAGATTTTCAGCTTTGCTGCTTGTTTTTTCAATTTCCCTCCTCAGATTTTTCAATTCTTAGTTTATTTAGATTTGCTCCTTTCTTTCAGTTTCGATTCTTGGTTTTTCAAATCAAATCCAAATTTTATTTGTCACATTCACAACCATACACCGTATGATGTGCAGTGAAATGCTTATACGACTGATCCGACACTGCCATAACACTCCTCATGATGGTCAGGAAATTTTCTCTACAGCTCCAGTTTCTGTCCTAGCTGTGCCTAGAGCTAAACATTTTGAAAGGTGTTTCATTCCAATTCAGGTTCCAGCTGATGGCACGGATTGAATTGTTGTCATTTCAACACTTTTTCTCTAAATGGCACGAAGCATGATGAGCATAAAGGGGCAGTGAGTTAAGGCACTGAATTACTCATCGGAACGCCGGCGGTTCGAGCCCAAGCTCCACCAGGGTGCCATTGGAAAGGGTTTTGCAAAAAAGACTAAAATGTGGCATTCATAAGACTTTTCCCGAACAGAAGATTATGCTTTATATTGCTAACATTTTAGTGCTCATTTTATTTTACTAAGTTCAGTGATCAGCTTTAATGCCTAGCATTATATACTGAGAGTGTAAAGCTAGGAATAAAAGTTCATCGTGCACAACATCGTCCTGAATGCTTGTTGGAGATGCCTGTGTAGAGAGAGAGGTTTAATGAGGTGTTGTGCTTTTTTTTTAATTCAGATGAAAATAAAGTGATAAGCTTGAGCTGTTGCAGATACGTTATGACTCTATAGAATTTTACACTTATATACACCATTTTTAACTTTACTCCTTAGGTGTGTATCCGCACGCTGTAGGCCATATGCCTCCCTGGCCAGGCTCGAGTGACCGTGCCAAATTGTGGAAGTATTCCAGCTGTCAGGACAAAGAGAGAGAGCGGGGCAAGGACAGAGAGAGGACCCGGGAACGCGAGCGGGACCGAGAACCGAAGAAAGAGCAGGAGAGAGAACGAGATCAGGAGAACACGCCTTCGTTTCCGAGCCGCAGCAGGTGAGTGTGAGAGTACGGCCTCAACAACGTGGACCGTGGAGAGGGACAGTCAGACTGCACACATGATGCAGTGAAAAAGTAAACAGATATGGCCAGGCAGATGTTAGGGCTGATTCATATGCAGTGGCTGTTTGTTTGTTTTTTTGGCACATGTTAGACGGACACAGAAAGGAAGCTGGATGAGAATAAAATAAAGATGAAGATTGTTGCCTGCTTTTCTGTCCATATGTAAGAGAGAAAAAGAAGGAGAATAAGAGATAGTCTCACACATTCTCGAAAAATAGTTTTTTTGTAAGTAAAAAAAATGAAACTCTTGTGTATATACTAGACTAAATTTATTAAATATATATATATTTTTATTCTGTAATTTTATGTTCATTTACGCACTCAATACTTGACTGGGGCTCCTTTAGCATGCATTACTGCATCAAAGCTTCTTTGCGTCCTGCTGGAAAAGGATATCGGCCTCGCCATGAAGCATGAAGTGCTCTAAAATCTCCTGGTACTCTTCATGTTTGACATGCTTCCATCATTCCATTTCACAGTTTTTCACGTGTCTTTGCCTGCTGCTGCTGTAGTTTATTGGAAAACTACAGGAAGGAAACAGGAGGGGCCTCATGCTCTGGCTTTGTGTGACAGCATCACTAACATAAATTCACCTGTTATGATACATGTTAATTCTGCACAGAACTATAGGAGAGAAGGCACACTGTATTTTGACAAGTATCACTAACCATGAGACAAAAAACAACAGTTATGCACATAATGTGCGTTGATAAAGCTATATTTATGTGCATCACAACACGTATTGTATGGTCCGGTAAGATCTGAGTACCTGGCTTCAGGGATTTAACACATTTCTTAAATCTGTACCTTCATGTCCAGCTGTTATGAATAGGAAATGAGTTTCGATATGCTCTGGTGTACTTCAGTCTTGCATTGTCATGGATGTGTGTGGTTTTTCAAATGATAAAGTGGGGTGAAGCAACATCCATAGCAATGAAACTACTACTTCTCAGATCGGTGAAATATCAGAGGTTTGCCGTTCACTTCTACATTTATAGATGTTTGTAACGTTCTCCGAAGGTGTTCAAGCACTCGGATCAGTGTGTCTCAAAGACACTTCAGACCTTGTTCACAATCTGTCCCGCTCCCTGCAATTCGATTGAAACAGCCTCAGGCACCAGAGTATTCAGCGTGGAGAGACTCTTCCTCTGGAGAGAGAGAAAAGAAAAGGAAGTTCTGGAAATGATTCCTCAGCTCATATCTTAGTCCTAGCTTAGCTACTCTGTTACTTCCTCTAATCTCTTTCTCGCTCTCTCGCTCTCTCTCTCTCTCTTTCTCTCTCTTTCACTCCTGAGCAGCTGGTCGAACATTTGGCAAACACTTGTCCCTTGTGCGTGATCTCATCTTTCTGATTCAGTAAGGACGTTTCTGTCTTCTGTCACTCCAGCATGGACACGCTCGCACAGTAATTCTCGGACGCTCTTATACAATGATGCACCTGCAGAATACACGTGTGTGTGTGTGTGTGTGTGTATGTGTGTGTATGTGTGTTTGTTTTTTCGTGTGCATGTGTACATACACAGCCTTGGACACATGCTGTACATGTGCTGCTGTCTTGCATTTGCAACATCAAAGGAATCAGTATACCATGTGTTTCTTACACACACACACACACACACACACACACACTTGTGCATGCATGATGTACATAATGGTTTCATAGGCAAGCTAATAACATATTCTAGCTCATAACCTTCTATTATAAAGACCCAGCTGTTTATTATTCATTCAGTGTGTGTATTTCTCTCTCTCTCTCTCTCTCTCTCTCTCTGCCTGTGTCCCATAATCACATCTTATTTAGTACATGATCTGGATTAATACAACCTACAGGGTTTAAGAGCAGTGCATCCTGGGACACTGGGCCACTTGGATAATAATGTTTATTTAAAACAGGACGACCAAAAGTATGTAACAAGGTCATTGTAGCGCGTGGCGAGAGACGAGGGAGAGTTAATCAGAAATCACTATGGTGAAATAAAGCTGCTTTTTTTTTTTTAACAGCTCAGGCATGCATTTTTTGAGCTTGGTCTGTGTTGCTGTCTGTTATGATTAAATTTGGAATGTTTCTGATACAAGTGAGGTGCATTTCCTAATCCTAAACCACTTCAGCATCGATAAACTTGCCCCGCATAAAATGTATGATGTGCGGAGTATAAATAAACAGCGCTTTTGTTAATTCGAGGGAGCAGTGTATTGACTAAGGAGGTAAACCCCCTACATTGACGGTTCTGGCGGTTCTTAGCAGAATCGTGGCAACTCCTGATTATCTCGGAGCTGTAATTGTGACATTTGGGACGGCTTGTAGTTAAAGCCGAGGGGTGTTCAAGTCAAACCGGGACTTGTGATAAAATTTCTGGTGAATGAAGGTGTAAAAGCAATTGACTTTTACAGAAGACTTTAAGCACCATATGGTGATGAAGGTGCAAAACGCATGATCCTTAAAAAATTTTAGGATAACTTGTGAAGGAGTTCTTGGGAGGCCAGCGTTTCAGACATGAGTCACCGACTTACAGAGAGAAGTTTCCTCCTTGATGGTATCCAAGCACCAATGAATCGCTTGGAAAAATGCATTAGTGTAGCAGGGGATTATACAGGGAAATAAAGGGAATTTTTACTTTGTGTTGAATCAAAATTCCCGGTTTGACTTCAACAACCCTTGTAGCTCGTTCTACCATTTGAGAGAAAACCATATAACAAGGTAAGCCTCCTTAGTCATTCCTACAGAGAATATAATTGTCCCTTGATGATTTACTAAAGTGTGGTTTCTTGAATGAATCATCCAGCAAAGCCTTAGTTCTTCACTGTGTGTACCCCTTGGTTGCTTGATCAGCTAACCTTTTAAGGGTAATGCTGTGCTTTTAGGTAATGAAAAAGTATGTGATGTGTGTGTGTGTGTGTGTGTGTGTGTGTGTGTGCACGCAGTGACAAAGAGCATACATCACGTCACAGGGACCACAGTGATCGGGGAAGAGAGAGATATCGGGATCATGATCGAGAGGACCGAGAAAAGGAAGACCGGCATCGTGACAGGAGACACCGGGACCGTAAAGAGCGGCACAAATCCTCACGCAGGTTAAACACACACATTTTTGTCTTATTAGTGTGAGCAAATATAAATGTTAAGTATATCATATGTTGATGCACCCTTTTACTCTCTCTCTGTCTCTCTCTCTCTCTCAGCAGTCGGAAAAGGTATTCCAGTGACGATGTCGAGAGCCACAGTAGACACAGATACAAACGCAACAAGGACAGCACGGACACCGAGTCAACTGACTGACTAACCCACCGTCTAGCCAATCAGGAGAGCGTACGTCTCAATGAGTTGTCTCAATTGTATTTGATCCTGACGTGAAGACGTAATGAGTTCGGTTAAGCCAAGTTAACACCAGACTCGTTATGAAACCATTTCTTTTTTTATTTTAAGCTGTCATAAGAGAACTAGTTTACAAAACTAATTAATTTATTACCCAGTTTACGACAAGACCAAAGGCATGGACCATAATCATTTATTTTAATTTAAGATAATTTATTATAAGATGATGTGAAAAGAAAAAAAACAAACAATATTTTGGATTGTTAAACGAAGATGAATTAATATTTGTGTTGTGCCAAAGCGTGGTTTTGTTGCGGTATGAAGACAGTATTATAAAATATTTTTTGACTGGGACACTGGTTTCATTATAGAATAATTTTATTGATTTTAATCAAAAGTATCATGAGATACAGAACGCTACACGAGCCCAAGCATGAGACACTAGACCACATGGCTTTTCACGATGACCTGCAGACATGAAAACATGACAGAAGTTAGGTGTGCGTGCCATCTTTTCTGTCTCGTGTCTCTGAAAACACAGAATCAGCAAGGCCGCCAAACTCTCTTTACATTTTATGTGTATATATACAGGGTGCTTTAAAGTCTGGATCCATAGGCACTAATGTGCTTAAAGGTATAATTGAGTTTTGTGAGTGAGTTTTGAAACAAACGGAACAATATCAGGAACAATGCCTATGGATCCAGACTTAAGGACCACCCTGTGTATCATTTTTAAAAGAGTTATTACAGTATTATTAACAAATTCTTTCTTTCTGTTTTTTTTTTTTATATATAATACTCATCAAAGATATATATTTTCTTTGCAACAGCATCTGAAACATACCAAAAACAACACAGACAAACAAAACCCTACTGTCTGCAGTGAATGCAAAAATTGCATTACTGTCAGAACGAACGAAGCGAAGCCAATATCCAAAAAGGCCATACAGTAGGAACAGAGAGAGAGAAGAGAGGTAAACAAACAAATAAAGAAACAGTCGCCGTAGTATTAATTCTGTTTCCCGTCCCATCCCAAATGCACTAACGTTACCAGGGAACAAATGCTTGAATTCTAAAACGGAGTTGGCAACCCCAGCCTCTCCAATCTCCCAGAAATCTTTTCTCCTCCACCACACATTAGTTACACACTTCTGAAAAATTGTTTGCACATTGCCCACAGAGGAGTATTTATATACACTTTATGACACACAGATCATATCCTCATAACATGTGACCGTGATTCTTCTTTTGTATCGTCATTGCCTCATGTACAGTATGTGGCCTCAGAGATGCAGCACGTGCAGGAGCCTGCTTCCTGTCCCTAAATGATGATGTCAGCGAAGGCAGCAGCCAATGAAATCCTGGCAATCGTATCACCAAGACCTTTGCCGAGTTCTTACAGTATGTGTCTGTCATGTACGCCCCACCTTCAGAGTTTGAGGTCCATGTCGCCTTGGTGAGGCCAAAGCACCTTACCTTGCCCTGCGTTCTACGGCGCCGGTCCATTTCTTACGCCCTGCCTACTGTGGAAGAAGTCCATGTCTAAAAGCCCGTTCATTGCGGGCAGAGACTATGTGACGCTCCAATCACCAACATCGGGTCTTTTTTTTATTTGTTTTTAAATAAGGCCCTTCCCCTGTGCAACACGGGCCTATAGCAGGCTTCCAGGCCAGGAGACGATGGTAAGAGTGATGCGGCCCCTCAGTTCCTTCAGCAGGCGCACTAGAGCGGTGTGAGTCATTCCCCAGGTGCTCTTTCCATTCACCTCCAGCAGGATGTCTCCACACCTAGAGAAAGTAATAGTTAAGATTAAGATTTTTGGAAATATTTCTGAAAATTCCAATTAGATTTCTCAACACTGTCGAAGGAGTCAGTTGCTGACGGTCATAAGAACAAAGTCGGCCATGTTGCCAGGGTGGGAGGGTCAATCAGAGTGCCAGTCTATTAGACGGCTAATGGTGTTTTCCTACTACTCTTACTTTAGCATGTGATCCTAAAGTAGAGTTACCACTAGTGAATGGGTGAAATTTGGGCAAGACCAAATTTAAGAATGTGTTAAGAAATCATCATTTCCTGATGATTATGTGTACCGTATTCTGCCATCGTTGTACGCTGGTGTTCCCTCCACGATTGAGCGGATGAAGAAGGACTGATTGCAGTTGAGCTCCTCTTGACCTCCTACGATGCTGAAGCCTAAACTCCCCGATGTGCTCCTGCGCAACACAATGTCCTTACAGCTGTACAGGTGCCTGCGGGGGACAAACAGTCTCTTATCTCCATTATTACACCCAATTACACCTCAGCTCATTCTGGCCTCAGGACATGTCTTAGCCTTAAGAAAACATTTCCTGCCAAAAGTAACTGAAGTTAATATTTAAAAGATTCCTTACAAGATGCTTTAAAAAAACTTGGATGAAAAAAGGATGTTCTTTGCACTTAGACTGTCCCACAGCAGAAGGGCTGATTGGGACACACACTTTTAAAAATAATTTACATTTTTGTTGTTAAATAACGACACATTTTTGCAAAAACTATTCAACGCAGAATTGCCAAAACTGGCAGTTCCACAAATGACTATGAGGGGCTACACTAATGCACTCATCCCAATGTTTTACTAGTGCTTGGACTAGCCATGATCAGACTGCCTGCTTCATGACTGAAACACTGGCCTCCCAGGAACTCATTTAATGACCCAAACGTGGAAATTACTTGGAGTGAGCAATAACTCCCATCTGAGTTCATGTAATGGGCAAGTGGTGTTGGTGAATGATTGTGTGTACAGTTCCCACAGACATATGCGTCTTTTCCGCAAGTTGGCGACAAGTTTTTTTGAATTCATTAATTTTCAAGAATTAAGCGTTCGACTCGCTGGTCATTGTTTATGGACACAGCCTTCTATAAAACATCATTTAAAGGTTTTACTGCAGCTACAGTAAGACTCATCACGTATTGTACTTAAAGTCTAATGTAAATATTTATCAGATTTATGCCTTCATTTACTAGAAATTTCATCACAAGTCCCGGTTTGACTTAAACTCATTTAAAAATAAACAAATATATATATATAAATATATATACTTAAATTTGTTCACCTCTGTAACTTTCCAAACTCTAACAGTCGGACCAGGAAACAATAGAGGCCTCAATTAGCATTTTTTTCTCCTCCTTTTTAATTTATGCTGTTTTAAAAATTGCCCTGCCTTTTTATCAGGGCAAATTATTATTCATGACAATTCCCATCGTCCTATAGAGGTAACGAAGCAGATGGAGGACAGAGGTGAGATCTCTTTATGAATAATAACAATCCAGAATATTAGACTTGGAGTTGTTAGTGTAAACAGTGTCAGAACTGCCGTCTGAGCCGTGCTGTTACAGAGAATAAATCAACAATCGATCGACAATGATTTAGAATCCTGTAAACAGTTACAGTGAATGATGTGAATCGTCACAGAAGAAAGATACTGTAGTCCCTGTTATTACTGACGGTATTGTAGCACCGGTCCCTTAGGAACAGACTCTTTTTTTCTTTCTCTCGAAGTCTCGATGAGTTTATTATAAAAACACACACACACAAGTCGTCATGCTTCTAAGAGACCAGGAAACTCATTTGCCTTGCAACCTCTTTTAAATGAATACAAAATTTTAAATGAACATCACCCACATCAGTTCTCTCTATTCTATACTTAGGTTATGTCCTGCATTACAAAATCTATTATCATAAACAGTATAATGCTTAAGAATGAGAACAGCACAGTATTGAAAAGTATTCAATCTGAAACAAGAGTTCTGCAGCGCTGTGGTGTGAAGGGCACACAAAGCGGAGCAACAACTGCACTGCTCTGCTGTACTTTACCTGGGCAGTTGAAGCCAGGACACCCACAGGGGTGAGTAATCATCGTTAGGCGGGGGCATTTTGATGTCTCCAGGCGAGGACGGTGAGGTCGCAGCAGGGGGCAGGCTGTCCACAGAGCTCATGTCAGGCGGTCTCATCTCCAGCACACGCAGCACCACCGGGGACGAGGTGTTCTTCAGGTTAGCCACGGCCTCGCCTCGAGTCACACCCGTCAACTCCATGCCATTCACGTTCAACAGGATGTCACCTGGGGAGACACGAGCAACAGCGGAGTCTCATTTAGGGGGACGTTAGCTGTAAGACCCTGATGAGGCCAGGTGATGTTTTAATCAGGAAGATAAAGGGTGCATTTCTACCATATGGCATCTTGATTTGATAAGATGAAAGGGTCACTTTGAGTTAAAGTACAACATGTGCACACACACAGCTTTTTTAAAACCTTGTTCAATTTAGACCTTTTCTAGTCATCAAACACTTTTGTTGTGTTGTATGAACACATTCATGGTTTGTATTCTGCTTGATGTGACACAAATGTCTGTGTGTGTGTTGTGGAGCTGTGCATAAATCTGCAGATCTGATGATCCTCATGCATATGCATTAGCAGGTGCATCTTTGTTACTTATGTGTGCTCAAAAGTGTGTGTGTGTGTGTTTGTGTAGTATACGGGTCACCTTGGTGACAGGTTGGTGATTTTCTTAAAAAAATACACATACCTATTAACCACTGATCTGGTCTCAAAGTGCTTAGGCGACTATTGCCGAGTCAGCAAACACACACACAGAGTGCAAACTAACAAGTGTTCTGCAGCGCTGTGGTGTGAAGATACTAACAGAACTTCTTTTTTGTGATGTTCCATTTCCATTATTATTTGTCCAGGTGTGTGTGCATGCGTGTGTGCGTGGTTGAGTGTTTGGCCATTTTGAATGTTAGCTTCTAAGATACCAGTGCAAATACAAACACAAACACACACACACATGTAATCTATGGCGATTGTGACCTTGGGACCTGGACTGTAATTTAAAGTAGTTCACTCTCCTGACTGCTCTCTTCCTCTCCAGGCTGTTTGTCATTCTCAGTGCAGCACACTTCATACACTCCATATATGGCACATATATTCTGCCAGATTTTTGATAGGAGAAGTTGTTTTTACTTATGTTCCTTTAAATGAACAATTGACTTATTTTTAAATGTACTCTGCTGATCTAATCAGGTAGAAGCCGACTAAAGGGCATCTGTATCCTTCAGGCCATCCGACTGCTAAACAGGCTACAGACCAGGACAAACTGGGTTTCAAATATCAGAGTTTTGACCTCAGCTTCCCCTCTGCCACTTGGACTCTTGACATTTGGACACAGAGATACTTTACACTTGAATATTTGAGACTAGGATTCTTGATACTTGAACATTTTTGGTGAACACTTGACACATGGACACTTGAGAGAACGCATGGAGAGATGTGGACACTTGATGCTTAGACACTTGAATGCTTAACTTTTGAGCGCTTTATACTTGGACAGCTTATAGCTCATGAAAATCAAAAATCTAGTTTCTCAAAATATTAGAATATTTTAAGTACTGTGTACATCTCAACCTAGTTCAGTACATTCTTTGGGAAGACTGGCAGGAGACGCTCATCAACACCCCCCACAAAGAGCGTAAGTCACAGAAAGTCATTGCTAAAACAGCTGGCCTCTATTCCTTCCTAGATACAGCATTTTTTGCAGTGTGTTATATTCAAGCATATTCATGGAAACGTTGACAGGCAGGAAAAAGTGTATTAAGAAAATGTGCCGAAGTAACAGTGATGACTGCAGCCTCATGAAGATTGTTTAAGCAAAGTCGATTGAAGAACTTGGGAGAGCTTCATAAGGAGTGGGTTGAGGCTAGAGTCTGTGCATCAAGAGCCACATCTTCAGCCCCACCTGAACCAGAGGCGATGTGAGATGTCTTACTTGGGATAAGTAGAAAAAGAACAGAACTGTTGCTCAGTGGTCCAAAGTCTTCTTAAATGTCACATTTCATTTAGAAATCAAGGTCCCGGAGTCTGGAGGAAGAATGGAGAGGCACATAATCCAAGTTGCTTGAAGTCTAGTGGGAAGTTTCCAGAGTCAATGATGATTTGAGGTGCCATGTCATCTACTGGTGTTGGTCCACTCTGTTATATCAAGTCCAAAGTCAATGTAGTCAGCTACCAGGACATTTTGGAGAACTTTATGCTTTTGTCTGATGACAAACATGGAGATGGCCGATTTGCTTTATCAGCAGGACTTAGAACCTGCCCAGAGTGCCAAAAGTACTACAAACTGGTTTGCTGACCAGGATATTTCTGTGCTTGATTGGCCAGCCAACTCACCAGACCTGAACACCATATAGAATCTATGGAGAATTTTTAAGAGAAAGATGTAAACACCTGACCTAACAATACAGACAAGCCGAAGGCTGCTATGAAAGCAACCTGGTCTTCAGTAATGCCTTTTTAAGTTAAATAATAAAAATAAAATGACTTGATCCCTCTGAGAGACCTGTACATTAATCTTTATATACAAAATACAAAATAAGACCTTAGATTAATTTTGCAATTAATTTAAGCTCACTTTTTTTGGTTAACCCGATAACCTTCGTTACTTCATTTGTACCTTTAGAGCGCCAGAGTTTCAGTCCCTTATCTGTGTACTCTGTTCATACACAAACGCAAATTTCATGCAAATATTACTGTATTCCTCATCTCATAATGTAACAAAACTACTTGAGCCGAGTTTGTTATATTTTTCGTGACCTTTGCTTATACGTTGGACAAACTTTTCTGGAAAATGATGACTGATAAACTCTTGGTGTTTTATTTGTTGGAGGTAACAGTGAAAAGACACGTGTATCTTATGCAGGGTGTGTAGAGTGTGCAAGAGATGCTCACCTTTGCAGATCGAGCCTTCTCGAGCCACCACACCATTGGGGTCAATATTGGTGACGTAGACGGGCAAGTCCCAGCCGCGACTGTTCATTCCTCCTGCCACAGTCATGCCCAGTGATTCATTAGGCTCTTTAGGCAGGGTCACCGTTTTCTCATAACACCCCGGCTTTTGGCACGAGTCCTAGCAAAGAGGACACCTCAGAGTTAGTGTGTGAGTGTGTGGTGGCATATGACTTACAAAGATATACTGTATAACATATATATATATATATATATATATGATTATGATTATTCTGCTAAGTATACATTCCCAGACACCTTGTGGCACAAGTATGGCACAGTCACACCAAGGAGGTGTGTGTGTGTGTGTGTGTAGTTATGAATGAGCTAGCCTTTTCTCCTGGGGCTTCTGATTCTGATATCAGTGTCCGCTGCCAAAGCACAGACGACTTGGCGACTAGCCAAAAAAAACAAACCCAGCAGCTAAGTGCTAACTTAATAAAGAAGTTTAATAAAAAGTCTCCTATGTTTAGTCTGAAAGCATGGGCCGAGGGATCTAGATCTGCTCTCAGTGCTTTGGGATTGTCTGTGGCTGTTGAGTGTGAGCGAAAACGAAGGAGAAATTCTCTCACATTAGACTAACAGAATTAGAAGTGTTAAAGAGAGGTGAGAGGAACACCAGGGTGTGCACCAGGCTAAGTGAGAGAGTGATAGAATAACAAGGTGAAAGCTGTGAGTTTGAGCTTTTTTAGGATGAGGGAAGACGTTTCCTCAGGAATATGACGAGGCGAGACATACTGTACTAATTAGAGCAGAAATCCTGCTCTCCTTTTCTTTTTTTTTTAAACAAGGGGTTTCTCCTAACTCAAAGAAGCGTCAGTCACTATGGGAAGCTACAGTATTTGTGTGTAGCAGGCAAGGCAATGTAGAGCATATTATGTATATAAGGAATCGAAATCGCCATGGACCGCCCGATACAATAATAACACAATACCTACTGTAGGTGCCGATTTAATTTGTATGGCAATTCTGTCTATTTTGTCACAATTCTAAACAAACATGCCTGATAATTCACTCCTGCCACACAGGATACTGTGTTGCCTTCCAATGTGTGAATAGTTTAGAGTGCACCACCTGTCAGATTATAGAGGGACTGCAAAATTTTTCCTCTTCAAACGCAAACATTATAAATGTAAAAAGCGTTTGTGGATTGCGGCGATGCATGAATTGCCACACTAAATGAGTGCCATACTCATACATACACAAATACGTGTGCGACATACTAACTCTAGTGTGTAAGGTATCTTACCACCAGTGACTGCTCAATGTCCACGGCAGAGTAAGGAGGAGGTCCCTCCATGTTCCACGGTGCCTCCTGTAGTATATCAGGAGCCGGCACATGAGTCTGTCTCGACACGATGAAGTGTACTCGCTCCACACTCGCCTACAACATATAACACACAGCATTAATGACTTGTCTGAACATTAGACCTACATGGTTTAGCCATACAACCTCCTGAATTTCAGCCACCAGCATTTAGTCAGCACGAAAGGAAACAGGAATGTTATGAGAAGATTTATTGTCTATTGCTTTGCTCAGTCGTATACACAGTACAGAAGCGTCTGATTATATTCAGCACCAAAAACGAGGCCTACCACTGCAATTACTTCTGATATTATGCTGAGGACTATTAAGTAATGTTGAGGAATGTACTGAATATTGCCTAAAAGGATAAAGGAAAGGTAGGCTCCATTGCTGAGGAACGCTAGGTTGTGAAGGTGAAGGACAAAATTTTGTGGTTTATGGAAACAAATTTGCAACAAAGCAAAAGTAAGAATAAGATTTTATTCCCTTTGTACAGTATGTATGTTGGACATGTGTCACGCCTACCTGTATGAGCAAAGCAGCATGCTCAGGAGCACCGTAGCGCAGGTCGTGCCCATTGATAGCAAGCACACGGTCGTTGATTCGCAGACGCCCATCCTGTGCCGCCAGACCTCCTTCTAGCAAGTGGAAGATGAAGACGCCATGCTCATCGGGCCGGCGCACAAGCTTGATGCCCAGCTGCTCATCAGGTGCTCCCTTCAGCAGCACCACATGCAGACTGTCGTCCCTCACGCTGCCACCAGAGCCTGGGTAGGGCACCTCGCCCGGCTGAGGAACGTGATGATGGTGGTGGTGGTGGTGATGTGCACGGTAGCGATGACGCTGTTCACGAAGCACAGTCAGCCTGAGCAGCATGCAGGGACGCTTCAGAGCTTCAAGTGCATAGCAGTGCGGGACATTGGTGATGTCGATACCATTCACCTGTACACACAAGGAGATATACTTGAAGTAGCTTGAAAGACATTGTATAAAATTTTCTTCTGCTACGAATTATGGAGCTTTCAAGTCAACCGAGAAAAAGATGTAAACACAAAGATCTTTCTCTCATGCCATATTGTCAACCCCTTTGCCAAACAGATGGCGAAGCACATGACGCCAAACACAAGGACACATGCCAGCCTTGTATTCACACCTACTGTACAATTATGTCATTTTAGACCTCCCACCCACCTTCTCAGCTCTTTTTATATTCTCTCTCTCTCTCACACATACAAACACACACACCTACCTTGAGGATCATGTCTCCAGGCAGCAGTCTTCCATCCCGGGCAATGACGCCTTCTCTGTAGATGTCCTGGATAAGGATGCGCACAAGCGGAGTCTCATTTCCCCCCACGATGCTGATGGCCAACGGCTCACAGGGGTCGCTCCGTGTGATCTTAACTGTAGTGATTTCACCATCCGGGATAAGATGATGGAGCTGCGGCAGAGCAAAAACTGCAGGGAGGGATCAAAAGATGTGTTTGAGATTAAAAAGATGTGTTTGAGATTAATTTGTACACGAAAGATAGATTCAACCATATCTGAGATATTTACACTCTGGACTGGATGGAAGGTGGTTTATATCAAGCTTTCTCAAAGTGTTTTCTATTGCTGTAACACAATCACATCAGGTGTCTGTTAGCCTACAGTATGTTATAGACTGACTTGTTTTTCAGTTTTTGTGATATGGATTCTAGAGTGCAGTCAGGCTGACTCCTAACTGGAGCGCACTTTTAGAGTTTTGCCATATGCAGATGTGGGTAAAGGTGACATAGAGAGGGAGGGAGTGACCGAGGGGTTAACACTGAAATGAGCATGGAACAGATGTGCAGTGAAGTCAAACTCATTCGCATATGCACTCAAGCATTCTGGTTAATTTTAACGAGGGGAAAATGAGAATTCATGTTTGTCAGCTGAGCTTTTAATTAAAAGCAAGAATTTAATCACATCTTTGTACGGCAGGTTGGCTAAACTCGCAAGTTCATTACTTACAAAGTTAATATGCTCATTATACTATACACACACCAGTCAGTCATAACACTACGACCACCAACAGGTGAAATGAATAACATTGATTATCAGTTGGGCAGCGAAGGCTCTACCATGGCTGTGGGGACCAAAATCTCATCCGGTCCACTGCCAGAGAAAGGCCAATGCAGCACTAATTGGTGAGAAATGGCTATGATAGAGATGTTTCAGGACACCCGGTGCAACACGTATACAGGGCCGAATAGGCAAAGAGCCCAAGGCCACTGACCGGACCTCCCAACTCCAAACCTCCCAATCCAATTGAGCACCCATGCACTGGACAAACAACTTCCCACGAAGGCCCCACCCCACAACACACAGCACCCAAAGGATCCGCTGCCAACGTCCTGGTGCCAGGCACCGCCAGAGGGGGTTCCCAAAACCTAGGTGGATTTAATGTTAATGTTGTATATTAGGGCCGATCAATGTAATGGTGTTTTACAGTGGCTTGCAAAAGTATTCGGCCCCCTTGAACTTTTCCACATTTTGTCACATTACAGCCACAAACATGAATC
>JAOVVA010000035.1:6072751-6093288 GCA_028565275.1 Leiocassis micropogon
TGATTTTTGTTCCACTTCTCACGTGTACACCACTTTGTATTGGTCTTTCACGTGGAATTCCAATAACATTGATTCATTTTGTGGCTGTAATGTGACAAAATGTGGAAAAGTTCAAGGGGGCCGAATACTTTTGCAAGCCACTGTATATACTGTTCCATACTGTGCAAGTCTTAGGCAACATATATACCACAATTTGTACTAAAGATAATATGTTTGTCATGTCTGCATTATTATTATGCACAAAAGCGTCCACTATTTCCAAACATAACTTAAAAATTTATAAATAAATAACACAAAATTTAAATAAATAAAGCAACATTTTACATGACAGACCAGTTTTCGGATGGAAACACACATGCACACAAAAAATTAGGCTCCTGGGTAGAAAGGAGCAAGTGTGACAAAGTTACCAGAAAAACTCTGGCACAGCACACACAGTAAAACCTACTGTAACAGCAGTTTTACGTACAGTACTCTGCAAACATCATGGGAACATATAAAAAAATCCCATAAGCAAAGATGCCTTTGAAAACATTAGTACATAAAAGTCAATTCTATAAAGAGCACTAAAGGGTAATAAAATAAACACAATATTTGGTGTGAAAACTATTTGCTTGAAAATAATCCGTAGTGTTGGAAACAGATGTGTGCATTTTTATAAGTAAAACGGTAATATTCTTAATGTAACTCTGTAATGTGTTTTTTATTTATTAATATTAAAGTTATGTTTGTATATGTAAAGTATATATAACAATGTGCACTAAATATGGTGCCTAAGACTTTTGCACAGTACTGCAAAACAGGAAACAGACAGACTGTGTATAGATAGCTCTGTGTTAAAGTGTACAACTATTGCAGAATAGCAGAGCAGCAGACATTCCCAGCTTCCCTTTAACACCAGGAAAGGAGAAGGCAAAGCTCATTACCTCAGTCACCACCTGGGGCTTTATGTAACACACACACACACACACACACACACACACACACACACACACACACACACAGTATCCTTGTAAGGACCTTGCATGATTACTGATGCAGCTCATGAATGCTGCCTCTACACCTCCAAAAGAACTATTTTTAAATGGTATTTATTTACTTAAATCCAAGCAGATTTCATTTTGGGAGCAAGGTAAAAGTACCCACAAGGTCAAAACTAACAGATACTACTATTCTTGTTGGGGAAATTTGCTGGCAAAATGACATCATCATATCATCCTTTTCCTCACTGTACCTTCATCTATCAGTTTCATTTCCGTGCATTTAATCAATCTAAATATGATCCACACACCGAGTCGTCCTTTACCTTTGTATCTCCTGTTTCTTCTTCTCTGTCCATTTCCTGCCAGCATCTTGTCCTCACTCTCTCTCACTCACTCTCTCTCTCTCTCTGATCAGCCTTCTGTCAGCCCCATCCACATTATTAAAGGAACATATGCTGGAGCTGTGTTCAGGGCCCTCGACCCAGGCTGTCACCCACTGACACACTCTTGTGCACACAGACAGTACACACACTTACCCTCTTGTGGTACGGTGGCATTTCTGAGGTTGTCGCGTTCCTCTGAGTTGTCGTGGACCACAGCTGTGCCACTCTTGGTCCTCCTGAGCACGCTGAACGCCCTGTTCAGACGCCGGAACGAGCGACTCCTCACAGACGAGCGGTCGAAGTTACGGACTGGAGGACACACAGATGAAGAGAACAAGGATAAGAGCCAGTGTCTGATCATGAACATGTCTGGACTTGTCCAGATTTCTTTCAGAGCACCCAATGAGCGGCTTGGAGGAGTTAAGGCTTGGCCAATCACATGGCAGCGAATAAGTGATTCACACTGTTTAGCAAGTTCTGGAGTTGTTTCACTTTTAGACAGAATGGATTCAGCTCTGCTATGCAGCTACAAACAGTGGTGGTGCGTTTCAGCTTGTCATAAGCTTCCGGCTTGTGTGGGGCTTTTTTGCACAGAAATGAAGGGTTGGTCTTATGTACCTCATGCTGCTTTCTCTCTACACACACACTGATGTGTGGAGCTCAGACAGCACTGCTCTTAAAAGCATAAAGCCTGAGGCTGACAGCCTGTTCCTCCGCTTCCTCCGCACTGCTGTACCTCCCCTCAGCTAAAGTGCTGCTGCAGTGTCATTTCCATCCTCCCTGCCCAGCACCACACTAGAACAGGTTTATCTTTTATATTTTAAATAAAGTGTTTTCTAAGTGGAAATTGCATTAATATGCTCTCACTTTTTCAGGCGGGCTCACTTTTTCATGATCATGCTCAGGTGCAAACCAAAACCACCACTCCGATAGCATCTTGATGAGAACGGGTCCACTTATAAGTAATCCTACACAGCGGAATTGCAGCGGGAATGTGATTTGACTTAGAGCAGGAAGCAAATCTGATATAATATGTTGTGCGTTTTTTGGTTGTGAGCAGAATTCTGTCGTGGACTAAACCGAAAAAAGACAAATCCGAAATGAGAAAGGATCAATTAAAAGCTGTACAAAAATTGTAAAACACCAGGTTCATGTTTTCGCTGCTTGCATGGTTTCTATTATCTCTATGCTCCATTCTAAAAGTTTAAGTCAAGTCAAACCAGGACTTTTGATTGTGCAGGATAGTAAAAACACAATAATGAGAGTTAAAAACTCCCTTTATTTCTGCTGCTACACTAATGCACTTATCCCACCATTTCATTAGTGCTTAGATACTATTAAGAAAGTTTTCTTAGTATGCCTGAGCCATGATCACATTGTTAAAAGCACTACATAAATAAAACTGAAATGTGTTAATTGACCGGACTGCCTGTTTCACATCTAAAATGCTGGCCTCCCAGGAATTCCTTTAATGGCCAAAACATGTGGAAAAGTCTCGGAGTAAGGTCAGGTCTGTACAGGGGATGTGGGAATAACTCCCAGCCAAGTTCCTGTAATGTGCACATGGTTTTTCTGAATGATTGTGTGTATGTATGTAGTTCCCATAGACAGATGCATCTCTTCCTCAAGTTGATTTTCAAGGATCAGGCACTGAATGTTCATAGAAACAACTACAGTGTCCACCTCAGCCCAGGATCGTCATTGACTTATGTACCATCTTCTTTAAAAAGTTGGCCCTATTTAAATGTTTTACTGCTACTTAGAGTCTCAAGTCTTAAATGTTAATCGGTTTAACACCTTTATTTACCAGAAAGTTAATCACAAATCCCGGTTGAACTTAAACTTCCCTTGAACTAATACATGTAAATATAGTAAAATTTGATCTGGTAGAAGTGGTGTAATTTTTTGTAAATTTTTTTACAAATGATTTATGGTTTATAAGGGAATATTACTACAATACTATATATGAATTGAGTGTGCAGCATACAGTATGAGATACACTGTGCGTGTGTGCCTGTTTGCATGTGTCGCTTAAAAGATATGGATTAGCACTAGCATTATTTGCAACTGCTCCAACAGGTACACATACACTCATTAAGATATACACACACACACACAATGTGTGTGCTCACTCACACTCACTCTTCTTGGAGTTGCTACGTGCCGCCAGGCTGGTGGTGCTCCCTGATTGGCTGTTGTCCTCCATGCCAGGCTCGTAGGCGGGGTTGACAAGGCCAGACTCGTCTGATAGGAGGGCGACGGCGCTGGAGGCGGTGCCATCTCTAGGCAGGGTTGCCAGAGCGAGCTCGGATGTGCTGTCGGTACACTCTCCTTCCTGCGAGCGGCGCTTTCTCTCAGCCGACAGGCCATAATGTGAAGCTCCTTTACACCTGCGCACACGCATGCAAATCATCTTAGCCAAAGTCTTACTATGCATTTGTTATAGAGTATAGAAAGCCTAAAAAAGTGTTACACTGTGTGTAAGTGTACGTGTGTTGGGGTGTTTGTGTTCATTGTTCATTCAGCTTGTTCCCCTCTACACGTGTTTACACCGAGGTTGTGCGGCTGACAGATTAGGCAGAGCTGTCATGGGAGAGATGCTCCTCGGCTCACAGATTGGAACTAAAAGCGAGCAGACAAATAGGATTCGCTCAAGGGAGTGCAGGTTACAGACACACACAAACATACGCACACACAACACAAAAGGAATATGAAATGTCCTCTGAGATAAACAGAATTGCAGACATGCTTCTCTGCTATCACATTAATTAAAAGACTCAAACAGAACACACACGCACACACATTCTGCATACAGAACAATGTCCACAGGATCCATTATTTTATTCAAAGCATTTAGCAAAAACACACTCATCTATTTGGAGATGATATCTACCACTTCAAGCACTGCAAACGTATCAGTTCCTCTGTTCCAGCAGGTAACAATCCACTCTACAGCTCTACATGTACTGTACATGTACACCAGTCTGTTATGTCACAGGAGATCTACCCTCTCAGAGGAAACACTGAACCATGGTTAGGTACCCAGTCAGCCTTCCCACAGAGTCCAAACATAGTGCCAAAAGCAGTCAGTTACAGGTGTGTGGGCCTGAGATCACGGTCAGGGAGTGTAGGAAGATAAACGGATGGATGGATGGCTGTATTGTTACCGACAAAACCATGCTGCATACAGACACCCGGGCCACGCTCAGGGGGTTCAGTCTGAAATGAAATACAGTTTGTCTCACTTTTCATGGCAGGTTATACATTTATTGCCAGGACAGAGGGATTGAGCAAGAGATTTTGAGTGAATGAGTAAGTGATTTAGAGTGAGATATTTGGAGTGAAAGTGATTTAGAGTTAGGGTTAGTGAGTTAGTGAGTGAGTGAAGGAGTGAGGGATTTAGAGTCAATGAGTGAATGATTTAGTGTGAGCGAGTGGGTGAGTGATTTGGAGGAAGTGAATGAGTGAGTGATTTAGAGTGAGTAAGTAAGTGAATGAGTGAGTAATTTAGAGTGAGTAAGTAAGTGAATGAGTGAGTAATTTTGGGTGAATGAGTGAGTGGTTTAGAGTCAATGACATCATTGCGTAGTGTGAGTGAGTGAGTGATTGAGAATGAGATTGACTTGGAGTGAGTGATTTAGTGTAAGTAAATGAGTGATGTAGGGTGTATGAGAGAGTGTTTTAGAGTGAATGAGTGATAGATTTAGAGTGAGTGATGTAGGGTGTATGAGAGTGATTTAGAGTGAGTGAGTGATGTAGAATGAATGAGTGAATGATTTAAGGTGAATGAATGATAAGCTTTAGAGTCAATGATGTAGTGCGAGTCAGTGGGTGTACCACAGCTCATTGTGATTGTGTGAAACAGATCTGATGTCTGATTAAGTGTGTGTGTGTGTGTGTGTGTGTGTGTGTGTGTGTGTGTGTGTGTGTGTAACTCTTATATCAAAAAAGTGAACACATTCCTGCAGGCTGGTCTTTCTTTCTGCAGGACTGGATCACACACCCACAAAAAAAAAATAATAATAAAAACATGCACAGATGCCTTCCTCAGCAAAAAAAAAAAAAAATGTAAGGTAGATTTTTGCATGCTAGACTCTCTCTCTCTGTCTCTCTGTTTTTATCTCTCAGTCTCTCTCTCTCAAACACACACCTGGATCATATTACAGCTGTGCCTGTGGGAAAGCTTTAACGAAGACTTTTTGTTTGTCATCCAGCAGCTTATTTATTTCTTTAACTCTGCAGACTTCTCATCAGGATGCACACACACACTTAAAATAGCATTCCTGCATATCCACAATTAAACTTGTAATACGGAGAAATTGATTTGACTTTGCTTTTAGGTATGGATATGATAAATTGAGGGCACGCTTCAAGCTGGAGCGCACGATACAGTTTCTAGGACGACGTGCCCTTCTGAGACAAGAATAATCACATTGTTCTTCAGTGACACAGCACTGTATTAATAAACCGCCTGAAAATAGAATGCTAACGCTACCATGAGTGCACTTTCATACACGGAAATTGGAGGGAAAAAAACAACAACCAAAAAGATAATAAATAATACACCAGAGCGAGGGAAAGTGTAACGAGACCTGGTCACGCCTCATGGAATGAAATCAGGAAGAATTGTTGAATAAGAAATCTAAGAAAAACAAAAATGCTAACAGCAACTCGTGTATAAACTCATTCAGGTGAAGTCCCTCTGGAAGCTAATGCTAACAGTGCTAGCACCACTCGTGTCAGTTGTTTCCAGTGAAAAACTAAAGAAAAGAGAAAGAAGGAAAGAAAAAGGGAGCCGCATCATTGTTTCTCTCTAAGTAAACAAATGACAGTACACTCATGCTAACACGTGTGTGTGTGTGTGTGTGTGTGTGTGTAAGAATCATGTAATTGATGAGTGTATCCAAATTTACTTCAAAAATATGTACAGAACTGAACTGAAACACATTGGTAGCCATTTTGTAGCCAAATTTGACACATTTCAGTGTTTTTAGGGGCAATGAAACAGGGAGAAAGAGAGACAGAGGAGATAAGCAGTCTTGTCTGCTCCTTCGTTAAGGGGTTTAGCTTGGCGTTAATTAAAATCGGCTTCCGCTCCAGAGATAAAGACATGCTGTGGTGTGTGAAGTCTTTAGTCCCGTCACACTCCTCATAATCAGCCTACATCACCATCGTTACCCGATTCCCTCCTGTTCCAGCAGCTTCACCAATAAAACTACAACACACATGGTGCCCTTTGCCTGTACAGCACTGATGTCGTGATTAAGTTCATCCTCATCCCTTAAAATCCTGAACAGTTTTTTTTGCATTAATATATTATTTTAATAAATATATAGAGGTAAGGATTGCGTATTGAGTGAAATTTGTTATTTTAGCACAACATAGGCAATATGATGGAATTAGTCATAATTAGGCAAAAACATAGCACAGATATGGCTGTTTTCAGTTGTTTCAATGACTAAAGAAATAATTGGTCTAAGTTCACCAATTTATAATTTTCGAAATTCACGTTTTCTAAGTGTTATAAAAGAAATTATGACTTCTATCTTCTATCTGACATATTTGACAAAAACCCAAATGAAAACTTTAATGTGTGAAGCTTCTTCCCCCTAAGTTGACACACCTGCATGACATGACTGTATATGCGGCTGTTAAATCGGTCATTGACCAGTATTGTGTTTCTGTCCCAGATCCTTTTTTTAAGGGTGAAATCATATGCAATTTCAGTTAACTTTGTGACTTTTTCTGATATGCAAGTTTAATTAAGCAATATCACATAGGAGCTCGTGCTCCAGTACTGAATATCAGCACGGCAGTGTTATCTTCAGTACTCCATCTGCGCCCTGACCTCACTCCTCACTGAATATCAGCACTCCAGCTGTTGTGCTGATATTCAGTCATCTTGATGCTATATGGTCGGACTTGCTGCTTCACGCCTGAAACACTGGCCTCCCAGGAATTCTTTTAATGGCCCAAATGTGCCTAAATGGCTTGGAGTGAGGTCAGGAATGCACAGGGGGTGTACAGTAGCAATAACTCCCAGCCGAGTTCCTGTAATGTGCAAGTGGTGTTGGTAAATGAGTTATTTGTGGAGACAAGTTATTCGTCGATTTTCAGGGATCAGACCTTCCACACTAATGTTCACGAGAACGACTGCAGTTGGCTCCAATCCTCCTCGGGCTGGGATCATCACACACAGATGTACAGCCTTCTTTAAAACGTTTACAACATTCAAATGTTTTACTGCTGTTTAAACCTAAATTTTCTAAGTACTTTATACATTAAAACATCGGACAGAAACCATACTTTTAGGGAGGAAATACACACACTTTACATGATTACAAACCAAAAAAGTACAGTAAGTGGTATTTTGGGTTTGTAGGTGCTACAAGAATCAACTTTAAGGCATACTGGAGAAGTCAATTTATTATTATTTTTTATTTATTTTGCAGCAAAAAATGCTGTCAGAAATAGTGTAAGATTTTGTCCCCCAACTTTTTGAGCATTACTTTAAATTTTACAAATATCAAAATATTAATAATGTGCCTACTGTGTTAAGGATTTTTTTCCAAAGTATTTCCCAAATTTTAAGATGTCTAAATTCATCATTATAAAAGCGTTAGATTAGTATCAATAAATACTTTTACGTGGATTTAATGTTAAATATTGCTGCAAGTTAGAATTAGACAAGTATTTTTGCAACTAAGAAACAGAACGGGAAAAGATATTGTGTGTATAAGGGAAATAGCCTGTCTGTCTTGCCCTTTTTCTATGACACATACACATGCACGCATGCACACACACACACATACACACACCAAACCATATGGGTGTACAGCAGGGCACAGTGCCATACTGTGAGAGATTAAAACACACATACACACACACACACACAAACACCCCGCTCCATGTTGCAATCCCTCCATCTTTTTCGTTCATATCCATCCCCCCACTACGTCCATACAGTACTTGATCCCTCCCCCATATTCATCTTACTCCAATGCTGCTCTGTCCATTCTCTGTTTCACACAGCATCTTGTCTACCTTGTTCTGATTTATTTACTCTCCACTACTTTATTGCTGTCTATACCTCTACATTCTCTTCCTTCTCTCCTCTCATATACCTAAAGAAAATCTGGCTAGCTGCAACACACTACTATTCTTACTTGCCATGTAAAGCTTGGATTAACCTCCGAATGACCCCTATATAAGACAAATAAAAAAAAATACACAGACATGCATACGAATGTCTTCCCTCTCAATGCAGACACAGAAAGGTCAACAACATCCCTGTTCATCAAAATAAGACCAGTGCCCTAATCCTCTTTTAAGGCATGCATAGGAGCACAGCAGGGGTGTGTTTGGGAGTTACTAAAGATCTCCAAAGATATCCTCAAAGCATGCCCCGTATTATTCTTAATATAGATTATTATTACATTTGTTAAGTTATACAAGGTATATTGTTTGTGTGCATTTATTTTTCTCCATATTTTGAAAGTCATGGTTTTATATGTGTTGTGTTGTGGCCTTAATCCTGTGCAGGGATGATGGGATGACGTTTTGGTCGTGAGCATGATGCTTGCCACGTGAACAACAGTAAATGTTGTTTCTATTAGAAAAAAGATTTCTTCAAAAAGAAGCGAACACTGTTCATACACTGCCTGGACAAAAGGAGAGTTAAGCTGTTTTTATGCATCAAGCAAAGAAAAGTAAAGGACATTTGAAATTTACTGGGATAGGGATAGTGCTAAACTAAACATTGTAAAATTACAGCAAAAAAGCTAAGCTATGTTTAATAGTGAACATAAAAGCATTTCTACAGTATACACACAATGTATGTAGTTTGCTAGGGAGAATAAAGATTGGACTTTGGCAATGGAACATGTCATGTGTCTAATGAGTCCAGATTGATCCTGTTCCAGAGTGATGGGCGTGTCAGGGTTAGAAGGGAAACGCATGACGTGATACATATTTACTTCAATTAAATTATTATTAATTATTATTTTATGATCACCTTCCTGAATCCAAAAGTTCTACATACTGTACAAGGTTAAAGTCATGACAGGTTGCCAGATGCTGTAATATTAATTGGGTGCTGTTGTTGTAGCTTTTGCCTTATAGCATTTAGCAGACACCCTTATCCAGAGCGACTTACCTTTTTTCATTTAAGTACAGTATATATCTGAGCTTTTAGGAGTTACTGTAAGTTGTTGCACAGGGCCCAACAAGGGCAACTTGGTGGTGCTGGGGTTTGAACGTGGGACGTTCCGAACAAGCGGCTGATACCTTAACCCCTGAGCTACCCCTGTTCCCCCCCGCCCAAGTAATCATCACTGATAGTGTTATGTTAATTAAAAATTCTATGGGATCTACTCATTATGCCTATTATTATGCCTGTATAACGTGGCAGTTTCTAGGAAATATATGTATATTATACCTATAATATATAAGTCATGATATATGTAAGACAATTGATAGCAGCAGAGCCACATTCTAATGGGAATAATTTGTAATTTGTATAGCTTTTTATAAAGATGGATTACACACACACACACACACACAAAGCTTTTACTGATGCTCTGATCTGGCACACTTCCTTCCCTTTCAATTCATTTCGGTTAGTCTGTTAACCTAGATCAAAAAAGAGCTTGCCCTGCACACAAATATACACACACATACTATACACACATGCACAAGAGGAGAGGAGAGGAGAGGAGAGGAGAGGACAGTGGTGTAATCATAATAACTCAGTGTCAACCAGGTTCCCAGGAAAAGGTCCCAACAAAGCAGCAGTAAGCCATTTAATCATGCAAGCACTGCATGTGATCAGCACTCTAGTCAGTGTCTGCACCTTACACACACACACACACACACACACACACGTGTGCACGCTCACACACACACACACGCACACTGCAGCAGTTAGTGGATAGATACCAGTAGTTTACAGCACTGCACCAGCACACAGAGTCCTACTCAGCTCCAAACACAGATCAGCTCGGATCTGTTTAATTACTCGGCTGTCTGTGCACATGCATGCACACACATACACACGCACGTGTGCTTTAATCAGTTGCTGTGATGTTTATCAAAGGAGGTGTCTCTTCCGCTTGTCTGCTCATGAGGCGAAACTAAAGAGAAACAATAATGAGAGGAAGATATATAGGAAAAGAGGCATTTTGGCGTAGTGGTTAGCACTTTGGCCTTGCACTTCCATCGTCCGTGTTCGATTCCCGCCTCAGGTCTACTGTTTGTGCATGGAGTGTGCATGTTCTCCCCGTGCTTGCTGGGTTTTCCTCTGGGATCTATGGTGTCCCCCCACTGTCCAAATACATCCCAAATTGCCCGTAGTGAGCATACGAATATGAATGGACATATGAGTGTGTTTATGTGTGCATGTGCTGCGATGGATTGGCATCCTATCCTATCCAAGGTGTACCCTGCATCATGCCCTAGGTCTCCTGGGATAGGCCTCAGGCCCCCTGTGACATTGTATACAGGATAAAGTGGTATAGACGATGACTGAGTGAATTTAGAAACGAATAGAAACAAGAGCAATTTCCCGTCTATTCATCTGATCATCGTCGCGGATTTCCTCAGAACATAAAGACCAGCTCTGAAAGGAGGAACAACAGAAAGGGATAGAATCTGAGATCTGTAAAAAATATTTTCAGAGGACATAAACCACTGTGCCTTTTTGTACATTGTGACCTTTGACCTGTGCACAGGAAAGCTGCTAACTCGAATAAGACAGGAATAAGTTTGTGTTTAACTCCAGTACTCATCCAAGTGAAACTCCCAGAATTCTTTGCAGTCTTTTGTTTGCACTGAAACCGTCTCTGAAGACGATGCCTGCTCATAGAATACTCATGTCTTTGATGATGTCCATCTGATGAATCATCATAGGCAAATTCGCTTCAAACCTTCGTGTTGCGTATTCAACGGCTTGTCCTGGGAAAAGTTGGTTATTAAGACTTTCTTTAAGTCAAAGGTAAGAGGAAATGTATGGAGCAGAAGAATGAAAGACGAGTGTGACTTGTTCAGCGAGGTGGATTCGAGAAAACAATTAACGTACACAAGCTGAGAGCCCAGCCCATGCCCCCATGCTTCGGTTATACATGACACACCCAAGTGATGACATCACATTCGGTGCCTGCAAGCACAATTACATTCTCACATGAATTCTCACGCTAATCCCAAACCAAACAAACGCATACCTTTTTAAAAGACATAATACACTGACTATGTTTATGATCTTACAGAG
Organism: Leiocassis micropogon; assembly: GCA_028565275.1. NCBI lineage: Eukaryota > Metazoa > Chordata > Actinopteri > Siluriformes > Bagridae > Leiocassis > Leiocassis micropogon. Next base: position 6,084,382 of record JAOVVA010000035.1, read on the forward strand.
CCTCATGAGCTGTGCTTGTTAAAGTTGCAATGGAACGAAGGAAGGACTAATGATTCTTGATAATTATGACACCCCAGCATTTGCAGAGTATCTGATGGGTCCATGGTGGTAAATTTATGGACACTTTATAACATTACAGTATTGGTCATATAGTTAATGGGCAATGGGTTAACAGACAGTACTTGGGACAACTAGGATAGCAAGACAATTTAACTTAGCAGCCTGAATTTCCTGTCATGAGAAGTGCAGGTCAAAACATCCAGTTTCACTGGAAATGCTAGTAAAAAAAAAAAAAAAGATTTAATTAACGGGACATCATCTAAAGGGGGTGTGGTCAACATCAAACAGGAAGCTCACCCTAAACATCTTGCACTAAGAAAAATTAATTCATTTAAATTTTATTTTTCTATTGCTTATAACAACGTTTTGTCAATGTTTTGCAAATCAGCTTTATAGGATAAAAAAAATATATATATAAATGGTTTGGGGGGGGTCAGGCTCAACAAGGAACCCATTTGGGTGATATCAAATATTAAAAACGTGAAATATCCAAACTAGTATTTTGTTTAATTGCCTTTAACTTTGATTACAGTTTGCAATCTGGGGACATAATTCATGTGTGAAAATTATTCTTTATGCTCCCAGAACCAGTCTTTCCAAGAATACGTCTGTGCCATCAGACGTATCAGGCTCAATCTGGACTTATCTATTTTTTTCTGATTAGTCTCACTAACAAGAGGTTTTCTTATGGCCACATAACTGTTTAATCCCAATCCTGTGAGTTCTCTCTATCTTCAGCCTGTTGTGTGTGTATATGGAAATTCACATACTTTCATTACTAAACATTGCATTTTTTTACTATACAACTTTACCAAGTGCTTAAGTGATCCAATTGCTGTAGTTTTATCATTTTCTTTGTTTAATGCAGGTCAATAATATCACGGTTCTGAACAGGCGACCCAGAGCTATGGTAGAATTAACCTTAGTATATTGTGTTTTATGGTGTACTGTATATTATAGAGATTTGTTACTATTGCAAATTTTATGATATGATGTGCATGTTATTATAATATGCTGACATCATAATGAAATAATATGTTATGTATTTTGTTGTGTGTTTTTTTTTTTTTTACATATCCTGGAAGATTTGAGATGTTGGAGAATGTTGGAGGATTTCTGTTTTATTAATCCCCAAGTAAGCTTAGACACAGAAATTCCAGACTTAATTATAACCTATATTTCAAGACCGTCAAGAAAACGTGCTGTGGCTGTGATTAGTCCCTGCTGTGTAATAAAGTACACTGTGTCCCTGAAGTCTCCATACGTACAAAAATGAATGGAGTTCAGTAATTACATGCATAACAACCGGACATCTTCATTTAACGTTCATCAGGAGTCGGAGAAACGACTCGGTGTGTGTGCATGTGTGTGTGTGTGTGTGTGTGTGTGTAACAACTAAATCATGTAGATGGTGTTTAGGAACAGAAGCAAAGGCGTATTTTAGTAGAAAATGGTATTTCCCTGTATGTCTGGAGACTTTTGGGATGCCCTGAAGAGCTCGTCAGGAACCAGGCAAAGAGGAAACTGATAGAACAGATGGGTTAAAAACCAAAACACAAAAACAGACACAGCAGTATAAATGTGGAAGGTTAAAAGCAGACTGCAGCGTTATTTTGATTGTCCATCACTCAGGCCTCCCTCTCTTGCTCTCCCACCTGATCTCTCTCTCTCTCTCTCTCTCTCTCTGACACACACTCACACACCAGTAAGTGTACACAGGCACACTGGTCCTTAATAGCTGCATCCTTCTACGTCATCAAACATATAGAGCCTGGTTCTGAGTAAGTGTTTACATTCTGTATTCTCAACCTTGATGTACACACATGCTGATATTATGTTCAGGAATTCATATGTACAGTACATACAGAAAGTATTGCCCCCCCAACCCCATTTAATGATTCTCATAGTTCTCATTTAGTTTTATTGCAACATCAAATGTAATCAAATCAGAACAGATTTTTTTCCTGCTCCTTTTAAAGTGACATATTACAGAGCACCAGGGTGGTCAAGGAGAAAAAGAAAATACATAACAGTGCCACATTTTACTACATCGAGCACTTTAAATGTGTATGACTTAGGACAGGAGGCGGGGTACACCCTGGACTGGGTGCCAATCCATCACTCACACACTCATTCACACACTATGGGCAATTTGGGAACGCCAATTAGCCTAATCTACATGTCTTTGGACTGTGGGAGGAAACCCACCAAGCAAGGGGAGAACATCATGAACACTCCATGCACACAGAGACAGGAATCGAACCTGGCTGGGAATCGCACCCCGACCCTGGAGGTACAAGGCGTCAGTGCTAACCACCTAAAAGAAATTAAAATAAATACAATTTTAATTAAGCTAAATGATGTTTAGACAGACTTTAAATGATGTGTAAAAACAAACAAACAAAAATAAATTATTAAAAAAAAAACTATTTGATTGCTAAATATATGATATGCATACACTGGGATATGTATGATTTGATGAATATTGTGATATGAGCTCTTACAAATAAATGTCTTTACTAACTTAAGGTGGTGGATACTTATTTTGAATAATTAATGGTGGTGGATAATTATTTTAACCACAATCATGCAGTTTAAGACTTCTTAATAATAATAATAATAATAATTATAATTCCAAGGATATATAAATACATTATTTCATTGTACTTTTGCTGAGAGTCACTTTAAAATGGGGGGAACAAACTCTTTCCAACATTTTCACAGTAAATCTAAAGGTGTGATCCAGGCAAAACAAACAAACAAACAAACAAACAAACAAACAAACAAACAAACAAGAGAATCACTGTAGAATACATATACTGTGTAATGCAACAAGAGAAAATCGCATCACCATCCTGTAGCAGGCTGCACCAAAAGGAAAACAAAATCAGCACTTTGCAATTCATTTGTAATCTAGGGTGTCTGGGACTCTTGCACAGTCAGAGTGTGAAGTTGCTGCGCTTTGCCCAGTCGAGAGAGAGAGAGAGAGAGAGTGTACGGTAAAAAGATGCCAGGTTAGTGCTAATCCTATCTGCTGAATCATTAACAGAAGAAGAGAATAGAGCATGCTCTGTTACAGACAGCTGAGAAGTGTTGATTAAGCAACGACGCTGCCTGCCTTCGATTGTCTCCGTCATCATCACTAACCTGATGAACATCTCAGAAATGTGAGCAGCGCAAATGTAATGCAGAATCTATACGGTGTGATGAGAGGGGCGGCGTGTAAGCGAACATGTCTGTGATGTGAACACACAAGCTTTGGGCTTGGGATTGGGGAGGAATACGGCTTTTTGGTTTGCGCTCAGATCGAACTGGAAACCATCATGAGAGCTTTTGGACATATGCTGTACAACCTGTTAGGATTTCTGTCCTTTTGTGTTTTAAATACTGCTTTCATGTAAGTGAGCTGAGCGTAAACCAGTGGGACACTGGTTAATGGTTCACAATCTTTAATTGTCTCCTTGAATGACACGCAAAGTGTCCCACAGGACAAATTCACACACACACACACACACACACACACACACACACACACACACACACACACACACACACACACACACACACACATACTGCACGCATCACCAACACACTCATTCATCAGGCCATCTCTGAAAATAAGGTCACCACGGCAACACACAGGCCTCTGGCTATAGCCCTGATTTCCTGCGTCACCCCTGACGACGACGTGGCGCTCGCTGCCCGAACAGAGGACCATCACACACAAGCGCACACTCACAAACCTAAATGCACACAGCTTGTCCCCTGTGTGCCTGCTGACCTGCCATGAATTGCTGGTAATGTCGACCCATCAGGTGCCGCTCAGAGTCTCCGATTTCGCAGACTGAACAGTGCAGATCTCCTGCACATGACGTGGACATGACAGGTCCTGCTGGACACTTCCCTAGTGTGTTTTTTGGATTCGATTTGATTAGGATTTTTGCAAAATCGTTTAGTTTTGCTAATTATTTTATATTTACAATCAATGTTTAATTTGTAATGATATTGTACGTGTATTTAGGCGATGGCACTGTGGCTTACTGGGCAGTACTGTCACCTCACACTTCCAGGGTTGTTCTCTGTGTGTGTGTTAAGGAGTTTGCATGTTCTCCGTATGCTTAGTGAGTTTCCTCAAGGTTCTCTGGTTTTCTCCAAAAACACACCATGTAGGCAGATAGGTGTTTGCTTGTGCCCTGGGATAAAATGTCACCCCATCCAGGATGCCCACTCTCTTGTGCCGCGAATTCACTGGACAGGCTCCAGGCCACCTGCGACTATGCACAGAATAAGAGGGATGGATTTATTTTATTCATTTATTCATTCATCCATCTTCTATATCGCTTTATCCTGGACGCAGGGTCACGGGTGCCTGGAGCCTATCCCAGGAGACTTAGAGCACGAGGCAGGGTGCCAATCCATCGCAGGACACACACACACACAAACACACTTGTATACACTACGGGCAATTCCGGAACGCTAATTAGTTTAATGTGCATGTCTTTGGATTGTGGGAGGAAACCGAAGTACCCGGAGAAAAAAACAAGCAGGGGGAAAACAGGCAAACTCCACACACACAGAGCCGAAGCTACTCAACCCTGTAGGTGTGGGCTGACAGTGCTTACCACTACGCCATCGTGCCACTGAATTTTATTTCTATACTATAATATTTTGCCTATTTTTGAAGCTATAGAGTGTGTTATTTTTAACAAATGTATTATACTTTATTACAATACTTAATCTGATTGAATTCATTTTTTTTTTTTACTTATTGATATCAAGACTTCAACTTAGTTTAACTTACTAAAATATTACTACTACTACTAATAATAATAATACTAACCCCTGGTTATGGCTCACAAACCCAGGCTTTGGTGTCCAGAATGCAGATCTCTGCTGTCTGAGTGCTAAAAGATCTGCTTTGATATGATTTATTGAAAGTTTCTGATGACATCATCGTTTATTCAACAACATCATTAACACCATCTAATCACATGATGAGGGTCATGAGGGTCGGATCAGGTTCATGCCAAAGCAGCACAGGCACAGTGTATCCAGTGTATACACACTATCTGTGGTGTGTATAGAGAGGAATTCAGAATTGAAGTGTGTATTTGTGTGACTTGAATATGGGTGCTACGGAAAAATGAAAGGTGTGACTAGAAATCTCCCTCTGAGAGCAAAAGAGAGAGAGAGAGAGAGAGAGAGAGAGGGAGAAAGGGAGGGAGGGAGGGAGGCTCGGTCAGACTGCAGGACGTAGATGAATGACTGCCACAGTTCTCCATTCAACCAAAAAAGCACCGACTAAATACTCCTCCATCCCATCTCTCGTTCTTTTTTCCACCTTCTCTTTCCGTCTTTTCCTTCACTCTCTCTGTCTCTCTTTCTCCCTGTAAAGTCTTAATCAGCAAATGCCAGATGTCGACCACAACAGACTTTAGCCGCTGACACAGAGGAAAAGAGTGGGGGAAAAAAAATTCCACTTCAAACCACACACACACACACACACACACACACACACACAAAAAGAAAGAGAGAGAGAGAGACAAAGGTCAACAACATATACTGTTAAAGGCAGTGCCCTTATTCCTGTCTCTTCAATGTTCATCCTCAATCTAAATGGTACTGTAGCCCTTGGTGACGTGTGCGCCACTGTGTGTGTGTGTGTGTGTGTGTAAAACAATGTAATGTATATATAAATAAAGGTAAAAAAGACAGCATTTTAGCTACAGTATGTACTAATGTACTATCCACATCATTCAAAGAACAGCCAGACACAAACCCAAACACACAGAGAGAGAGAGAGAGAGAGAGAGAGAGAGCATCCACGCTGCAGTGTTTCAGCCTGCTTACTGAAGCAAACAAACAAACGAACCAAAACAAATCTGATAAAACTTCACACTGTAACCGAGATCCACAGCTACAGCAGCATCACCTTCACTGTAATTACATATGATAATACATTTTATATTACAAGTAGTGATATAACACACACACACACTGCATCACCAACACAGGACGGGGTAGACTACACCTTGTGCTGAAAACATCTGGGATGTGTTGGATGCTGTTGTCAAGGCTTTAGGCTTGAGGTGGAGATGGTTTGCAAACACACACACACACACACACACACACACACACACACACACACACACACACACTGCAGTGAGATGGGATGGGACGGGATGTTCGGCATGTGTTTGATACTCACAGCTCTGAGTAGAGGATATGCAGATTGCCCACATTGTCAGTGTAGTTGGCAGGACTAAGCCAAGGCAGCACCAGCAGCAGCAGTGCCTTCATCATGAACCCTGCCTCCCTCTATCCTCTCCTCCTTTCTGGCTCTCTTTGGGACAAGTACCGTTTTCCACCTCTCTGTTTCCCTCCTCAGCTCCCAGCCTGCTCGGACTGACCTCCCCCCCTCCCCCCACCCTCTCTCCTTCCTTCCCTGTTTCCTTAACTCTGCACAGGTGCACAGATGTACCCTTTTCCTCCTCCAGTCCTTTTTGGTACCCTTTTTTTCCCTTAAGAAAGCGTCTGCCTTTCTTCTTCCTTTCTTTTGTCTCTATATCTCAGACATCACCGCAGCAGCCATCGTAGGGTGAACGGGATGGTGGAGGAAAGGAGTAGGAAGAAGCGAGAAGTAGGTGCAGGAGCGGTGGTGGAGGAGAAGAAAAAGAGGTAAAATCAAGAGAGCAGACAGATGGTTAGTTGACAGCCGGCACGCTTCTTGGATGCGATGGCTGTCTGAGCTGGTCTGGCATCTTCACCCAGGTGTAAGAGGATTTGTACTTGTGTTCGCGATGATGTGTCTGGCTGTATATGTGTGTGTATGTGTGTGTGTGTGATAGAGAGAGAGAGAGAGATTGTATTGTGTGTGCCTGTATCAGCCTCCGACTTATACTGCAGCATGGTCCACAGAGAGAGAGCTGGAGCGAACCATCTCAGGCTCTTAGAAGGGGTGGCTCCATGCATGGGATGGTCCCATCGGTCACTCCACTCAGCTTGTAGACAGGAACGCATGTTTCACCCCCCGCCCCTGCCTTTAAACAGACGCGTCATACAAGACCGTTTGTGCATGTGACGGTGTGAGTGTGTGTGTACAGGATACACAGGAACAGGTTAGAGGGTCAGACCATTTAGACTTCCATTCATTACCCTAAACACACACACACGCACACACACATACACACTAATGCTGGGAGATGGGAGATATAAAAATTTACCTTTAAATTCATTCCTTTGATTTTATGAATGGACAAAAGCGTGGGGGGGAGGGGGGTTGGAGGGTGGATCTTTATTTTGTTGTATTTCTATCCAACTGGCTGTCCACTATTTAAAATACACAGAATGGCCTATATTAAAAACAAATCAGGATCCACCGGCGTTTCTCCTTATATGAATCATTCTCTCAAGATGGAGTGTATTTATATCACTGCAGATATATTTAACTATTATGAAGACAATTTTGTTATATTCTACGTAACTTTTAAAAAAAAAATTTCCCTGCAGTTTCATTATAACTAGCTACGTTTACCTGGAGGATATTTCATGTTAAAAAACATATTGCAATCAATGATTCCTAGATACAGTGCTGTAAAAAAGTATTTGCCCCCGCCTGATTTAGTTTTGTTTATTTTTTGCATATTTTAACACTTAAATAGTTCAGATCATCAAACTAATTTTAATATTACACAAAAATAACACAAAGGTAAATACAAAATGCAGCTTTGGCAATATGTTAAAAAGTAATTACCCCCTTATACTAAAAAGAGAAATGGCTTGGTAATCCTTTCCAGACTGATACGTGCCATTTACTTTGTTTTTCATCTGTCCTTGAATTTCTTTAGATCGTGTTGCTTTTTTAGATGTGCTTCACTTTGTCAGACAGGTTCTATTTAAGTGATTTCTTGATTCAACAGGTCTGAAAGTAATCAGGCCTACAGTAGGTATGGCAGGGGGAAATTTAATTCAGCTTTCCAAAAAAATGTGGTTAATCACAGTTCATTTATGAATTGGCAAAGGGGTAATTACTTTTTCACATGGGGCCAGGTAGGTTTGCACAGCAAAATCATTATTTACAAACAGCATTTTGTATTTGCTTAGTTTATCTTTGAATAATAATAAAAATTAGTTTGATAATCTCAATCATGTGAAAACATAACACAGACACTGATTTAATAAGATGTGTGTTTGCATGCTCAAAGAATTTAATCAAAAAATAACCATGAAGCATTAAATCTGCTAGAAATATATCAAGAAGAAACATTTTTCTTTATCTTTAAGGTTAGATTTCTTCTGATCATGTCTAAAATATTCGGTCTCCTGCATTATGATTGATTATAAGAATTGTCTGTCTTGTCTGTGATTGGTTAGATGCTTTTTAAGTATGAAATGGTGAGCCAGTTAGTGCTCCTTCTTTAGCTAGAGCCAGTGGATGAAATTAAAGACAGACAGGAGAGAGATGTTTGTTCTCATGGAGTTTACTGATCAGGAACGGAAGCTAAATTTCCCTTTCCCTCATCCCGTTACCCAATGTTACCCCCACTGGGGGCAAACATGCCCCACCCCTCAATCCATATATGGATGTTAGGATCCATATAATTTCTTACACTGTCTAAGATCTAAAAAAAAATCACTACCTGAGTAGTTCTGTTGTATTAAGTATGAACTACTTATAGGAAAAAAAGTTTTTTTTTAGTGGTGTCCAATTCCTCCCAGTCACTAGGGGGCTGGGGGTTTATTTCTAGGGGCACATTAAGCTTCTACCACTATTCAGTCGGGAGGGACGCAGACTATCACGTGTTTCCTCCGACCCACGTGATGTCACCGACCATCTTTTCGAACTGC
>JAOVVA010000035.1:6096270-6108947 GCA_028565275.1 Leiocassis micropogon
CCATGTCACAATCAACAGGCATTGCTGTCCCACCTTCTGCTGGTATGGCCGTAGCACCGGTGGTTGGTGTTGCTGTTGCACTATTGTTTGGCAATTCCATGTCACAATCAACAGGCATTGCTGTCCCACCTTCTGCTGGTATGGCCGTAGCACCGGTGGTTGGTGTTGCTGTTTCACTATTGCTTGGCAATTCCATGTCACTATCAACTGGCATTGCTAAAGCACCTTCTGCTGGCATGGTTGAGGTGCTTGTGGTTGGTGTTGCTGTGGCACCATTACTTGGCAATTTCATGTCCCCATCAACTGGCATTGCTATGGCACCATCAACTGGCATGGTCAAGGCACTGGTGGATGCTGTTGCTGTGGCAATATTGCTTAGCAATTCCATGTCACCATCAACTGGTATTGCTGTCACACAATCAATTAGTACTGGTGTAGCAGCACTGCTTGGCATCATTGTTGTGCCATCAAACGGAATTTCCGAGGGACCATTTATTTGTGTTACTATTGCGCCACTAATAGACATCTCTGCAGAATCACCAGTTGTCATGGCTGTGGTACCTTTTTCTTCTGGCTGCTCAAAAAGATCATCACCAATTGCCATGGCGCCTCCTTCATCTTGCCCTGTTTCTGTTGCACTACTCATAGGCATTGCGTCTGACGCTTCCTCCTCACCTACTACAGCATCATCAACTGCTGTTTGCATACAATCCGTCTTCACTGTTTCCATCACAGGTTAAATATGGCAGTGATGGTGGTGAGTGGAGCTTTCAAGCTGTGAGCAGGTGAATGGTGTAGGTTTTTTTTTGCTTAGTCAGCGGTAACTGGGACCTTCAGAAGAGAAAAAAAGCAGAGAATATCATTTATAAAGTTGGCACCAATAGGGATTAGGGAAAAATTAGCTGCACCAAGTCAGATGCAATTTTGGCCAGACCAATTACTTTTTTATCTCTTGTACTTGGCAGAATAAGTAGTATTGAACTGCACCCAAAGTCATTTTTCTACTAGCAACAGAAATATCAATACTGCACCCGGGTTATCTAATGATCTTGGGCTGAATGAGAAGCAGGGAGGAATTGGAGTGAAAGAGGCAAAGATACTGTAGAACTAAAGATTTGACAAAGATATGCTGACATATTGGTGAAAAGTGTGATATATGCATACGGAGGATTGGAAATCAAACATTCTCTGCACTACAGTTGCCTCATCATTTTTACTGTATTTGATTATTAATGTGTTCAATCAGTCTATCACTATGCACCATGACTAATTTAGATAAACTACATTAGTGTGTGCTAAGTTAGATACAAATTTATTTAGTATAACATTACATTTTACTCTCTCAAACAGTAATTCTATATAATGCTTATTCTGTACAGAATCGTGAGGGAAATACTCCTATCTGGGCTATCTGGCTTGTCCAGAGCATGTTCACACACTATTGTGAAATTTGGAAATGCCAGATATATGCCGTAATAGTTGCCAATTCTTAAGCCTTTATGGAAGGGTGAATACACACACACACACACACACACACATATATATATATATATAATTTTTTTTTTTTTTTTACCAATCCTAGAGAGAGAACTAACAAGCAAGATATCAACCATACAAACATTATACTGGCAAAAGTATGTGAAACTGACCTTCACACACACTGCCCAAAATGCTGTACAATATTTCCGTATGCTGTGACATTGTAATTTCCCTTCTAGAGACTTCAAGAGGCTCAAACCTGTTCCAGCCTGACAATGCCCCAGTGCACAATACAAGCTTCAAGAAGAAATGCTGTGTGAAGATCCATATTTCATGGGAAGTAAAATTGAGCTTATACTTGAATAATTGTACAGAAGTGTACAAAAGTCTTGAGCCCCTCTCATTTCTTCATATTTTGCTTCCAAAGAGCCGGACTTTCTAGTATTATTGATTTAGTCTTGAGGGATAGCGATCCAGGTTTCCTGAAGAACTTTTTGGTTCTCACTTTCAGTCCAGTCCCCGTACCTGAGCAGTTTCAGAGGAATGTTTTTGTTTGTTAAGCCACACAATGATCTACTGTATGAATCATTTCAGCATAAAAAACATCCGAGTTAAGGCATAAAGAAACAGTAAGAAACAGGTGCAGATAATGACAGATCATCAGTTTAATATACTGGTGGGAGTGGTTGGAATAGGCGAGAGGGGAAATGAGGTTGCTGCTAAGGTTGTTATATAAACAACCAGTTATTTAATTGTTAAATCTTTAGGTACTTTGCTGCCACTTTGCAGTATTCAATTGTATTGAATCTTCATCATTTAATATAATATGACGAAATGAGAGGGAGCTCATAATAGAACTACTATCATGAATTCACACATGGATGTACTACTGTAATTTTTATTTTAAAAGCTCACAATGTTTGTTTTTTTTACCCTCATCTATAAAATCCATCTTCCACATTCTCTTATTATTTAGTCATATAATCTCCTATACAGAGTTTCTGTTATTTTTGGATCTGTCCTCTGAGTCACTGCATGATTCTTTAAAAAGCTTATCATAATGCCCACTATCTAACGCAGGGTTGGGTTTGTTAATATGTTCCCTAAACAGCCAAAGTGCTTCCTGAAGGCAGGCAATAACCAGAACATTAGTTAAACAGTATTATTTATATGTTAACATTTAAATCAATTCATTAAAAATGCAAATTACACTATAAAAAGAATGTAAATTATAAAATGTATATTTAAATATATGATCTGATTCCTTATTACTTCTAGATGTTGTTGGTTTGAATGTAACAATAAAACAAGCTTTCAATAGCTTTGATTTCACCAAGCATGGGAATAGAAACAAGCCAAGAAACAGCAAGGCATTTTGGGTACTGATAAAGAGACCTGCTGCGCCCTGATTGACCATGAGACCATATATGGGAGATCAATAATTACTGTACAGTATTGTGATGTTAGTACCTTAATGCCTTAAGCATGGAAACTGTGGGTCATGTACATTAACCTAAAATAATATACAGTAAAAAATACACAATAAAAATAGAGAGAGAATTTAAGAGAATGATAATGAGAAAGGGAGATAAAGAGATAGATAAAGAGCCAGTCCTGACACACACTCAAGCACACGCCCTGAACCATTGTTTAATTTATGCTTGGGAAAGTTCGAGAAGGATAAACGCACAGGCACACACACACACACACACACACACACACACACACACACACACACACACACACACACACACACACAGTAAGGTCAGTGAGGTATGTGACTTTCCAATGTATTCTTTAAAGCATTACAGATCAAAGACAAGCAATATACAGTAATCCCAGGAATTACACAATGACCATTATTCCTTTCATTTCAGTGAACATTTTCCGTCACCTTTCAATCGTTCCATCGTTAAAACATTAACTATTTTCCATTCTAATAAACAAAGACCACTTTAAAAAAAAAGCGAAGGTTGTTGCCATTATTCATTATTGTAATAGTAGAAATCAAGAATTACGACATCTGCCCTGTTTTGCATTTTGTGTGCATGTTGTTTGCATAAGGTTCAATGGAATATTACCACGCTCTGGGAAACACACTGACTCCAGGCATCACCAACCAACCAGTGTTCAATTACTTTAAACATACTATGAAAATAAATTGTGATTGTGTGTTGGATTTGTTGTTTGGGAAAGCAGTGTGATGGTTATGCACTTTTTAAAATGTACACTGCATTTGTAAAATATTGCATGTTAAAATATGAAAAAGTGAAACTGGCAATAATTAATAATTCAAACCAAAAACAAACCCATACTGTAGGTCACTAATGGATCTGAATAATTAGGATAGATTTCAGTGTCAGAACCATAAACATTTGTAAAAGGTTTGGTTCTAAAAAGGTTGTTAGAAGAACTGCCCTTATGGCTTCTCCTGAATCATAGCAAGAAAATGTGCCTGTAATCATTTTACAAAAAATTTTTTACTTTTAATGCCTAATTCAATACAAAAAAAGTATCTCTCTTTGGTAGAAACAGTGTACTGTATGTGTAACTTAGGTTTCACTGAAAGGAGGATTAAATATATAATACTTTCCCACAAGAAAATGCATTGAAAAGTCATCACTCATCACTCACAATGTTGTAAATGCTCACTCAATCACTTTCAGTTTATCCCGGAAAAACCTGAGTGTAAGCTGGGAATACACTCTGCGTGGGATGCCAGTCCATCTCAGGACACACACACAACCATTCATAACTTACTGTAGGTGCAATATATCATAACCAATCCATAGCATAGTATTTGTATTTTGGAGGTGGGAAGATGGTGTGATCTTGAAGACCAAATAAAAAGTGAGTGAGTTTACAACAAAGCTTATGGGTGATGTCGTAGATATCATCAAAAAGAGGACGTCTCACCGAAAGGTACAAAATGACAGGAGGAATATTTACCAGCGAAGCTGCCAAGAGACTTTTAGCAATGTTAAAGAAAATATTGGAAACTCATATTCTACAGAGGCTGTGGGGTAGGGTGTCTAAACCAAAGCCTAAATCAACCCAAATCATCTGATCAATCTGCTATAACCAGGGTCTAAATTTCTGGTTACATTTGGAGCTTTTTTGATCACCTAAAGATCACCTGACTCATGGTGAAGCATGATGGTGGTAGCATCACATTATGAACCTTGGATTGAGGCTCTATGCAAGATTGATTGGAATGTAGAGTTACCCATGATCCTCTCTGTTTTGACACAAAACCTGCAGGACTATGTTAGAGAGCTGAAGATTCACCTTTAATGCCCAATAACAACCCAAACAACAAATTAATGTCAACAAAGAAAAAACTTTAGAAGAAGAAGATTAACATTTAGGAACAGTCCAGACCTGAAGATCTGGAGACCTGGAAAACAGTCCAGATCTGGAGTTTTTTTTTTTGCAAGGATGGTGTGGTGGAATAAATCTGCATAATCCAAGATTGTAGACTTCTAACCAACAAGAATGCCGTATTACAAGCAAAGGTGCTTTAACTTTATTAGTTGACGGGTGCAAACGCATATACAACCAGGTTATTCCAGATTTTTTTTTTCATTTGAATTTTGTTGGTTGCTACATCACATTAAAATGTAATTATTTTCAACATGTACTTTACGGCACAGTTAAATGATTTTTTCACATATCCCAGTTAGGAAGCTGGGGTCAGAGCAAAGGGTCAGCCAGGATACAGTGCCTCTGTTAAGGAACTCAACAGTGGCAGCTTGGCCTAGCTGGGGCTTAAACCCTCGACCTTCTGATCACTAAACCAGATCCTTAACCTTTTGAGCTACCACTGTCCATAAAGAGTGACTAAAGCTCAGGCATGATTTATCTTAGCTTCATTTTTTTTTTCATTGCAAAAATCCTGGAACTTTAGCAAGGGTGTGTATACCCACCGTACATACAGCATGTAGAGTTACATAACTGCCCTGATGTACACAACACACTCTTTATTCTTCCTGTGTCTCTTCTATGCCCTTCAATTCCTCGCCTGTCTCCCTACACTCTTTGTTCCTTTCTTTTAGGATCTCTGTCATGATGTTAGATTAGATTAGTTGTGAAGGATTTGTTTATTTTTATTAATGATTGTCTTACTTATGAAACTAAGTTAAAGATATAAGCAAAATAAATTATTACAAAAAAACAAAAAACAACCATTAAACTTTGACAGGAAGAAGTGCAGTACATGACAAGCGTTATACTAATAAAGCTTTACTTGAGTTGGTGTAGATTGACGGTTTCAGTTTTCACTTTCAGGTTGTAGGTGCAGAAAAAAAAAACAAGCCACCTTTACGCATCCAAGTTAAAGAGTGATAGATTAGCGGTCAAAGTGCAGCCAATTCAGTAGACTTACTCGGATTCATGTCTCCTTTTCCATCTGCGGTATCCTCAATATTTTTCTTCCACAAGTAATCCAAGTATCCAGCACTCTTCCAGAGAAACCCGTAAAATCTGAGAACAGAGAGACGGAATGAGACTCGCCTCAGATCTCACATGCTCTTCTCAAGCCTTCTCAGTGAACAGAAATGTCTAGAATTCCTATCTGGAGATTTTTAGAATCTGTAGTGTCAATCAAGTGTGTGTATGTGTGTATGGGACCATCAGGGGTAATGTGTTCTAGGAGAGCCTGGAGCAGCTTAGGCTCTCATTCTGCCTGTGCTGCCTCTCAGTTTACATACACACTCACTCACTCTCTCTCTCTCTCTCACACACACACACCTGACACAGGAAGTCTGATCTTAAGGGGGGTGGAGCTTTTCAGGAAGACAGGTAAACATGAGAACTGCTCAAACCTGCTCTAAGGTTACCAAGGAACGGTAAAACCGACCCGCAAACACAGAGACATACACACAGACACACATACGTGATGTTATTAAAGAAACTGTGAGAATATGTGAAAGCGAGCACTAAACTGGGTAGTAGACTTAACAAGCCTTAACAAGCTAGTTCAGCACACACACTCTTTGCTGAAGATTAACACAAAGATTCTTCGCTGGCATTCTCTTGTACTCGAAAGCCAGCAGGTTGGGGCATGTCACTGGATGACAGGATGACAGTAGGGGTATATGGAGCACACCAGTAGCTCAGTAGTTTTTGTCATTAATTTATGTTCAGAAAACTTTATCATAGACTGATGATGCATGCACTACCTTACAATCACACCTTCGAATCTGGCCTCTGTTCTCTGTGTGTATGGAGTTTGCATGAATGCTGGGTTTCATCCAGCTTCTCTGGATTCATCCCACAGTCCAAAAACATGTCTTGTAGGCTGATGAGTGATTCCAAATTGCCCAGAGTCTATAATAGGGTGTGTAAGCATGTATGCTTTGCCCTGCAATACTGTCGGTTGGCACCTCTTATTCAAGGTGTATCCTGACTTGTGCCCCGAGGTCCCTGCGATAGGCTTCAGCACTCCCATGATCATACCACAAGACGTATGGATGGAACTCCCTTTTCTTGCTTTCCTTTTTTTGTAGCATTGAATGTAGTTCATTGCTTATTGTCCTCTCTCTTACTGTTGTTCCTGCCACTTTGGGTTGTCCTGGAGCTCTTTCAGTGACTGCAAGCTTCTGTCTTACAGTACCTTCCCTCTTTTTCATCTGAGAGCATGCTGTGAGATCTTGTGTGTCTGTGGATGATTAGTTGTCGTTCCATGAATTTTCCATCTGCATATTATCTATAGAGTTGTACTGATATGAATGTCTTCACTACAGTATAACTCTGTAACTTCAAGAAGCTCCTTTACCTTCACCATGATTGATCTTACTGAGTTACTGTAAGTGACATCTTTCTCATTATTTCTAGGTTGCTGTTTCAGAACATTTTTGTTTGTTTGGAATTTATATGAACGGCATTTTCAATAACGTTCAATAAGTGCTTGTATAACGTAAAAATAGAAAGCTTTCTCAGTACATTGAAGACATAATCGTGCTGCCTGCTTCACGTCTCAAAACATTGGCCTCCCAAGAACTCCTTTAATGGCCCAAACATGTGTCTTGGAGTGAGGTCATGACTGTATGGGGGATGTGGTAATAACTCCCAGCTGAGTTTATGTAATGTGCAAGTGGTGTTGTTGAATGTTGTGTGTACAGTTCCCATAGTAAGTTGCAGCTCTTCCGCAAGTTGGCAACAAGTTATCTGTCGATTTTCAGATATCAGGCATTCCTCTCTCTGAATGTTTACAAAATAACAGCTGTAGTGGGCTCCGAGCCACCTCGGAGACGTACGGCCTTCTTTAAAATGTTTGCACCATTCAAATGTTTTACTGCAACTAAGAGTCTCATTAAGTCTTCTGTAATTATATTTTCTGGTTTAATTCACTAGAAATTTCACCACATCTACCAGTTTGGTAAACACACCTTGTATATAGAATTTTATTTATTTATTTATTATATATATATATATATATATATATTCCCCTCATTGTATATTTACCTGAACTGAGGTATCCAAATGGTCTTACAGTAATACGATGCACAGCGCTAGACTGCTTACAATTAGTAATTGTGTGCTTCTAGATAAGCTACAGAACAAGTTTTGCCTTCTAATTCAATAGTCTCTCTTATAATTCTTTCCTTTGTTGAAGTTGTAGAACATTACTGACTACATCAAACTATGAAATAACATTATGAAATTATATGGACTAATTTTATTATGTAAAGATCATCAATAGTCCACCAAAATTTTAACTTCAGTCCCTCCAGAAAACATACAATGAAAGTACAGTATTTTCCAGTGCACATGCGGAAAACATCAAACGCTAAGATGGGTTTGGCTCTCGAGAGGACTGGCCCATGAGACAGTCTATATGACTTCTTTCTGATTGAGAAGAAAAGCTCATTAGTTCCCAGCTGCAGAAATAGCTAATTAACATACTGGGTTTCCAATACAATACTGTGGCCCCATACCTCCAGGGTTATGGATTCAAATATCACCTCTGTGTATGGTGTTTGCATGTTCTCTCCATGCTTGGTGGCTTTCCATTGAGTACTCTGGTTACCCCCCACGGTCCAAAGCCACAATAGGCTGATTGGTATTTCCAAAGCACTAGTGATAGTGTGTGATTGGGTGTTTGAGTGTGTGTGTGCCATCCAGGGTGTACCCCTAGGTTGTGCCCTAAGTTCTCTATGTTCCTACGCAGGATAAGGCATACACTATGTACATTCAAACCTAAACATATGCACAAAACAGTGTATTTTTTTTTTATATAAAACCTTTTTTTTTTTTAACTCAACTGTATTATTTTTAAGCAATAAATATGTTTGAGCTGCAAATGTTTCTCATCTTGCACAGCATTTTGGCACATCTAGTCAACAAATTGTGTGTGTGTGTGTGTGTGTGTGTGTATTTGTGTCTGAAACTGTTTTTCCTTCCTTAGATTCAGGAAAATGGCAATGAGATCATCTTTGCATGTGACTGCCTATGTGTTTAGATGTAAACATGCTGGGGTAGCAGGTCATCGGGCCACTGAACAGGGTGTGTGTGTGTGTGTAAGAGAGAGAGAGAGAGATAGAGAGAGAGAGGTAATGTCAAAAAATGAGCAGAAAGTGACTATTAAACATCATCACAAATGAGCTAGCAATGCAATGTCTTCTTGTGTGATGCTAAAAGAGCAACAGCTACAAAATTACTAAAAAAAAAAAAAAAAAAAACTACTGGAAAGCCTTCCCAGACGTTACCCAAAGTGAACAGCAAAAGGCGTACCAGCTCCATATTAATGCCTGTCTATTTGAGGGCCAGGGATTCATTTACTTTTGGTGTATCTTTCATTATATCTGTCTTAACCATCATTTTTCTCACAATTTTACCCTCCATTATGATGTTCCTGACTGATCCACATTAATGATCTCCTTCTGTTTTTCCACCATTTCCTTCTTTTCATCTGTCCTTGTGTCTCCCATACATATATAAACCTTTTGCAGACATGTGCAACAATATGCAGCAGAAGCAACATTAACCATTTTCTTTTTGTAATTATGTTTAAGGTGTATTTTGAAGCCAAAAAATCCCTGAAAGATTACCTGACAATTACCTGATGACCTACCAGATCCTTTGTGACACAGATAAAAGAGTAACCTAGCAGCCGATAACTTCTGTTCTGCTGATTATTTTCAAATGCAGTATGTTCTGGTGGACTTTGTAACTTATTCAAAAGAGAAACGAGTGTATAAAAATGGATGAAGAAGAGAATAACGATATTAATTTTCAGAAGTTTGATTTCTGATCATAGTGTGAATACTTTAGACAGCATAGATGCTAATGCTAACATTAATGCTAGTGTTTACTAGCATTAATGGTAGCGTTAGCTTGTTCAGTGCTTTGGGTGTGCATGCTTTCATGCTTCATAAATGATGTGCAGATAATGCTAACTAATACTGATATTTTAGGCTTCCTAATTAAACACTAACTACAGTAAATGTTCTGGGGTTAAATCTCAAATGGTGTAATGTGAAAAAAGCTTGAATTAATTATAATGATATTTTATTACCTCTACTTTCTTTTTCTTGGTTTTAGATTTTGTTTCATCAAGAAAGTTTATTAAAATACATTTTTAATTTATGTTTTTATCTATATTATCTTTCTTGTTAGATACCCAATGCACGAAACAACCTTAAGGTAAATTTAGAAGTTGATAGCTACTGTATATAAGAGCTATTGAGTAATTGTGAGAGTTTACAGATTAATCAATTTCATAGATAAATCAAAATAATCATTAGTTGCTAATTAGAGGCCTAATATAGGTTGTAGAATCACTTGTTCCACACAACCCTTGACAAAATTGTTTGTCAAAGGAGACAAAATTTTGTCGAACATGACATAACCATATGTCATCTTCAACAAAATTTATCAGAAACTTCTGTGACTTTTTTTTTATGTAGGTTTTGGAAGTGGTGTCTGGTAATTACTGTATTGTCCCTTTTGCCATCCAGTGTTGGGCAGGACCATGGCAAAAGGTCTATAGATTCTTTTGTTTTTCTCATACTCAGTCAGAATGAACAAGCCTGCTTCCCTAACAATCACATTTCCAATCAACATCTCATTCATACTATACCACAATGACCTCTATACATCGACTTCTGGGGTTTCGTCACACCTTATATCAAAGCTCAAGGTATGTCACACACTGTCAGCGTGTGAAACAGCAGTAATATAGTATATCATCTATCTTTTAAATAAAACAAAATTTGCCATACACAGTGTTTCTGATTAAAAGGAAATCAGTTTGATCTTGACTAAGCTCAGTATACTATTCTTTTTTTAAACTGGGAATATGAGAAGAGGCTCAGGTACAAAGTGTTCCCTCTTTTATAAAAAGCACTCTTTGATGACGAGGTCAGAGAGATCAGGTGGTCAAATAGATTACTGAGCAGTCATCTGAAACCTGGCCAATGTGTGGCTTGGAACTGTTGCTCCTTTTGACCGTGATGTGGATTTACAGACTCTCAGGATGTCTATCGATATCTTTATACAGCCTCTGCCTGAAATTAAAGCAGCTTCTTGCCTCCTCTCAGTCTCTCTAGGGTGGATGTGAAAGGTTAAGCAGGAGCTCCAACCTGCATCCATATTTCATAGCTATGCTGCTAATGTCACAGTGGGGATGAATATGCAGGAGGAAGACCACAGGAGGAAGGTCATCGAGTTGTTCTCACTAAACCACTAAACCAGGCTGTGGAATCACAGAAAAAAACTTCTGAATGTAAGAAAATGGCTTTTCACTATTTTACTATACCTACAATGCATCAGATACGCAGCTGTTCAAAAAAGACGGCTCACAAAGGTGTTCTATCTTTTACACACACACTTTTTGAAAACCCTCACACAACCAGAACAGCGCTCTGAAACAGGGTGTGTCATGAAGTCAGAGGGATTCTGAGATAACAAGTCAAGACCAATTCCTTTCCAAATTTTACATATACGCTATAAAAATACATGGTGTCACACCCCTCTGGCCGCGTACACACATGTACATGCTCAGACATGTAAAAAAATCCCGTGGGTTAAATTGTACCTGATGTTACAACAACCTGCCATTCCACAAAGCATTTAGACACTCTGTCTGCCATGGAGAGCTAAAAACATATCAACACATCAAGCATAATAATACATAATACAGCATAACCTGAATATGTAGTTTAAAAACCTGCAACCAAACATAGTATAATAGGACACAACAGGACATCTCAATAGGATCTCAATAGGACATTTTTACCGCCAACAAGTCTAGTCTTGCGTGTTACTAATTTGTGTGTTAACAAATATATTTTAGACTGAAGCTATTGAAGAAAAACTATTTTAACCTTTTGACCGTGCCGTGACCCTGACTGATTAAAAATCTTTCTGTTACAGTGAGGATTTCATATAAATCCTTATAAAGCCATACGTTCTTAAGATATTGACTTAAGATTTATGGACACAAAGACACATGGACAGCCTGAAAAAAAAATAAAAGCTGAGTCAAAATGAGGGGAAACAAAAATAATACCTTTCATGCTTTTTATGTGTTTGTGCTACAAAACATTGTGACCAGTGTGACCATTGTTTTTGGTGGTGTTTGGACAAGAAGTCCTGTCACAGGAGTTCAAATGCAACCATAGTCAGCGTCATCATCAACTTTTGTCATACTGTGAGCATGTCCAGGTGTGTCATAAATGAGTAAAACTACAACATTATGTAACAAACTGGTGGCATTGTGTATTCCTTGTTTATCCAGGACATCATTTAAATACATAACTGTCTTGATGAATATGTACAAACAAACAAAAAAAAGAGAGAAAAAAATCTGGTCATCTTTTGCTTTATTCCCCTGTAACATTAGATGGCGCATATGATGAGCGAATGAAACCCCAGATCCAACTATGATGCATCTACAACAACAGCACATACGACAGTTAAAAGTGTTATTGTGCTGCTGAAACCTTGGAGCGGTGTGAGGAGCGGCAGTGAGTTACACACCTTATTTGCTGGTAATGGTTGCATGCAGGCATCAGGATATGTGGGTAACCTCTAGTTATTATTCTCATCACTCACTCATCTCCTATACCACTTTATCCTGTGTTCAGGGTTGCAGGGACCTGGAGCCTATTCCAGGGGACTTAGGGCACGAGGCAGGGTACACCCTGGACAGGGTGCCAATCCATTGCAGGGCACACACACATACACACACTCAC
>JAOVVA010000035.1:6115885-6129786 GCA_028565275.1 Leiocassis micropogon
AATTTGGGAACGCCAATTAGCCTAACCTGCATATCTTTGGACTGTGGGAGGAAACCGGAGTACTCGGAGGAAACCCACCAAGCACAGAGAGAACATGCAAACTCCATGCACGCAGAGACGGGAATCGAGCATGGCCGGGAATCAAACCCGGACCCTGGAGGTGCAAGGCAACAGTGCTTCTAGTTATTATTATTACTATTTTGGTCAGAACACAGGGTCTGATAAAGTTAAAGTTAGTTTAGAGCCCAACTTTGGCAACTTGGCAGTGCTTGGACTTAAAGACTGCCCTTCTGAGCAACAACTGCCTCTTTTTTGGTTACAAGACCACAACAGCTTTGCCTCCTATTTATCATCCAGCCTGCTTATGCAAAATATAGCAATGCAATAAAGGAAAAAACTGATCATGGGATACATAGTGGTGTATTATTTTTACCCATGAATTAACCATGAGTCCTGACTTTAACCCTTATTGAAGTTCTTGATATCACTCAGACACTACAGGAAATATGGTAACTCCAGTTAACCTAATCTGCATGTCTATGAACTGTGGGAGGAAACCGGTGATCTGGAGGAAACCCAGCATGCAGAAAACATGCAAGCTCCACACATCCAGACCTGAACCCTTGAAGTTCAAGGTCACAGTGCTAACCACTACATCACAGTACCACCCCAATCCTATAATGCTTTTTATAATGCTTATAAAAGCATCTATCTACTGTAAAATGCTGTTCATCCATACTGTCTGCAGTCCTCGTTCTATGTATACTACATGTACACTACATACACTAACACTAACGATTATGATTTGGGTTTTACTTTAATCCCTGTTTCGTAGGTTTTAACTGTATATGATTCTTTTCCAGCTTTAAGCAGGGTTTGATAAAACACCTCTGTGGTCATGGAGTTTTTGAACAGGAGAACCTGCATTCATATTCTCTTCCACAACAAATCCATCACATCTGGCCTGATTGCATCCCAGCGGCTGTAATGAAACTGCTCTGATTTGTTCAACCCATGGAAACTCATTCCCTGTCTCACTTCTGGCTTCTGAATATACATAAATGATGTGTTTGTTTCTACAGGAACCCAAATGGAAACAATTAGAACTTCATCCTGGAGCTTTTTCTTTTTGTTTTTCCAATAGTGTGATCTGTTTTTGTCATTTGATTAGTTCATCCTTGCATGATTAATATGTAAAAGTGTCCATTTGACCACTTACTGCTTTGTGTCTTGAGCAACCAGCCGGGTTAATGTTACAGACAGAAGAACACTGTTTGCTGTCTGCGACAGACAGAGGCCAAACTCTGTGACACAGAACGGAAAAGAGACTCGGTGTGTATTAGACCGAACACTCATCGTGCGCCTATCTGTCCTGCAACAGTTCCTCTGAGACTGTTCTAACCATACATCTATCACCGTGATGTATTTAGCCATTAGGACATGACAGGCGGAATACAAAAAAAGGCAAATCATTTAAAGAGACAAAAGTGGAGGCTGGGAAAGGAAGACAACAAAGATGGATGAATGGATGGCGAGAACAACAAGTGTGTGTGTTTGTGTGTGTGTGTGTGTGTGTGTGTGTGTGTGTGTTTGGGCATCAGCATCAGCCCGGTGTTTCAGTGTCAATAGGGGACACAGCAAATAAAGATGAATGAAGTTAATACAATCTTGCAAGACCTACTATAGAACACATACACGTACACACAGACAGTGACTCAGATGTAGACAATGACTCATACCCACATACGTACAAATCTCGACAGGAAGGAATACAGGTTTATGAATGTGCACATGGTGAAAGAAACTATAAGGAACTTTGTGCACGCTTGTTGAAATTAAATATCATCAGGTTAAGACAAAAAATAAAACAATTCATAGAATAGTTTAACATCAGAAAATGAAGCAAATCAACTCAACTATGCACATGCGGTGCACTTTGAAATGACAAAAAAATAGTCTTCATCCTTTCAGCACAGTTCCACAGAGGTGTAGGGTTTACGCCTGGGTACATTGAATTTGTTGTGGCAGCCCATCCTGGCTCATTAACTTCTAGGTCTACCAGGGATTGAACAGTACTGAATGTAGCACTGGCATTTATTTATAATTTCCAAATATAAAGGCTATTTATAAAGAGAATTGTCTCTTTAAATGGAACAAGTCTGACACTTTTGCATGCCAAGGAGTCAAAACACCAACACACAACATGGATGGACCTTTGCATATTCAAACGCCTTAGTAATCTTATTCCAATCCATCTCTTTTCTAAGGCAGCAGTAGCTCTCAGAGGAGTAAGGCTATGGGTTACTGGTTAGAAGGTCAGCACTTCAAGCCCTAGTTCCACCAAGTTGCCATTATTAGGCTTTTGAGCTGTATCAAGGCTGACCCTGCACTCGGACCCCAGCTTATACTTGGAATATGAGAAGGAATAGTTTCCCTGTACTGTAATGTTTATTGGACAAATAAAGGCTTCCTCTTTAAGCCAGGTAGTTGTCTAAGGTGTGTTTATGATTAATCTATCGTTGTTCTGAATAAGCCTTTGAGGCAGGTGTTCAGAGCTCTTATAAGCTACCGTGACATTCAGTGCTACAAATGCTACTGGCAAGCATTCTCAAGCAGGGGTGGTTTGTTACTCTCTTACTGTAATTAAGTATTTTTTGTGTATCTGTACTTTAACTAAGTGTTTTCCATAATATTGTAATACTGTTTACTTTTACTCACTGCATTTTTATTTATTTATGAAAAACCCATACTCCCTACACTTCAAATAGAAACTCATTACAATTCAGTTGATGATCACAAAAAGTGCATTCATTTTCTAATCTAAACATAACTGTTTGCACTGTTGCTCACACCATAGCATGCCCTGAGCTCCACCCCATGTGGGAGGACAGGAATAAAACAATTCCACCATTCTGATCAGTCCAAGTTTACAGAAATGACTGGCAGGTCATTATAAAAGCGCGGCTATGTTATGGCATCAAAGTGATTGGCGTTTACCTGGGCAACAGATCCCGCCCACTTGATCTCCAGGCAGCAGATTATTCTGGTCTTCGAACATCTCAAATGGGTGCACTTGTTAAGGTAAGATTAGAAGCAATCTAGCTAACTAGATAACATATTGAGTAAAAATAATTTATTTATTTTTTTGTTTGTTTCAAACCAATAACAGTGTTGTTTTATGTTTTAAATAATAAACTTATAATTTTAATATTTGGCATGTCCTTTAACCTTATTGCATTATGTATGCTTGCAGTAGACCCAGGTTTAATTGTGTAGACTACTTGCATTATATACGGTAGCAATGATAGCAACTAGCAAGAAACACGATGCTGCCCACCATTCAATTAATTAATATTAAATCTTGTTGCTATAAGTCTCTACTAGATTTTCTAGAACGATCATGATATCAACAGCATCCATCATGGTCAATTGTGTTTAAAATACTGTTTGAGTAGCTCCGCCAGGTAAACATCCAATTTGTTTATCGGTTTATTTGTGTAGTTGTACATTTGTACTTAAGCCACATTTTAGAGCATATACCTAGTGCTTCAACTTGAGTAACCGTTTGAAGTGGTACTGCTACTTGTGATTGTGGTACTACTACTTGTATTTTTAATTGAGTATTGAGCTTTTGTATTTCTGCCACCTCTGAAGCATAGACTCAACAAAATTGTACTGAAGACTGGAAGTCTGTAACCTGGCCCAATAAATCAGGACAGATACTAGGATCAGATTGTGGCACCAGTTGCATGAATCAATGGATGCAACCTGCCTTATATGAACAGTCAGGCTGGTGGAGGTGGTGTAATGGTGTGAGGAAGAGTCATGTGGGATACTTTGGATTTGGTAATAACCCATCATCCATCACTTGAATACCACAGTCTGTTTGAGTATTGTTGCTGACCATGTGCATCCCTTCCTGGCCATATTTTTAACATTTTCTAATGTCTGCTTCCAGCATAATAAGGCACCATGTCACAAAGCAACAAAAAAAATTCCAAACTGGTTTCATGGTAATTTCTCTTAGAGAGTTTTTCATTCAGACTGACTGATTCAGACTCTGTGATTCACCTGCCTGTTTTTTTCATCATAATCACATTTGCACCATTTCAAAATCAGATAGCTTACATGTGCCAGATATTTCAGTGGTTACATTTGGTAATGCTGTGCAAGCCGGTAAACTGTCAGGAAAGTGACTTTGTCTAAACTGGATTTAATTTACATAGGTTCAAAATACTGTGAGAAAGAGAGAGAGAGAGAGACTCCCAGGCAGAAAATAGAGAAAAGAGGCTTAACTATGATGTGTAGGAAGCTGAAAGGAGTGAGGAATTGAGAAGGGGGATTAGAGGTCTTGCGGAAAATAAGACTGTTCCATCAGAGAGAAAAACGTCATGAGTGACGTCTGTCCCTTCACGCTTCTCTTTCCTGCCTCATGCTTTATAATGACACTCATAAGAGAAGGCATTTCTGGATCAGCGAGCAGACTGAGAGCTTCCCAGACGTATCATTGTCTGCAATTCAAGACCGATAACATCCATACATTTATGCACTTATAAAATTATAAATCAGCTAATTATTTGATAATGCTGTTTAGGCTAAACCAATAAACTTTGAAGCAGTTTTACTTTAAATCACTTGTCATTTGTGCACAGCTGCAATTTAGTACCCTGAACCCGATAAAATGTCAGTCTTGGAGAAAGGAAACTTTTCCGATGGGTCATTGGTGAGATAGTGCTAGCATGCTTACTCTTGTTTGTTTTTTTCTCACTTATCTTTTTAAACACACAACAACATACACACCACACACACAGAGTTGGACCTGCTGAGGTATTTCTTTCCTACCTATACTCTAGCCACTGCCAGCTGATGTTGATGAGACAGTGTCTCACAGTGAGCTACACAGCTGCTCTAACTCAAACTGGGAGACAAAGACTTCTTTCTTGACAATATCATGCAACATTAATCAAACAAAGGCGGATAACAGCTACAGAGTTCACCAATTTTCATTAAAAAAACACCTTCTTTTTTTGTGGCAAATGTTGGCCAAAAGTATTGAGACAGAAATTTAATTTAGTGTTTTAATGACGCTCTCATTTAAAATAAATAAATAAATAAATAAAGTCAAGATCATAAGAATAATTAGTTATTTTATGCAATGAAATTGCTATAAAACAATCAATATTCAGTTTGAAGTCCTTCATTCTTCAACATCCCCGCTGGATCCGTCTGAATAAGGCAAAACAGACTCCTTCTGTACTCTGGTGTCATGCGTTCCATCAATGCCTGCTTGACTGCTTTATGAAGAAATTTACCACAGGAGGCAGACAACTTGGCTTCAGAATACCGCTTGTTTATTCCATCCTTTGACTAAACCAATTTTTTGTAATTAACACAACTCTTCATGCAGATAGGCTTGAACTAAGTAATGTGGATCACATATTTTGTATAGATTATAAAACTGTAATACATGGCATGCTGTGTGTTGTCTTAATACTTGCAGAACAAACGAGATAGAGAAAGAGAGAAAGTCATTTGTTCTGACTAAATGTCTTTATGCTATGATGTCTATCCTGATTGGAGTGCTCTTTTCCAAGATGATTCTGCCCTCATTTACAGTTTGCAAGAGCTCACTAAATGGCTCAATGTCAAAATCATTTCAAGCACTCAACCCAGCTGGCAGATTTGGACTTTTACATCTGTTTTACACCAGGGTTCTTCTCCTGG
The DNA here is from genome assembly GCA_028565275.1 of Leiocassis micropogon. NCBI lineage: Eukaryota > Metazoa > Chordata > Actinopteri > Siluriformes > Bagridae > Leiocassis > Leiocassis micropogon. The sequence goes on from JAOVVA010000035.1 coordinate 6,121,610, forward strand.
CGTCATGGATGCCCAGTGTCCAGTACAGTTTAGTGAATCTTCAGCTCAGACACATCTGATTTAAATTATATGGTACTGTAATTTATGATTTATGAACCGAGTTGAAGAGCCTTCCATTGCATTTGGAAATGCCAGTTAATCATGGAAAGTGGCGTACCCTGAAGAAACCCACCAAGCAAGGAAAATAAGCAAACTCCACTTGCACAGAGATGGACACGAGAACCACACCCCCAACTTTAGAGGTGCGAAGCAACAACAGTAACCACTAAGCCACTCTGCCTCCTGAAGGAATATAAAAAGGTAAAAAAGGTATTTATAGTGCAAGCTAAAGTGGGTCTTCCTACAGCAAGTCACTTTGTTCTTTTTGTCATCTCTGTGTATAGTAATTAAGAGCTAACACTTACTGTGGGACTGCTGTAGCACTTAACACCTGCCACAACTGCATCTCCTACTACTACACCTACACCAGGAAGTGCCATTGTCCCCAGTTATTAAGCTAAACTCTTCCTCCTTAAGTCCTGTCCCGCAGCAAAGTCATTGAGCTAGTGATGTGTAATAAAGAGCTCATTTATGGTTGCTAATTATTTTATTCTTGCAATTGGGCTCGAGGAGATTTTTTTAAAGCCCTTAGTACAATGACAAGAGGTTGGACAACAACAGGTATGGAAAGGTCTGAATATATCAACTCAATCATAGGCTTGATTTGTACTTCACAATCCTGTTTTTCTGTTGTGCAGAAAGAGGTGAAGAGGTGAAGAGGTAGAAAACACCACTGGTAAACCTAACTTTTACACTATATGGCCCATGGAATTTGGACTCCTGACTCTGAAGAGTGAATAAACTGGAACACTGATAAGTGACTGCATCCCAGGCCTCATCACCTATCATCATGCCCTGCACCTTTCATTAGTGCGTAATGCACTTGTAACGGAATTATCACAAATTCCCACAGCCACACTCTAAAATCTAATGGAACCCTTTCCCAGATGAGTGGTATTATTTACAACAGGAAAAGATGAATAAATCTTAAATGGGGTGCTCATAAAAACACATATGGGTGTGATTGGTGTTTCAAACTTTCAGCCAAACTTACAGATGTAGTATATGATGAATTCAAAATGCTACCATCAGGTAGGAGGAACAGATTTACCCAGGTCCAGGTGCAATGGACCTAAACGCTTTTTTTATTGTATGTGGAATTAAAGGAACATTTGTACAAAAAAGTCCAATAAACCAGGACTTTTGAATGTGAAGAACAACAGAACACAGTTATAAGTATTTATTACTCTATAAAATCCCCTGCTGCACTAATGCACTTATCCCAGCATTTCACTATGGCTTGGACGAGTGCCGTGTGTGTGTGTGTGTGTGTGTGTGTTTGTGTATGTGTGTGTGTGTGTGTGTGTGTGTGTGTGTGTGTGTGTGTGTGTGTGTGTGTGTGTGTGTGTGTGTGTGTGTGTGTGATTTTGCATGTTCTTCCCATGCTTGGAGGATTTCCTCCAGGTACTCTGGTTTCCTCCCAAAGTCCAAAGACATGTGGTGAGGGCTGATTGGTGTTCAAATAAAAGGTTGTGGGTGAATAAGTGTACTTATGCCCTGCAATAGGTTGGCACCACACCCAGGTGCCTTATGCCCTGAGTCCCATGGGATAGGATCCACGCCCCCCATGATCCTGGAAAGGATAAATGGTAAAGAGAATTAATTAGAGTGAGTAAGTTTTTTTTTTATTATGCTGCAAAGCTGAATTTCCCATCCATCAATCCCCAAACCTGGACGTGCAGAGAGACAGTGCGAAACTATGCCATTGAATGTTACCATAACCAAATGACCTCCTGCCTCATTATAACCCACTAGATATCGCTATAGTTATTTCCATGCTAAATAGCATTGTAACAGGTCTTGCTGTAATGTTATCTCACCAGAATGGAGATCTTTGCCATGGATTTTGATTGCAGCACTTTAATCCCATCACTAACATTAGCTCAAGCCTAATCACACACCTCTGAGTGGCTGGTGATCCCTTTCACTTGGGCACAACTTCATTCACTGGAACTGAAAAACTGAAAAGAAAAAAAGCAGCTACACAGTAATTGTATATCCATGCATGGTCCTTGATTTGTGCGAGTTCTACATGAAAAAGCCAAAGTGAGAGAGTTGCAATCTATGCCACTGACCAAAACACTTATTGACAAAATGCTAAAGCAACTTCGATTACAAGGAAACAGAAGGAACGCTGTGCTGTTACTCTGTCTCGGGTTCTGACTGAAACTTACATTACGATCAGACAGAGAAGATAGAGACAGGAAATCCAGACAGTGTGAGATAGAGAGTGGATAAAGTTCTATTTAAAATCCTATTTAAATTTAGTTAGATATGGAATGAGTAATAATGCTCCCATTTCTATACACAACTGCTCACAGACACATTTGTTTATTGCCATACAGATCGATTTTAATTTTAATTTTAGATTGCAGAGAGAGTGAAACAGCGGGGTTTCTCCCCTGCTGGATGTTGAGAGACTCTGTGACAGCCGTCTAATGTGCTCAGTGAAAATTCACCAGTCTTTATGGAAAGACCTACTGTATTTTACTCAAAGCCAGACATTCAGACAATCTTCTCCTTACTACTGAGACACCAAGATTGAACAATATTAGATATTTTCTATTCCCATAGACGGATGTGTTTAGCTTGATTACATAAGCCACTGTTAAACATTTTTTATGTTAAATCTTTTTTTACAATTAAATTTTTATTTCATAAACCCAGGATTTAGAATTGATTCTATTGTAGGATTAATGAATGAAATATCCTCTGCTAGATGATGACGATGAAGATGATGATGCTAATAAAATTAAGTGCTTGTAGGTTATGTTCTCAGGGTCATATCTCAGTTGCAAATATATTTGACACATCATCCATACTTAAGGGAAACTACAGACTTTCTTTCGGCTGCTCCCATCAAGGGGTCACCACAACAGACCATCTGATCCGCACACAGCTTGGCATAGGTTTTACACCAAATGCCACTTCTGATGCTCTCCTATTTTATCTGGGCTTGGGACCAGCACTGCGTGCTCTGGCTGGTCAGTGTAGAGTGTGGCAACCCACAGACAGCGCCCCGATTCTCAGTCCTCAAGTCAACAACCTAGCGCCTTAGCTGCCTCAACCACCGCTCCCTTAACTGAAACTACACCCCCCCTTTTTAGTCATTTTTAGACATTCAGATAGATGCATTTTGAGTGTGCATGTACAAACACAAAAGGTGAAAAAAAAAAAGGTGCCTCTAAACTGTCTGTGTTGTGATTCATGGCTAACTAGTTCCTAGGTTGAATCCCAAATCCCTTTCTAAAGCAACTTTCATGAGCACTACTTTGTGTGTGATTGTACACTCTACTGTACATAGCGCACTAGCTTTCCATTTTACCTCATTGGGGATTCAACCCCAGGACAGTAAGTTAGCTATTTATTATGAAGCTTGAAATGTTATATTTCATTCATATTCATAATTCATACATATATAATAGTTGTATAGTATATGTATAGTTAACACTACCTACATATCCATACCAAATCCAGGAGGAATCACACATTTTAACACCTTCAAAGGTAATCACATCATGATAACAAATCAAACTTTTACAAATTAATATCTTTATTATCGTCTTTATCAATTTTCAAACACAGGTAATCGGTAATCCGGTAAGTCATCAGGTAATCATCAGATCATCTTTCTATTATGTTTTTGGCTCCAAAATACACATAAATTATTAATGACAATGATGGTTATCGCTCCTTCTGCTGTACACTCATGTGACTTATCTCATGCTAGTCATGGATCTGCAAAAGATTTAAAAAATGCATTATTAGAGGGACCTTTCAGCTGGTGCTTTAAAACACGCTTGTGTTAACTTTTTACAGGAATAATAAAATACGGTACCTTTAAAGCATCTACACCATTTAGCCTGGAAACAATATTGAATCTGTGGAGGTTTGCAATAATGACCATAATTAGATGCTACAATAAAACCAGGAATAGTTAAATACAGCTATTTAATATTTGCAAATAAGACATTTTTACTAAGAATTATAGTAAGTTCAACACTATCCACGACACAACTACAATGCTGATGCACACAAATATATAGCTATGACTTTTGTTCCTTGATAAATGAGTGGCTTGCACATTGCACATGACACTTTTACAGCCGTGTCATAGATTAGATTCTCGGGCAGGGAACCGAGTCCAGCCAAATAGGAGTTGCGTAAGTCAGTTACCTTCGAGTACTGGTCTCAAGTGTGCATAAATTGGGGAGAATAAATTCTAAAACGTGCCAGTTTAAATATCATTTATAACTAGTTGACCCAGCATCACCTAGAAAAAGGTCATAAAGAACAACTTAGGACAAAGAAATATAGCTTTAATTACACTGTGTAGCAGGAGAAGGTCACTGTAGATAACAATGGGATGATTCCTAAAGATTTTTTTCTCTACATGGATGCTAAACCAAGCCCATTTCGTTGATGTGCAATGTACTGTCATTAGGTAGATAAGAATAGAAAAGGCACTAGATATTTGTACCAATTATTTTAAAGGTCAAAACAAAAAAGTAAGGAGTAACAATAATTAAAAAACTATATATTACAAGAAGTACCCAAGTACAGTATACCAAGTACTTCAGCACTCCTCAAGTAAAGTAGAAAACCACTGGAAAAAAAGGAAGTATCATTATTTCATTATCTTCCACCTGCATCTCTCTTCATTATTGTTTTAATAATGTTTTAATAAGTTAGAATCTTTCTTATGACAATGTTGCAACAATCACAAACTGTCATTTTGCATAAAAAAGATTAAGAAACCTCCCTCCACTCTGTGTGCATCCTCTAGAGTGCACTAAACTCATAAATTCATATTGATTAACTTCACAGATCATTAGGGGCTCATTGCTTTGGCACAACTTCGCTCATTATAACTCACTTCCTCATACACACTCACACACACATGCATTTATATGCATAATAAATACCCTGGATACCCCAAGTGTGATGTAAATGCGATTTTAAGGTTCTTTTGGGGGAAGAAACACTGACCTGGACATAGTGGATGAGTCAGAAGCTGTAAAATATGCACGTTTGGTGGCACATACTATATGTATTCAGAATAGATGAACAATAACATTCTGAGGAAGATGAAGTCATACTATTATTCTAAATATAAAGCTGTGACACAAGTAATAAGGAAGTTTCTGTTTTACTTATTTTATAGTAGCTAAACGTACATGTGCAGTTACATCCTCTAAAGTTAAGTTCAAGTTCACGTTCAAGTAGGCTGTGAAACGAAACAACGTTCCTCCAGGACCAAGGTGCTACATGCAACATAAATTTACAACATAAATTAACAGAAAAACTAAACTAGCTAACTAAGAAGCCTAGTTAGCTGGCTAGCGGAGACAGGACAGATTGATCTGACAACATAAATTAACAACTTAATTTATGCTGATGAAAAGACAGAGCGTGTCATGTTACTGAAAAGTGTGTGTCTGAAAACTTGAGACTTGTGGATCAGGCATAATATTAAACAGTAACCAAAGGCATTGTGTTGTTCATTAAACATTTGTAATCATTTGCAAATTACTGTACTATTAGAACAGTACTATGTGTTACATATCAAATGCAACATGCTTATTTTTTTTTTTGCAAAACAGTTTATTGTTATTATATAAACAGTTGCAGCTGCAGTTGCAGATAAAGCAATCCTGGAAATTGTGGTTGCTGAGTGCTAAGAACATTATTGCCCTTGTAAAGCATGGTGGTGCTAGCATCATATTTTTGGGCTGGTTTTCATGAGCATGGACTGGGAAACTCATCATTGTTGAAGAAATGATAGATTGAGACAAATACAGGGCAAGTACTGTACAGAAAAAAATCTGTTCAAATATTCAGGAGACTTGAGACTGAGGTTGAAGTTCACTTCCTTACAGGATATGAATGGAATACTTCGAAACCAAGAGCATAAGCATGAGCCAAGAGCTATCCACCATCAAGTATCAATGAAGACTGACAGAGTTTGGAGAAATTGTTCAAGAAGAGAATGTGACAATTTAATAGAGACGTATCCCAGAAGAGTTGAAGTTGTAAATGAAACCATAGGGGGTTCTAAAACATATTATCCTACAGGAGTGAATACAATAAAGGGGCTAATGTCTGAGAAGGTGTGATTTTTTTCTTTATCTTGTGAAATGAAGTATATATACAGTATACTATATATATATTACTTGCATTTTTATTAATATACTGTAATTGTTTATATGCAATGAACAAAAGAGGTCATGGAGAATACATACAGTTCAATCCAGACACAACTCTTAAAATATTCACATAATTCAATCACAAAATGTGCTGGGATCCTATGTGATTATAAGAATCCAGTTTTTCCCCAGTGTTTGTTTCCTCTCTACTTCTGAGGGCAAAGGTCATTTTTTTCATCTAGAGAATAGACATAATTAAATTGATAAACAAATACTTTTATCCTGTGGGAACAAGTTATAATCTTGTGTGAAGCAGTTATTATCTTGTGCACTACAGCAGCTGACTTCCTAAACGCAAAGCAAATTAATTTAAATTTAAATAAAAAAAACTGAAGGACTCCCCGTTCCAAATATACTTTAGAAATAATCAAAGTAATAATCGCTACTTGCCCCTACAGTTTTCATGCAAAAGCCTCTAAACTTATGCAGATAAATACTTGTTCACACAAAATAAATAACTTACGTGCATTAAATAAAAATCACACCTTTTGGGACTCATGTAAATTACATATTTTTGGAAGATGTTTGTTTTTTAAAATGTATTTAATTAGCTTTAACAAAAATTACACCCTCAAATTTTAAACATATTGCGCAAATCTCTTTTAAATCAACTTCAATACTTGGTTATGACACTAAAAAAATCCAGACTCCAGAAGAAGGTTCCGAAGAGATCAAAGGAGTAAAAATAGGAGTTAAAAATCTAACAATCATTATCATATTCAAACATTTAAAACAGATTGACTTCTAGGAGAAATCTATTCATCATCACTTCACATTAAATCCCTCTTGACACAGACAGAGGATGAGTGACTAGACGAGCGGAGAGAACTTTTTCTCCAGCATTAACATTCTCGAGTGTGTGTTCGAGAGAAAGAGCTCTGTGACTAATTGATCAGCTCTGCACACACCAGAACACCCATGATGAGTAGAGACAGAAGGGGGTGTGTGGGAGGACAAAGGGCATGACATCAAATGCATCAACAACCCTGTCAGATGTCAGCCATATTCTTAGTGCGCTCAGCACACTCGAACACCTGGGTCCAATTCACACCCGCTTGTTTATCTGCATAGCCGCAGAAGATCCCTTGGTGATACTGTGTGGCCTGAAAATAATATTGGGTGTAGCTAAACAAAATATTGATAGACACAGGTTAGAAGAATTGCATCAGATCCACATAGACATGCATATGATATTCACTGTGCTTACATTCCTCCCTTCCAACTTCATCCTCTTTCACCTTGAGTGATCATGATGCAGACTTTATATGAATGTGAATATAATGGTAATGTCAATAATGTCAATAGGTGATGCTAATATCAATAAAACGCCACCTACACACAGAAATAAATAGCTGCCTATAAATATTTGCGAATATACTGTATACATATAGCGTCTGGATCTGTAGACAGAAAAAAAATCAAGTGGTGTTAGGTCTGGATCCGTTCACACTTTTATTGTTATTTTCAAAGTTTCATCTTGGGTCTGAAATGAAAAGAAAAATCTCAAATTTCATATAAAGAACATGGCCTGTAGAAAATTCACATATAAACTCAATCACATCCTCACATACATTTCATGTTGCCATGCATTTCCTGTCAAATCAGACATCCTAATTTATTCCCACAAGCCTTCCTTCTGGCTGATATCCTACTATGTTGCTTTAGCATTTCTGCAAAAACTCTCGTCAAGCTCTTCATGTCATCTATTTCCAAAGTGCATAAGTGCTCCCCCCCCCTTTCCCCCCCCCCCCCCCCCCCCCACGTGGTGGCGGTCTAGGCGACCACCTATACGGGCCGAGGTCCGGCCCTGGAGTCTGCCTCTAATTCTAATTCTAATTCAGATATTGTGCAGAAAACAAAAAATGAACCCTT
>JAOVVA010000035.1:6146005-6157403 GCA_028565275.1 Leiocassis micropogon
GAGAGAGAGAGAGAGAGAGAGAGAGATCAAATCTACACAGCTATCTTATGTAATCTTTGGTAATGCACCAAGGATTTAAGTCAACATATTATGATACACACATACAGACAGAGAGAGAGAGAGAGAGAGAGAGAGAGGAATGTTCATAGGGGAAATTCTTGACTTAAGGCTACTTAAGAAAACAGAAAAAGGAAAAAAGAACGTGTGAAAGATAGGTGAGGTTTGGTGAAATGTGAAAATAAATCATGCCTCTGAAATGTCAAAAAAGAGTGAGTTAACGTGTGATGCTTTGCCAAACTGTCCATCAACCCTTGCCTCATGACTTGTGTTTCCAAGCTCATTAAGAGTTTGTATGAATAAATGAATGAATAAAGTATCCACTCACAAACAATTTGTTCTGCATTTGCCCTAGTCTGCTGGAAAGAAAAGGACATGTCCATGTCATGATCTGTGTCTCAGTATGCTGCATGTGTAGGTGTACTAATGTGATAGAAAGTGAAATAGGATGTGATGATGATTAGTCATGATGACGATGATGATGTGGTTGTAAGGATCTGGTTTTGTGGATCCTTAATTGGGAAATCCAGCAGATGTTAGTAACCTCTCTCTCTCTCTTTCAAGCCCCATGAGTCCCCCATTGTGATCCTCAGACATCAGCTCTTAACATCTGGAGACTGTTAAACAACACTCCGCCTCTATTTCACTCTCACTCTAGTCCACCTTTTCCAAATCGTTCCCTTTTGCTTTACCACTGCCGCACTCTCACTTAATCATTTCTGTCTTGCCTCGCCAGTTTTACTTCCCCTTTAACTTGTCTTTTTTCATATTAGTGCATCTTTTTCTTAATGATCCTTGCTTCTTTCAGTTATCGGGTGAATAAAGGCAATAATATTCAGAACTTAACATACAAACATTCATTATATGATAATTGATATCAGAAAATAGTACCAACATTACACAAGCTTACATGTGACAAACTGGGGTGTCTGGTTGCAGGTCCCTTTGGAGACGTTCTCTTTCTCTTTAACAGCATGAGCTGGTTTGAGTCATATGGTAACTGATATTTCTGTCCAGAAAACTGAGCCAAAAGACCCTGGGGCCAGATTAACACACCATCTTACAACAATAGCTTCCCTTCAATTCTCCTTGTGTAAATTCCTTCTGGATGTTAAGAAATGCTGGCGGCGGACTCTCACTGTTTTTTGCCCCGGGACAAGGCCAGATGCAGAGAGGACGGCTCCGGACCGATGGCAGCAATTCAGGAATAACTCAAATACATGACATAAGAAAAATTTGCAATACAACAGGATCTGGGTTAATGTTAAGATCATTATGTTAACAAGAGGTGTGAGACAAAATAAAAATATATGTACAATTATATTTGAGTTGTTTTGGTAATTAAAGTAAAAATCAGTGATGTATTTGAGGCTCCTATTTTATTTAGTTTGACACTATTCTCCAGAGAATAGTGTGAAACCAATACTTAAAATAATAAGATAAAAGTAGTGAGGTTATGTGATGCATAATGTAAAGCACTGCCATTATCCTTATCTGCTTAAGGCTCAGAATATTTATTATTGTTGTCATATTTAGATTTTAACTGGAAGTGGGTGTGGTATGTGGTCTGGAGGTGGTTATTGTTGTTGTTTGTTCCCCAGTACTGTGGCCTGGAAACAATTAAATGAGAGGAGTTCTGGAATAAAGGTACTTTAAACTCAGGGTCTTACCGCAGTCGTGAACATTCAGTAAGTGGAATGTCTGATCCTTGAAAACTGACAACTAATTTGTAGCCAGCCTACGAAAGAAATGCATCTGTCTGTGGGAACTGTACACACCCCCGTATAGTCCATAGATAGACCGTATCCAATCACTAAGTGAAACACTTGGATAAGTGCATTAATGTAGCAGGGCATTATATTTTACTGTAAAAAGGGAATTTTTACACTACAACAATCAACAGTTTTTAATAACATAGCTTTATTCTTAACCTTAATCAGATGCCTTGTAGAACTTTAATAAGATATTAATAATTAGTCTTTCACAAATAAAGAAATTATTTAGTCTGGAGTTTACTAAGGCTATTAGATTTACTTTATTTACTTCATTTGACTTTTTTTGGTTTGGGAATTGTGAGCTTTGACAAGCTGTTCTTAAAGTCGCACGTGAAAGATTAAAACTATTAATTAATTAACTACTAAAATTAATTTTTTTTGTTTGTTTGTTTCATCCCAAAGGATCATGTCCCTGAAGCAGGCAAGCTTTCTACTAGCTCTTTTGCTTGTATTTTTTTTTTTTTTTTTAATTATTGTGTCCCAGTCCAGATTAAAAAGTCTGTTATAAGTCTACTGGTTATATTTTCCGCTTTCTACACTGACCAGAAAACATAATAATTGCAGATGGTCTACTATTATGTTTATGTTTTTTTCTAATATAGACAGAACCAGTGATACTGTTAAAAGAAACAGTAGTAGGTGAGAAAGATCTGTAAGGTCTGAGAGAGATCAGAAGTAAGAGGCAGAGCGAGGTCATGTGGTGGAGGGTCACTGATGTCACAGACAGACAAGCTTTTTACTGTCTCAGACAGTTTCACTGACTCCTCTAATGTAAACACGTAGCTTCTAATTGATGAACACTCACGAACTCATGAACATTGAAAAAAAACATGCATACGTTACGTGAAAGTGAGAGATGTAATACAATCACTGTTTATTCAAAGCTATCTCGTCTCTGTTTGTTTAACTCTGAGAAAGTGTTCAGCATCCTGTGTGTGTGTGTGTGTGTGTGTGTGTGTCTTACTCTGGTGACAGATTTGCACGCTGGTCAATCACCAACTGAGCTAAACACTCCATTAATCTTGAGTTGGCAAGGTGCTGACCCCGGCTATAGCCGAGCACTCCGAAACAGCCATATTGGAACATCGGGGGTCTTCCATGGTGAACTGTGGGTGAAACACACATTACACAATTAGGACATAAGAAATCGCCATAGCCAAGCAATAAGGCTCCAAACATTATTACTGTGTTCCTAATGAGCAGCGTGACAAGCTAGTAAATCTTGCATGAATGGTGGCCCGGACAAATTGGTGTTGCAGGCATATTTCAATTCATTAACTGACCCTTACTTTTTGTATAGGTGTCATACAGCTGCAAACAGAAATTGAACTGTTTTTATTTAAAAGGATGTGGGTGTGTTTAAACACTAAGATCATCATCGATCAGCTATAATATTAAATTCACCAGTCTAATAATGTACAAGTCCTTGTGTACCACAAAAACAGTTCTGACCCATAAAGGCATGGATCCGTAAAACTTCTGAAGGTGTGCGGTTGTTTAGTAGCTGGCTCCAACACATTAGCAGCAGAAGTTGTTGGGTGGGTCCTTTATGGAATGGCCTTGTTTTTTCAGGACGTCCCACAGACACTTGATCGGATTGAGATTTGGGGAATTTGGACACTGAGTCGACATCCTTAGGGTTTTTGTTGTCTTCCTCAAGCCATTTCTGAACATTTTGCTCAGTGTGGCAGGCAGGGGGCATTATTCTACTGAAAGAAGTCACTGTCATAAAAAAAATAAAAAAAAAACAACTGATGGGATGGAAGTATGATCTTCAGGGTGTACTTGGTCAACAACAATGTTTAATTAGGTACATGTCAAAATACCATTCACATAAATTGCCCAGTGATATACACCTAGCCATTCACGTAATATAAAAGAAACATAATTTATCAGACCAGACGGCCTTTTTTCCCTGCTTCATATCCAGTTCTGATTCATTTATAACAATTTGTACAATATTTGTATTACAATTACTTTTCTGTGGGATGGAACCAAACAAGCTAGACTTCGATCCCCAGGTGAATCAATGAGCTTTGGGTGGCCATGACCCTACCATTGGTTCACCAGTGGCTATTTACCTGTCAGTTGTTTTAATGTTATTGCTGATTGGTGTATGTGGATCATTTGAGTGTGTGTGTGTGTGTGTGTGTGTGTGTGTGTGTGTGTCCTCATTCTGAGATAGTTGATGTTTTCAAGTTACAGTCTCCCCCTCCTGTCTCTAGTGTGGCTTGTCTGTCGTAAAGTCTAATGGTTTCTCCAGGAGTGCTCTGCTGCTTGGAATGTGCAGCATACATCACAGTGTATCCAAACCACAAGGAATGCAGTGCTGCCTAATAGACAGTGACACTGATGATTGTTCTCTTGATCAGTTTTGTGGTTCTGCCATGGTTTAGCTTGTCTAGGAGACCATTTTCCAGTATTGGTTTGTTGTAACAGTAGATCGATTGCAGTCAAATGTCCACTATAGCAGAACACTGATGATCTGTTGTCCAGTTCTGCTGTCACTATGTTTACACTTGCATGACCTTTATCATTTCAGGGTCGGAAAGGGGTCAGGACTCAGAGCCGGAGCCTGACTCTCTAGCGTCTCTGGAGAGCGTCTGATGATAGAAACTATAAACCATAAAGCCATTCATAAAAAAAGGGATAATAAAGATAATAAAGAAGGAATAAGCAAAATATAAAACTAGTGGATAAATTGTTGAAAAATTTAAATCCATTACCGACAAATCAGCTTGATGCTCATGTTTTTTAAGCCATAATTATAATTAATTCTGTCAAATGTAGGACACCTAAAATACTTTTGATATTTATGTACACTTTTTTCTTTCTATTTGGTTGCCTGAGGTAGTGAGGTATTCCACATGGCTGGCACAGGAAGAACTGATCATTAAGACCTCCCACTGAGAGGATCAGCCAGAACTAACATATCATCTCATCAGGAACATGGAGACAGGGATGGATGATGTTCAGGAAGTATTTGTTTTGAGGGATGGTAAATCATAGGTTTTTTTCCCCCCAGGACTGGCACTTTCCCCCTAAGCCTTATCTCTTTTTGTCAGTGGGATAAGGTTTTAACTACCCTTCTGCCCAGTTCAGTTGCAAGACATTGTTGCTCTATCACCACTTTACCACCAAAAACAGTATGTCTATGAACTGCAAATGCTGAAGGTAATTAGACAATCAAATTAAAACAATGAATATTTACCCAAATATGTGTGTGTGTGTGTGTGTGTGTGTGCGTGTGTGTGTGCGTGTGCGTGCGTGCTTGTGTGCTTGTGTGTGTGTGTGTGTGTGCGTGTGCTTGTGTGTGTGTGTGTGTGTGTGTGTGTGTCTGTTTGCTTGTAGGAGAGAATGAGATTGTGTGTGACTGTCTCTTGTGTCATCTTCCATTATCTTTGCCAGTTTTTTCTGTCACTGCTGTCTGTCACATCTTGATGGACGGATGGCTTTTAAAGCTGCCACCCTTCTGCTGGTTCTGTGTCTCTACAGCAACCAGCACATAACTTATTACTGGTCACGTTTCCAGACACATACAATGACTATGCTTTATAGTCTGTCAAATTTGAGAGCTAAAACAGAAATAAAACCTGTATGGTACAATCATATTTAAATTTATCTCAAGAAAAAAAAAGTCTGGGTGAAATAATTCTACTGTAAATGTTGTGATCTAATCACATAGAGCAGTGTGCAAATAATTATTTTGTCTCCAGATGATTGATGTACACTACACTACACTACACTAGTGTTTGCAAATTGGGTAGTGTGTGTGCGATTATGCCTTCTGGTTAGTTGGCAACCCATCCAGGGATTACCCCGGCTTGTGCTCTGAGTTACACAGGCTCCAGGCCCCCTGCAAACATACACAAGCACTAAGGCCAATGGATGATCTGATTACTACAACATACATCTTTTCAGATGTTGGTTGTACAGGTAGGTCAGTTAAAAAAAATTGTACAAAAAATGGTCGTACATATGTGTTAATAAAATGTGAATATGATTAGTAGTGATCTCATATCAGCAACACAGAATTTTTTTTCTTTTCTTTCTTTTTTTTTTAATGATGAACGTTTTCCATGCCTTATACTGTAGCATGGCTGCGTTCTCAATCCTCCAGCGAGTCAGCCTGAAAAGCCATATCAACGTTTTGCATTTTTAAAATCCGTTTACATGCTCACTAAGTGTTGGGCTCTGGAAACTAGGTTAGCTCTGCCAGCTAAAATCAGTCACAGAGATATAATTACACCATCATTTGTGCCGAGGGGTTGTGTTACAATTAATGAGTTTGAGGCACTGTGATGTATTTTTTTGTGTGTATTTAATTTTAGTCATTGGCACACGTGACCTGCATTCCACAACTAAACCAACACAGAACACCGGAAGTAAGCCTCAGAGAAAACAGTGGAGTCCAGCATAACTATCTGCACTGCATATTTTACTTCACTCGAGTCACATATGGAGCGAATTAGCATTCAGACCAGATTTCTTTCCCCCTGAATGTGAACTCAACTTGGCAGACTATCCTATATATTAGTTTGTACATGCAGCAGCATACAAAGACAATACAAAGCCTACAAAGTAGTGTGCATTTTTTTTTTTTTTTACAAAAAAACCTAAAGAAAAGGATTGATTGAGAAAACAAAGCAGCTTTGTGACACCGTTACATTGTTTCCTCTCTCAAGACAAGGCTCCAGCTGTAGGAAGTATTCAAGGTAACACACTTTGTTCTGCATCAAAATAGGAACTAATAGAGATTTAACCATCATCAAGTGTACAAGGGAAGAAGATATAGTACAATATAATAATTATTATACTGTACAATAATAAAAAAAAAATACAGTAATAACTGGCAACTGGGTCATGGGTGGCCAGGGCTTACTGGTGCATGTAGATCAAATTGATGAAAACTTAATGCTGGTTGTGAAAGAAAGGTGTTAGAACACACAGTGCGACATAGTGTTATGGTGGCAAAAGGGGGGCCTACCCAATGTTAGACGGGTGGTCATAATGTTATGGCTGATCGGTGTACACACACACACACACACACACACACACACACACACACACGCACACACAGAGCGAGAGAGAAAGATCATGTGTTTATTGCTGCTGTTTTTTATGGAGACCGATAGGAGGCGATCTTTCCCACATAACGCGCGCGCGCGCGTGTGTGTGTGTGTGTGTGTGTGTGTGTATGTGCAGTGAGCTCTTGGGCTTTAGGGAGGGAGACCATCCAGCGCTCCTACCGTTGTGTGTGTGTGTGTGTGTCAGGACTGAGCCATTGAGATTTAGAGAGAAAACAGGCCATATAGCTCCAGATGTGTGTGTGTGTGTGTGTGTGTGTGTGTGTGTGTGTGTGTGACAGTAAGTCTCTTAAATCCATTTTAAAGTATCCAGAGTAGTGTGTTTATTGTTGCCTGACAGACAGCGAGAATGATGGACTGCTGAATGGCGGCGTGATGTTACTTTGGAGCAATTAAATAAAAGCTACGTATATCCATCATATCACCAACCAGGATGAAATGCAAAGAATGAACGAACGAATTTGCTTAGTTTTGTGTAATACCAATGAATAATAAAATATTAACTGTTAGCTAGTTTGCTTAAATATAAAAATAATATAATATAAAAACTGCATCTAATACCAAATATAGACTTTTATCATAGTTAAAAAAAAAACAATGCATGTATATCTATAGCATTTTAAATAAAATATGTGCTGGACTGAAAAAAGTGTGCTGTCTATTATCGCAAAACTTTTTGAGAGTATAATTAATCCCTGTACATTATTGATTTTGTTTATTATTTATTATTTTTTATTTATTCATTTTCTATGCTGCTTATCCTGGCTCGCAGGAAACCTGAAGCATATCCCAGGAAACTATGGGCACAAGGCGCTGTACAATCTGGAACACACACTACACACTCCCTTATCGTTAACACACTACATGCAATTTGTCCAAACTGCATGTCTTTGAACTGTGGGAGTAAACCAGAATAAACTGAAGGAAACCCACCAATAACATGCAAACTTCACACACACAAACGCTAGGCAGGAATCAAAGCCTTGACCCTGAAGGTGCGAGGCCACAGTGCTAACCACTTCGACACCTTGCCGCCAGACTTAAATCAGATTGAGATCCTTAAACTGCTCAAAACCCCTCCAATGTGGCTGAATGAAATCAATTTTGTGAAGAAGAGTGGGCCAAAATTCCTCCACAACGATTTGAAAGACTCATTGCCAGTTATCGCAAAAGCTTGATTGCAGTTGTTGTGGTCAAGGGTGGCACAACCAGTTATTATGCTTAGGGGAAATTACTTTTTCACATAGGGCCAGGCAGGTTTGAAAAACTTTTTCCCTGTGATAAATTAAATAATAACTAAAAAAAACCGTATATTTGTATTTGTATTTCCTATTTATTCGAGTAATCTTTGTGTAATATTAATATTTGTTTGATGATCGGAATCATTTGAGTGTGACAAGTATGCAATAAAAAGATAAAAATCAGGAAGCAGCAAATACTTTTTTATGGCATACTCTGTATTAAGTCTAATATCCTATGAAGATTGTCAGTTTTTAAGGAATTCAAATTCCAGCACCAACATTCCAATATAGATTTTTTAAAAATCTGATTAATTTGAAGTCTCATTCAGGAAGAGATCGATGAAGATGACCTAAAGAGGGATGAAATGGAAAAAATTTGGAAAAAGATGAAGTATTAAAAATTGTAAAAAGTAAGAACACTGTTTTTTTCACTTCATATTTTACTCTAAAGCTGCTGTTGTGCAGCTCTAGAGTAGATTCTGAGAGGGTTTACTTCTCTTTTGAGTCTGTGTTATTTTTTTTTCTGTCTCTTATGTCTAAATGGTTAAATGATAAAAGGTCTGAACTTGAGCATTTTAGACACGTGAAGCTTTTACAGTGCAATGCACTACAGGAGCAGCACAGACTGGCAGCAGAGATAGCATCCTAATGTTCTGATTAGGATTAATTGGATATAAATGAAGTTTTTTTCTGCAACCATGATTGAAATTTTATTTCACTGTAAATCAAAACTGTGTCAAAAATATCAATTTGTTTATTTTTTAAAGTGCTAGTTTACTTACTTAACTAACCATGCCACCTTTAAAAAAAAAAAAAAAAAAAGTTTCTGAAAATAAGAGCATTTGTTCTCTACGTACATGCAAATGATGCCTCGTTGCACATACCCAGCCATTTTATGGTTAGTCTAACACTAACCATAAATTTTATGTTGCAATGCTATACAGAAACAACAGATGCAAGTGGCAGTATTTATTCTAGTTGGTTCACTTGACATTTGAAATAAGAAAAATATATGTAACCCAAACAAAACAATTAATTCACCAACCTTATTCACCAACCAAGCCACCTACATGTGCTCCAGCAGCTCCATGTAGGGCATACAGTACATAAGCGGTTTCAATGAGGACTCTTCCTGTCTTGATCCATATCTCTCACTTTTCGTTCCTGACTTAAATGGGCCCTCCCGTCATTGGGGCCCTTTGTAGTCAGTCCCACAACCTACTCCCCACCCCTACTATAATGTTAGTATTATTATTAACATTATCATTGTTATTATTATATATAAGTAATAGTACCAATTATGATATTGGCATTGAGTTTAATCATACACAAAACAATATATCACTATTTATATTCATAAGAACACTTAGGGGCTAACACACCTGATTAAGAAAGAATACAATAAAACACATATAAAATAAAATGCAACAGTCGTGCACAAGCTGTGGAACAAAGAGTGTGTATGAGGACAGCGGGGAAACTTGCATTATGCAGAAACAGATGAAAAAGAGCAAAATCAAGATATTACAAAGAAAAATCCATCAGATAATTATTTTGAATATGAAAGTGTGAGAAATTGGATGTGTGGCATGAAAGCATGTAAAGATGAGTGGTTGGTTTGTGAGTGCCATGTGAGTGCCATGCCGTGAGTTGGCAGCTCTGAACTAGTTGAGTGCAGATAACTGAATTTTTTCATCTTACTGTAGGTCAAGATGAACATAATCCTATTTAGAAAACCATGCCTTACATCAGTTAAAAGTAATTATTATGATTTAATAATAATAATAATAATAATATTAATAATAATAATAACATTTTTATACTGCACTTGCTTCAGGTTTAAATACCCAGGGTACACCTGGACAGGGTGCAGGTTTAAATACATATAAAACATCATAACATAAAAGCATGCAACATCAAAGCAATTGCAAATATATGTGAAACTTTCTTCTCATCAGCCTCTACATGGGGAAATATATATTTTAGACACATTTCTGATAGACAGATATTATCCTTTCTAAAACGGCCTTTAATTAAAATGAGTATGGGGCAGCACAAATCCTTCCCCTATGGATCTTTATTACTGCATGCTCCAGGAGGATGTGTAGGAATAAGGAATAAGGTCAGAAAACTAAAGTGAGCCATGGACAGCTTTGTAGTTAAGCATGATGATTTAATAATCAATACCAAATGAAGAGACACAGTACATGTAAAGATGTGAACAGTTTTGGATAAATTAATGCTTGTCAATAATGTAAATATTTACATTTTATTTAGCATTATAATAATTTAGGCTGGAAGTGACAAAAGTATGGACTGATTTTTCAGCAAAAGGCATTGATAAAAGTGCTTTAAATTGAGCAATGATACATAATTTTTTTTCTTTTCGATTCTGGACAAACTCTATTCTGAATTGGTTATATAAGGATAACTTTGGCAGCCGTGGCGCACTGTGACAAGGACAGGGGAGACAGTTTACACAGACCTAATGTGCATGAAATAGGGGATTAAACTTCAAGATGGGAGGAGATTAGACATTTTTGCACATTTTGTCGACTGCTGCCATGTCACTCTTCCTTTCTTTGAGAAGGCTTATACAAATGGCTTCAGTATCACACAATAGCCAGGGCTCCTGGGTCTTTAATAAACCAGCGTTATGAATGTATGTGTCTTAATGCACTGCTCAGGGTGTATGTGGGTGGTAAACATGGCCGGACAGAAAACTGAGCTGGAGCAGACAGAGAAGACATGCGGCTGGGGGGTGCCGATTGTGAATGCCCGAACTGTGTCCAGTTTAACAAAGTCACATTAAGCCGATTTTTTCTGGTCACCTTGACGCCAATAGAGGATTAGCTGTGTTCACATCGTCGCCCAATTGAGATCTTTCTCTCAGCCCGTCCGGGCCTTCTGTGCTAGGAGAAAGGGTATGCTACAGCCTGATTTGTACCAGCTACGAAAGAAGAAAGGATGAACCATCCTGCAGAGGACAAAAAAAGACATTAGCTCAGTTTTGCTGTTTTTTTTCCTGGCTCCTCTCTTCCAGAATTAAAACGATACCCAGTGAAAGGGATCAAATGAAGGATGATGTGATGAATGACAACATCTCTCTTTGCTTTTGCTCTTTCTTTCTCAGAAGACAACTGGTTCATATAACTAGGCTGAGAGAGTGTAAAATGCTATGATTGTTTATGTGTGTGTGTGTGTGTGTGTGTGTGTGTGTGTGTGTGTGTGTGTGTGT
>JAOVVA010000035.1:6173468-6183838 GCA_028565275.1 Leiocassis micropogon
AAAACCTGTGCCAAGTTGTAGTGCGGACTGGGTATTCCGCTGTGGTGACCCCTTGCCGGGAGCAGCCGAAAGACCAATAACAACATGCCTAATTTCATTCCTCCACAGTAACTGCTTCATCCTGGCCTCAGGGCACATAGAGCCAATCATCATAATACTGGGCACAAAATGGGACCCATGTCCATTGCAGACACCATCCTCATTAATTCATTCACACCTAAGGGACAAATCAGCATAGTTAGCTCACATAGATGCATGTTTTTGAACAGGTGGAGGAAACTGTGATTTGTGATTTGAACAGTACTGTATATTGTAATTAATGATATATTTAGAATATAAAGTATAATTCTGATAAATACTGTTAAGAAGTCCTGTTTACTAGCCTACCAGTCTCCACATATGCTTTTTAAAAAACAGGTCATGTGTTTATACTTGTGTGTAAAATATAGTCTAAGAAATACACAGCAAGTAACATCTTTACTCAGCAATACGAAATATACACATGGCAAATGATGTCTGTTCTGTGGTGATGTAGAGAAAAGAAAAAATCTTACATTATTGACGAAAAGTGCTCTGGATACCAATTTACTCCAAAGTCTTGACAGCAGTCATTCTACTCTTGCATTTAACAAGTGGACCCCCTCATAGAGCTACACACAGTGCTGTGTAGCTGAGAAAATATCTGTGAA
The DNA here is from genome assembly GCA_028565275.1 of Leiocassis micropogon. NCBI lineage: Eukaryota > Metazoa > Chordata > Actinopteri > Siluriformes > Bagridae > Leiocassis > Leiocassis micropogon. Next base: position 6,174,158 of record JAOVVA010000035.1, read on the forward strand.
TGTCTAAAAATGTTAATGCAACCTTGATTAAAGCATGTGCCTCTGGGTCTTAGATCACCATTAGACTACTGACTTCTCTCTCCCAGTGCTATAATGAACATCAATGTAATTGAAAGAAACACTTATCTTGGGCAACTCATTCAACACCCAGAGGGAAAGAAATGAATTGGTCAGGGGAAAAGGAAACACAAGTAAACAGCAGAGTCTGTGAGTGAATGCATGTGATGAGAAGAATCAATAAGGCGAAGGCATCCACATATCTTTCTGGCTTTCATTCATGCCAAAGTGCTCCCAGTGGGTCCCAATGATATCACACTATGTGCACACCAACTCTAATACAGATCTTTATAACAAGCAGTGTTAGAGCAGCATGTCTACAGTTTTGGAGACTAATTAAGAGTTTCGCGCATGTCATACACTGAATATGAGTTCAGTGCATATCCAGACTCAGATCCCCACACAGACCTTCCATTACCCTCGGATTAAAACCATACACAGTTCAGAGACTTTACTTAAGCAGCCAAGCGAGATAAAATCGGTGTAATGTTGCCTTGCTGATTTGGTCTTCGCCATACTCCAGGTCATTTGGAAAGATTTGTTTGCTGTTACAGACCTGAGAACTTTAATAAGTTGATGAGGCCAAGTGGCAGCCTACTTAATGATGTTTATCGAGAATACGGAGAAGAACATGTTTTGTTTAGCTTCACAGACTCTGTCGACAATTACTTCATCATCTGATTGAATTATATGTGTACCATCTTTACAGAGGTCAGAGGTTATTTTTATCAACCAATCACAGTCCATTAATTGTTGCATCATCCCTAGCAACAGGGTCAACCACGCCTCCTCACTGAGATAAAGGTTTTTATACTTTCCTTACTCAGAGTTGCTCTAAAAAAATTTCTAAATCACTTTTGATTCAAGACAATAGGCACAGTATTGTCGCCCTGTCAAATAAATCCACGTAACTCAAATAATATGTCTGAATTAAGGAAATTTATTCAACATTCTTGTCATTATGTCTGTTTTGTGCATCGTATAGTGATTAAGCAAACACAAGTGTGACCAGGTGAGACTATTTAGAAAAAAATGCTTGCCTTTAGTTTGCCTGGAGAGTAGCCTTTGGAGCAACTGAATAAGGTCATGTGGTCTGGTGAGTCCAGGTTTCCCCTATTCCAGGGAGACGGGCATGTCAGGGTAAAAAGGAAAGCACATGAAGTGATGCACCATCATCAACAGTGGCTACTGTACAAGCCTCTGGAGGCAGTGTTATAATCTGGGGTTGCTTCAGTTGGACAGGTCTAGGCTCAGCAACATTATGTGACTCAGTAACGTAAAGTCAGCTGACTACCTGAATGTACCAAATGACAAGGTTACCACACCTATGAAGTTTTTCTTCCCTGAAACTAATTTGGCCACCATATTGTGTGCCATAATCAAGGTGAACAAAATAATAAAGTGTACAATTTCTTTAGATGCATGCTTTGTATATATGGGAATAAATGGCAGGGCTATACTTTGGTTTAAAGTGTTTTTTTAAATCACTCACTCTAACTAACTTGTCCTGTACAGGTGTTGTTGGAACCTGGGCCCATATTCACAAAGCTTCTTAAGCCTAAAAGTTGGTCCTAGTAATTATATTCTAAGAAAATTCTTAGAATTATGACATTTTCATAGAATTTCCCCTTAAATTTAGAATAAAATTTTAGTCAAGATAAAAATGATTCATGAAACATCTTAGCCCTAAAAACAGCTCCTAATGTAAAAATTGTTAAGAGTAGAGAGGAGGACTTTTAAGAGGCTTAAGAATTTCTATAGCAGAGGACAAAATGGTGAAAAAAAAAGAAATATTCTCCAAACACTGAACATAAAGCTAAAAGTAAACACTGCTCTTCTGCCCAAATTGGTTTTCTTATTGTTTTACTTTCTTCCATAAGATTGATGGCTACATACCATCCAAAAGTGCAATGTAAATAGACTGTCTTACAATCATGTAAATTGGTAAAAAAAAAAAAAAAAAAAAAGTGAGCCATTTTGCTCCCATCAATCTGAAATGGATCACAAGTAATAAAATCAGTATAGTAAATAAATGTAGGAACTTAACTACTGGGTGGAAATTGCTTACTTCAAAAGTAGAAACATTTTCAACATTCGGCTGTTTTAATTAACTTTAAGATATCTAGCCTATAACAAAAACTTTTCATGAAGTAGCCTGTAGTCATGATTATACAATTTCTTCATATACAAACATTATGATTTTACTGTCTATTCTATTATCTTATATTCTATTTTCACAAATAGCACATTTCAAGATCTTTACAGAGGTCAGAGGTTATTTTTATCAACCAATCACAGTCCATAAATTGTTGCAACAGGGTCAACCACGCCTCCTCACTAAGATAAAGGTTTTTATACTTTCCTTACACAGAGTTGCTATAAAAAAAAATTCTAAATTACTTTTAATGCAAGACTCCCAGCTAGGACTAAGAAACTTTGAGAATACGGGCCCTGAAGCCTAGCCCTAGACACTCAGGGGACAAGATGGGGTACAGTACCAGTATATCACATGGTACACAAGCACACACACTCGCATACACTCTCACTTACACTAAAATTGGCAAATGGCAGTTAGCCTACTCTGCATGTCTTTGAACTGTGGGAGGAAACTGGAGTACCCGAAGGAACCCACTAAGCATGGGGAGAACCCTCAACCGAGGCCAGAGTGCTAGCCACTATGCCACTGTTTTTTGTTTTTTTTTAAAACCTTTTAATTTTTTTAACAGTTTCAAAGCCAGTAATGAGGCTCAACTTTTATTGGACTTATCCATAGTGGTTGCATTTTAGTAATCTTAAGTTACTAAATAGCTCACAGGCACATTTTTTAAGCCTGTCAGTTGAAGTTGTGCCCAGCTACCACTACGCTTTGATTTAAATTGTGAAACCTTTTCCTTAACTTAAAGCAGTTGTTGCTGCCACGAACTGCTGTGCAATGCACTGGATTAAAACTAAATGTGTTGAAACATTATATAGATTATCTCAAATACTAGAGAAGGAACAGTTTTTTCTTTCTAAATTAATGCTATTAGTCAAATAGCTCATCAGTCAGAAAACTTGATTATGCACTTTTTAAAATATTAGTGTTAAAAATTTGATTCAATCTAACTTGCAAAAAGCAATGCTCCTCACCTCCTAAAAGCCATTCTAATATCTGATGCCTACAATCAATTCTCTTTCACCTGGCTCCAATAAAGCTGCATTTGGGACTGAACCACAGCTTCGTAAACCAGAAAGAAGAGTCCTAGTGTCCTCATGAGTAGTTGCATTCGGCTTCCAAAAATGCCAGTGTGTGGCTTGGACTCTTTTGCATAAAAATTTAATCATTCATTAAGACATAAATTAGATTTTGACACACACAGGGCACCCCCAAACCCCATCTACCCCCTATACTCTATCTGAAACTATGAAGTGAAGTGTAGCCATTGCAGCTGCTATTCACACACAGGAGATAATTGGCAATGAAAAGTCAGTGCGCGCCATTGCGCTGTCCGTGGGATCATTGTTCATTTTCCCCCATTGCCTATTGAGCACTACACTGAAAACCTGAGTGTTTCCTTTCAGTTTTCGGTATTCACTGCGTGTTGCCTGGTTACTCAGGACAGGGGGAAATACTGGCCCCATTAATCACAATGCAACTTTTTCTTAAGGAGGCGTTGATACACGTTAACGACGCTCCATGCACAAAGCAATGATGGACTTCTTCATGTCCTATGGGAAGTCCATGAAACTGCTATGAATACTGCAATGTTGCTGACTGCCACCCTGTCATGCATTTAGCCTATGGGCTAGTCAAGTATGTTGTACCTACACAGACATGCAGGAAGGAAATAGACACTTGTACCAAAATTTGCTGGGCTGTCTGATGGAAAACTGTCCCAGATACAAATAGCTAGGAACACTGAAATTTTTGCAAACTTTCACTTTTCACAAGAAAATCCCTGGTTGACCCAGTCTTTGTGCTGCTTGAAGATTTGTTAAGTGGTTAAATTGTGTACTTGTTTTATGTTTCAGTGCATTGTGCTTAGTGCTACTCTTCTGATCAGTTTATGGCCTAGTCAGTATATGCTGTATGCAGAATAATCCTCAGTACCTAATTTGACCAAGAATTCTGCAGTATGTACGCCTACATATCTGTACATAAACTGTGTAAAATGATTCACAGTTTAATAAAACTCATCAAATAAAAACACCAGACAATAGTAGACTATTAAAACATAAAAGCACTGATGCCACATGTGTCTTTTACAGACCTGCCCACTATACAAGGCCGCTTAGCTCTTTCTAAATCTCTCTGACCAGGAGACGGCATGAGGCCTGCCACCCAGAGCAGAATCAAAAAACCCAAACGGCTTCCCCTTAAAAGGACTTGTTTTCCTCCTGAGTTATGAAAGTAACGGAGAGGTAACAGGGAGCGCGCGGTACCCGACAGCTTAAATCCCCTTAAACCCTTCCACGTGGCCCGACTGCTCGCGGCAATTACAGAGCTCATTACAGACTCATAACGGCTCTGGTCTGCAGGATTACTGCGCACACAATCACTTCTTTTCGGAAAGGTTTAACGAGGAAAATGTAAACCGGTGAAGCCGGGACGATGATGTGGACGCGCACTGCGCACCGATTTACCCATCTCTCTCTCTCTCTCTCTCTCTCTCACACACACACACACACCCTCTCTCTCCCTCCCCCCCACACACACACTCTCCCTCCCTCTCTTACACACACACTCGCCCTCTCTCTCTCTCTCTCTCTCTCGCTTGCTCTCACCCTCACTCTCTCAAGATTCAAAGATGCTTTATTGGCATGACACCTTTAAAGATTTATATTCGTTTCGCCAAAGCTCAGAAATAAGTCACAAGAATATGTATCAGGAGTAGATAAATTAAGAGAGAGAGAGAGAGAGAGAGAGAGAGAGAGGAGTATAAAAAAAAGTAACAACAAATAAATGTAGCTATATAAAAGAGTACAGACATTACGTTCTGCAGTCAAACAAAGTGACACTCGCCTCTCATTCTTTTCATTCTCTCTCTATCCCTCTATCGCATTCTTTCCCCTGTTTTGCATTCTTTCTTTTTCATTCTTCCTTTTTCCATTTTTTTTATCTTACTCATTCTTCTACTCTCTCTCTTTCTCTCTCTCTCTCTCTTTTCAAATCATTACGCCCTGTTCACTCCATTACAGCAATTACACCCCGTTTGACAGATGTGTTTGTTTCTTTCCACTGTGCCTGGGCCAGATTTAAGGTCTTATTCTGCTGTGTTAAAGAACGAGGCCTCTCCTGATTCCAGCAATTAAATACATATGAGAGCAGACCCCGTGTGTTAAATTAGCAGCAAATACCGACATGAAACTGCCGTTATTAGGCAGTTTACCCCCGGTCCTCAATTAGCCTACTGTAAGTCTGTATTTACTAACCCCCCCCCCCCCCCCAGACTCTTTAAAAGCATCGTGAATTATGGCTACGTTGGCCATGATTTACATTTTAACCAAACAATTTAGATCAAGGCCTGTAATCTGGGCTGCAGGATTAATGGCGTAATTAACGGTAATTATTTTGATGGTCTCGACTTTTTAGTGGTTATTTTGTTTGGTTCCATCTCTTTTTATTTCATATCATAGACAGCAAACATAATATAAATAAATACCGTATAACGTACACCTTTTATAATGAACACGTATCCACTGTAGGTATGTTAGCTATAAAATACCCCTTACATTTAAAGAAAAATATGTAAATGTTATAATATTTATGTTGGTAGCAGGTATGTATACACAGATGTGGATGCAAATAAAAGACTGCTTTCTTCAACATCTGGACATTTTAACACCTTTTTGTACAGGAGTTATATTTTTGAAACTTTGTTAGATTAAAAGAAGAATGCTGTGGCATTAGGTAGGCTAGTTAACAGATTTTTAATTAAAGAAAAAAATTACCTAGAATATATGTTTTGTGCAATATGCTCACCTTATGTTTTGTTGCCTGTAGTTAAAAAATAGTTTGAACGCAGACATGAAAGTGAAAACTCAGCCCGCTCGTGACCCGCCTGGAGATCAGTCCGACTAATTATTGTCACAAGTTGAGGGATTAGCGCATTTCTGAAATATCTGTCTGTTTGCCCGGCTCTAATACCTTGACAATAAACACTTTCTAATTGAATCCTAATCGCTATCAAATTGCACGCATCCACACTCGAGTGCGTTTTATTAACCGGTAATCCCAAAACAGGAGCGTTTGTCCAAAATGACCTGAGGCTTGATTAAGAACCATGAAGTGTATCTCACATGATTTACAGCTTTAACTCATTTGTGGTCATGCTTTTTTAAAAGTAAACTCGTAGTTACCTAGATGTCAAGCATTCCAATCATGGATAGATAGATAGATAGATAGATAGATATTGTGTTGCCCTAATTCTCATTAATCAGAGCATCTCTGGTGTTTGTGTGGCCGCGTGAAAAAGCATGAAAAAGCTCTGATTGGTAGTGCGCTTGAGCATCACGTGTCTCGGGTCACAGGAGAGACCAAAGCCCCTATGCTGGGAGTCGCACGTGGGTGACGTTAGGGCCGGCCCTCTCCAGGCTCTCTTTTGTTGAACCATCAAACATAAGCTCCTTCTCAGCTCCCGAGGGCTTCAGAAGCCAGCAAATATTCTGCGCACAGGCTGTAACCCATTCCGGGTTGGCATCATCATAAGAAGAAACCATGTCCAGGTCTTTCTATGTCGATTCTCTCATCATCAAGGACTCGACCAGACCCGTACATCTGGGCGAGCACACAGCGCAGGACTTCTTCATCCCCTTAGGCATGCACGCACCAGGTGTGATGGGCGTTCCTGCGGTCGCATGTCCGTCTCGGAAAAATGGAGCCTTCTGCGTGTGTCCGCTCTGCGTCGCCTCGCATGTGCACTCGCCTCGGGCTGGCCTGCCTCTGTTAAAGGCTCCAGAATTCCCGAGTGGAGATGTGCCTTACTGCCAGCGCATCGCACAGCAACACAACACCGCGCCCGTCTGCACGCCCCCCGCTTACAGCGTCACTGATCCACGGAGATACCACTGCCTCTCCATAGGTAAGGCGGAGCAAGTGCTCTTTAACACACCTGCTTCTACCTGACCTACCTATCCACCAAAACCCTTTTAAATATCCAAGCCTTATAGCTATTCACTACAGCTTTTATTATTATTATTATTATTATTATTATTATTATTATTATTACTGGATGTTTAACAAGTTTAACAATTTAAAGGAAAGCTGAACCTTAAAGGTGCTATAATAAACGTATTGTTTTTTCACATCGGTACCCCACTTGTTTTTATTCTGTGTGCGCCCACATAATCAAATCCGAGCCATATATTGAGAATAAATAAATAGCAAGTTAAAAAATATATATTGTTACACATAAACTACTTAAATAAATAATATTTGCTTCTGTTAACAAGTTGTCCGACCTTTCTGTTCCCTGCAGGTGCGTCGGATAACGGCCAGGTTCAGAACGGAAAGCGCATGCGCACGGCCTTCACCAGCACGCAACTTCTGGAACTTGAGCGCGAGTTCTCCTCTAACATGTACTTGTCGCGCCTGCGCAGGATTGAAATCGCCACCTACCTCAACCTGTCGGAGAAGCAGGTGAAGATCTGGTTCCAAAACCGGCGCGTCAAGCACAAGAAGGAGGGCAAAGGCGCGCAGCGGAGCGCGCACGCGGGGTGCAAGTGCTCCGGAAACCACGCACCGTACCCACGCTCAGAGGACGAGGAGTCCCTGTCACCCGCCTCAGCCACTGAGGAGAAGGAGGGTTCGCCCATTTAACAGAAAAAAATAAGAGACACATAAGGACTAGATGATCATTCACTTTAAATAGCACTTAGTCTTCCGTATGCACGGATCTTTGGACATCTCCGAAAACAATTAGATTCAGAAAAGTTGATGTTTATGGGCTTTTTTTTTTTTTTTTTTTTTTTTATACCTGTGCACTATTTCTCACAAAAAAAACAACGAAAAACATAGCAAACTTACCAGGGTGGCATTTATATCAATGTGATTGAATTAACTTTTGTTGTTGTTGTTTTCGTGTCCATCTAAGCTTAAACAGTGTTTGCTTTTAACCCTGACGATTTTGCTGTTTTGTATTACAACAAAATTGACGTCTGCGGATTTATTTTCTTCTCATGTGTCTTTCCTACCTAAAACAAGTTCACTGTCCGTAACCAATCTGCTTGAAATGATAAAGTATTTGGCGCATATGTGCCTTCGAACTGTTGCGCAGTGTAAATAAACGGGTGCGTAAAAGCTTGTGTTTAGATAGCGTTCAAACTGTGACTTTATTGTTCACCCGAATTTTATGTTTATAATAAGCAAAAGATATGTATATATGTATATTTGTATTTATTTAAATAAAAAAGCACGGTACTGGCGTAATTGCGCCCAATTTCTCTGTGCGTTTTGGATGCCTGACCTCATGCTACTCCATATCCTTAATATCGCTTTGTTTCTCTGATTGCGCAGCTGCACATCTTATTGGCCTCTAAGGTGTCTTAGAATTAACGTATTAAATGTCTTAAACCATTCTTAGAGAGAAAACAGGGAGCGAGAACGCTTGAATGATCAAATAATACGCCGATAATAAATGATAGTGAATTCAAGGCGTCAACTATGATATATCATTGAGGTATGATTTAATTAGGCTATATTAAGGGTCCTTATCCTAAAATTCAACAGCACTTGGAAACACCCTTTTTTTTAAAAGCTCTAGAGAGAAACCTTTAAAGGTTTAACTATATAAAGGGAGTGAGATAACTATTACCAAATTTTAGCATGTAACTTTTTATCTCTAAATGTAAAGTCAGTGAAACAAAAATCACTCTTTTGATGAACTTAAAAGAAAACAAATGAAATGTAATTATAACTGACAGAAAATTCTGCAGGAAAAAAAATAAGTTTGGAATAAATTGGAAATGCAAAATTGGAAATCCACAGTGTCATATGGGTATGTTGAGACAATTTAAAGCCTATTGGATCATTAAACATACTGATATGGAAAATTAATAACCTAATTAATCTATTTTTTAATAGACCAGATATTATGCTTAATGTGCAAATAACTGTTTGTCAAATAAGTGAGGTAATACATTGTATTTTATTTTTATTATATATTGTAAAACGTTTTTTTCTCTTTATCAGTTAAGATAAAATAATTAATAGTGACATGCAAATGCGGACTTTTCATCTAATTATAACTGGAGATTTTTTTAAAGTTTAGTATTTCGAGTTTTTTTTTTTCGCAAGTCTTGTTGGATAGTGTGTGGGCTCAGTCTGTGTGTTCATTTAAATCTTATGCGCTGCCATGGCTTTTCCTGTTCTAATGGCGCACCATGTAGGCTCAAACAGTTCCTGTTTCATGCGCACAAAAGCCTCCAAGAAGTTTCTCTCCCAGAGTCCAGGTGATCTTGTCTATAATAGAGCCCCTGATCTCCAAACCCCCGTCCCGAACCCCCCACCCCACCCTGCTTTATGTGCGCTTTTCAGCTGAACGCTGTCCCTCGTGTTAAGTTAATCCAAAAGGAGTTTAATTACGGTTTCTGTCCCACGTCGGGGTCGCTTATGTAGCAATTCCTTCAACACCATGGAGGGGGGTG
>JAOVVA010000035.1:6187579-6198683 GCA_028565275.1 Leiocassis micropogon
TAGATAGATAGATAGATAGATAGATAGATAGATAGATAGATAGATAGATAGATAGATAGATAGATAGATAGATGGAATCATTGGCTTCTGAGATTTATTTATCTAGCCCTATTTCACACTTGCTTCTAGTGTAATAAAATATAAAGGATTCTCATCTAAAACCAAAGTTTATGTACTATCCCTGAAAAAAAAAACAGTGCAGTGCTCTTAAACACATGGTGGAGTAATAGCCTTGCCTCAAGAGCAAATATAAAATGCACTTTAGCCAACCTGGCATAATTAATAATTCGTCCATCATCCATGACAGGTAAGTGACCACCAGCAGGTAAACACGTGGCTGCACTTCAGACTGTGGCCCTCAGGTGTGTACACACTCCACGGCACACACCTGGTGATCAGATTCTGCAGGAAACACATTTGTTCTTTGAGCAGAGACATGGACTCGCTGGATGTGTATTACAACGGAAGCTTTGAGCCACAGAACAATGATGAAGTGGAGAGAGAACCGCCGGCGTGTCTGTATTCGCGGTGCACGGAGCAGGTGCCATATTTAGACCTGCATAATAACACAGCACTTGGGAGTCAGGAAAGGGAGTTGGCATCCTACGAGCTGCCATCCTGTCAGCATGCCCCCTCACCCGGCTATCTCCAGCCGGAAGCCCCACAGATCGATGCCTACCACCCGAGAACTGATGAGACAACGGCACACTTGGCTTTTCCTTGGATGAGAGCTTCAAGATCTCAAATCTGTCAGACTTCCATGACAGGTAACACTATTGCAAACTTTAGGATGAATTTAGAATCATACATCTACAATACACATAGAGTATAAATCTTTATAAGTGTATTAGTTTAAGACCCAATAATATGAGTTTAACTGGGGGCGTTATTGCATGTGTGTACATTTGACATCATAAAAGTTAATTAATTTCTGCATAAACTACTGGACAAATTAAATCATTTACAACAAGTACAGGAACTAAATCAACAATGTCAAGTTAAGTGGCCCACATTTGTATTTACTTGCCACTTTGTTAGAAACACTTCCACACCTGTTTATTCATGTAATTATTCAGTCAGCAACATTCAGACCAGTGGGAAATGCAATCTTAGCAATGGTTGTTGGTGCCAGATGGGCTGGTTTGTGTATTTCAGAAAAATATGATCTTCTGAGAGTTTACGTAGAATGGGGCAAAAACCAAAGGGTGTGATTGAAACAGTGAGTTCTGCGGGTGGATTAAAAAAAATCTTATTAGTGGGGGAGGACAGAGGAAAATAACTAGACATAATCTAGCCCTATTTCACACTTGGATAGTGTGTGGGCTCAGTCTGTGTGTTCATTTACATTTTACGCGCTGCCATGGCTTTTCCTGTTCTAATGGCGCACCATGTAGACTCAAACAGTTCATGTTCTATCCGCACGAAAGCCTCCAAGACGTTTCTCTCCCAGAGTCCAGGTGATCTTGTCTATAATAGAGCCCTTGATCTCCAAACCACCGTCGCAAACCCCTCACAAAATGACAAGAAACCTATAGTAACACAAAAAACCACTCTTTACATTTGTGGTGAAAAGATTTATTGCATTTCAGAAAGCAACAGATCCCAGAATCAGAAACATTTTTAGAAGACTAGAATACCCCATCAGTTTCAAACTCCTGTCAGCCAGGATCAGGGTCCGAGTCCGAAACTGACTGAAACCGGGCAGTTAAAAATTTGAATAATGTCACCTGCTTTGATGAATCTCGATTTCTGCTGCAGCATGCAAATTATAGGGTCAGAATTTGGCATCAGCATGAATCCATGGACTCAACCAGCCTTGTGTCAACAATTCATGCTGCTGGTGATGTCATGGTGTGGATTTCTTAGCACACACTGGGCCAGTTTAAACCAAAAGAGCTTTGTTTAGGAAATACAGTCCTGATGCTGGCATTTACCTTCCTTTATGGCCACAATTTACTTATATAGTTCACCTCTATCATGCACCCTGGCACAAAGCATTAGTTGGTTCCAATGTGGCCTCCACAAGTCACCACATCTGGATTCAGTAATGCACCTTGAGAATATAAAAGAAATTCTCGGCATGAGTACCAATGTGGAAAAGAATCTCATGGAAGTGAGCTCAAGGAATTCAAGTATACATCATGTGACATAATGTTAACAATACGTGATAGCATGAAAAGTAAAATGTAAATAATGAAAATAAAGAGCTCAGGTGTGCACTTTCATTGCTGAGGATTGTATTTATTCACCCTTAGACTGTTCATCTCCATGAAATATTTTAATTAAGAGCAGAATTTCCACTCAAGTAAAACATATAAGTTAAGCAAAATAGATAATGGTAAACAATAAAAAAAAATTATGTATAGTTTAATTCATTAGATTGATTTAAGTACATTTACAAACTTACTTTATTTGAGCAATATTTACATTTACATTTAGACATTTGGCAGATGCCCTTATCGAGAGCAACTTACATTTTTATCTCATTATACACCTGAGCAGTTGAGGGTCAAGGGCCCAACAGATGAACCACAAAAAGCAATGTACACCTGCATTAAAAACTATATAACAAAAAGCCTAATTAATTCATTAGTTTATTAGTTGTCTGAAACTTTGATTTGCTGTTGTGTCTCCCTGAAGGGGGGTTTCTGTGTGAAGACCTGGATGAGCAGAAGCGAAGCCGCACAGCCTACAGTAGGTCACAGCTGCTGGAGCTGGAGAAAGAGTTCCTGTTTAACCGCTACATTTCTAGACCACGCAGATATGAGCTGTCCACTAGCCTGAACCTCACTGAGCGCCACATTAAAATCTGGTTTCAGAACAGACGCATGAAGTGGAAAAAGGAAGAAGCAAAGAAACACAGAGGAGCACAGAACCAAGAGCTCGATGAACAAGATCCCAACTCAAGTGTTGGGATCTGACCTTTATTTGAGAAGGTTTAAATATATTACAATGTAATGTTATTAATGCGCCTAAACGGCATGGAGACAGAGCAACTGGAATGAGATAACACACAGCAAAATTCCCCACAGAATATGCTCAAGATTTAATATTGGATGAATTAATTTCTGTCCATTCAGACATTGCTATACTTTATGGTTAAAAGTTGTGGACATCTGACAGTCACACACACACTCCGATCAGCCACAAGACTAAAACCACTGCCAGGTGAATTTAATAACAATAATTGTTATATATAACATTAATTATATACCAGTAAATTGGTAACAGAACTATAACTTGGTTTACAGACTATAGATTTACAGCTATAAAAGAATGATTTATGCCTGAATCCAGTCTGATCGCAGAACTCACAGACAAGGAAGACACAAAAAAGCCAAAGTAAAATTGCTGTAAGAAGTCAATGCTGGGTACAAAAGAAAGAACAACCGCAGCTTGAAGGCAAAGAGTTCTAGGTCATGCCCCAAGAAGCCAAAGCTGTGTGAATTAAAGTTTGGTGTGAATTAAATATCATGTTTACACATATAAATTATTGAGATATCTGTACTTGTATGATATAAATTATTTACTTGTGTGTAGAATAAGTTAAAAAAAAATACATTTTACTGTGCTAAAGTCTTTTACTTGTGTAAAAGTCTTGCCCCCCCTCCCCATTTCTTCATATCAACTGAAATTAAATGATGTAAATTAAAATAGAAAACTATGATGTAGAACATTAAACAAATGGAACAAATTTTTTACTGTCACAATCTGAAAAGTGCCTAAAGATACAATAAAATTTTTTATTGTTTATATAACAACCTCAGCAGCAACCTCTTTTTCCCTCTTGCCTGTCCCAACAACTCAGCACTCAGCATCACTAGTTAACTAATCACGAGCATGATCATCTACACCTTTTTCATACTGGACCATGTATTAAGTTAGATGTTTTTTATGGGATGTTTTTATGTTGTTTTAACATGTTTTATGTTTAATGATTTATAGGTCACTGTGTGGCTTAACAAACAAAAAAACATTCCTCTGAAACTGATCAGGTACAGGGACTGGGTTAAAAATGAGAGCCAAAAGCTTGCCAAAACTGAGAGCCAAGGAACGTTCTTCAGGGAACCTGGAGAACTAATCCTCAAGACTAGATTAAAATAATACAAGAAAGTCTGGCTCTCTTGAAGAAAAATATGAAGAAATTCGGTGGGCCGAAGGGGACTTTTGCATAGTACTGTACATGAACATATGGATAAAAAGGTTGTGTTACTATTTTAAAAAAGTAAATCATTTTAAAGTAAAGCTTGTGCCTTGTGTGTTTTTGCTCCAGTACCTAGGCATGACTCACGGATACGCCTTGCCTCTGATATGAGCTCAGCTATCACTTGCTTCAGGCTTTGACTCACATTCTATCTAATCTATTTTTTTTTCTTTTTGTTCTGGCTTTATCCAAGAACTGTGCTAGATACCTAGAAACCTAGATAATACATTCTCTTTCTAAAAGGCCTATAGTGAATGTTTATTAAATGGGTGTTGATTCAACATTGATATCATGAGCTTCCTATAAGAAGAATATAATGTCATATACAGTAAGAGGTTGTTCTGAGAAAAGGAAACAGGTTTCCTGGATCAGTGACTTTTGTCCTTCCCTGTATTTCCTCATACACTGCTAAATCCTGTTAAGATTGTGTAGGTCTGTTCGTACTTAAATAGAAAACTTTATTTAACTGTCAAGTTTTATCCACCACTCTGTTCTCACCAGTATGTTTAATTTAAACTGTCTCTGCAGCCAGTGATCCCGCTATCTGTTTCAGTTTCAGCACTCTGGACAGCGAGAGAGAGAGAGAGAGAGAGAGAGAGAGAGAGAGAGAGAGAGCGGGAGGGGGGGGGGGTTATAGGGGACCAACAGTGCCAAGCCCTGACTCATCATTTATCTACTCCTATAGCTTACTATTGATTCTGTGTTTAGTATTCAATAAATTTGTCCAAATCTTATTTAAATGCCATGAGGAATAAGGCAGGATTTTTCATTATAGATTAATTAACTTGTTACTACAAAAGGAATTAAGCTTTATGGTGTTAACTCTTTGAGAGAGAGAGAGAGAGAGAGAGAGAGAGAGAGAGAGAGAGAGAGAGATAAAGAGAGAGATTTGTGTGAGTGTGCATGCATTTGTGTTCATTCTCTATGCTGCTTATCTTTAATTCTATTATCTGTATCTGAGTTTTTCTTCTCCTCGTGGGTTTTTTTCCGGATACTCTGGTTTCCTCCCACAGTCCAAAGAGATGCAAATTAGGATAATTGGTGTTTCCAAAACCTGGAGTGTGTGAATGTTCGTGTGAGTGTATATGTGTGCCCTGCAATGATTTGCCCCCCCTTCCACCGTGTATCTCACCTCATGCCTGGGATAGGCTCTAGGCCTCCTTCGACTCTGTACAGGATAAGTGGTATAGAAATTAAATTAATGTATTATTATTATTATTATTATTATTAAAAATATAATAATAATAATAATAATAATAATAATAATAATAATAATAATAATATTGTAGTTGTGTTGTTAAGCTAAAAGTTGTGTTCTGGTTTGTATACAGTTTGTATGTTTATGGGTCGAACAGAGAATGCCTGATAATTAACGACATTTCAAAAGACCATTTTAATATGACCGTTTTAACCATGTGAATAAGCTTACTGTTACAGATGTACAGGCGGCGCTGGTAATCTTTATCTCACGTCTACTTTAATAACTTGCGAAATCCCATTAGTCTCTCTCTCTCTCTCTCTCTCTCTCTCTCTCTCTCTCTCTCTCTCTCTCTCTCTCTCACTCTCTTGTAGTAGTGTGGACGAATATGCCACCATGTGGTGGGCTGCAGTTGCGTGAAGGACTCGTAAACATTTGAATTTAGTCACATAGTGTCCTGGGAGCCTTTACGCAATGAATAAAACATAGAACACACACACACACACAGTTCCGAAGACTCCTGTGTGTGTGTGTGTGTGTGTGTGTGTGTGTGTGTGTGTGTGTGTGTAAATGGGGGATTTAATCTGTCATCTAAAAAGCGCAGGGAAGAGGCGCATTCGTCCCATAGCAGGAATTCCTCTCCACGTAATGACAGAATTCTGAGGAACTCTTATAAACCAAATAAAAATGATAGAATGCAGAATTATGGAAATCAAATTTATTTAAAACTGATCCGAACATGGTGACCTGGATATTCTCATTTTTCCTTTCAGAAGTTGCGCTCATTACACAAGCTTGAGCATGAAAGACGTGTGAAGTGAAGTGTTGGAGAAAAAGCAAAAGTTAATTATAGCAGGTGAGTGCTGCAAACCTGAGCCAAAGTGAGCTTTTCTAGTGCTGCTAATTAAGCAGTAGTGCTAATTAACGATAAGGATGAAAACCAAAGCGTAGCTGTAAAACCTACACTTAGACACACCCTAAGTATTTGGGTAGTTGCAGTGGTCGCGAATCATTTAAGTGACGCGCAAATACTGCATATAATATTATCATGCTCAGGCGCGCATTCACATCAGAGCGCAGAGCGAACGCGTGCCTGTCTCTTTGCGCATAGTGCTCTCCGGCGCGCGTAAATTGCTCCAAGCTGCGCCACCGATCAAGGTAATATTAAGTCGCTTTAGAGACTGTAGTTCAAGACTCGGAGATTAGACTCCTTTGTTTTGGCGAACAAGGACCCCTGTTCTCTTTGCGTGCCCTTGCTGCAGGGACATGTGGAAGTGATTGTCCCAAACGCGAGAGGAGAGGAGAGGAGAGGAGAGGAGAGAAGTGCGCGGTGAGTATCTCGGTGAGGGGCCGCCGCAGGGCGAAGCAACTCCACTGGAGCTTAACCAGTGGAGACACGACGTCTTCGCCTTGGGCACAGGGGACAGTCTGATGGTTAGTTAGGGCTCGTCGCATAAGAATCGAAAGTAGGCAGTATTTGTAGGCTTGGAAACAGACAAATCTGCCAAATGGTATAAATTACTTCTTTCTTTTCTTTCTAAGTCAATTTAATACACAGGTTTAAAATTGTAACTAAATGATAACTAAGTTAAAATTCTGACATGTTAGTGAAAAAAAAAACCAACACAGGTTTTACAAAGTTTGTTTCTGATGTTAGAGCGCCCTCTGTACGCACTACAGCCTCCCCAGGGCACCAGTGCGGCACGATTTCACCTGCTTTTCATTAGCGCGCCTTCAGAATGTGCCTCCAACTTAAAATAAATACAAAATGAAACCACATGCTTCATCTTTCCCAAACCCGAGCTTGCAACATAACATGCAAATCCAAGCTGACAACCAGACACCGGGACAACAATTATTAATATTATAATAATTGATATACCTGCAAGCAAGAAAAGTGCTGGTTGATTAATTTATCTTTAGATACTGGTCGCACATTTTCCCACTAGGCTGCTAACAGTTACATTCCATCATGACTAGAAACAGCTCCTATTACATGCTACAGAAAGGATCCTCTTGCATTTGCAAAAAAAATTTGAACAGACATTATTTTTCTTCCTTTCTGAACCTTTCTTTATTCGTTCTCCTTCTAAAGTGCAGCGTACAGAGAAATTCGACTCCTCTGTTAGGACTCTTATTCTGAAGAAGACTGGGAAGGGGTTTCTTTCTTTCTAAGAGTTATTTAGTTTTAAGCCAGATTATTAGTTCTCCGGGAAGGATGGACTGTAAGGCTGAATCAATTAGAGAGCGCAGTGGCGGCGCGGGAGCATGAGTGAGAGAGAGAGAGAGAGAGAGAGAGAGAGAGAGAAAACACTCAGGGCGCGCGAGCACTTACTCACTCACACACACACACACACACACATACATACATACGCACTGAGGATTAGAAGCGCTCCAGAAGTAAGCAGGTCCCTTACCAGTTCTCATTGGAGAGTTCTACGGGAGTGCTGCCATTCAGCTTTTTTTATTTTTCTTTCTTTCTTCGAGGGAACACACAAAAGGATTTTTAAAAGGGTATTGTGTGAGTAGACTGGTTCGATTACACTAATTGGCTCCTTATGGGTTTTTTCCCCCCTTTTCTAACCAACAATAGCATATTGTGCGCTTTTGTAAAGGCATAAATTACCTGATTTGATTCCAATATATAGGCTAAATGATTTATTATTTCTTCATTTATAAGCATAGAAACATTCTAATTAATCAGATGAGATTTCCTTATAATAAATTAGATAAGTATTTTGCCCGAATGTTAGCATTTCCTCACCAAAAAACCCGCGTATTGGAATTAATCTATTAACTTAATAGTTTTGTTGGGAAACATTTTGCAGAGTTTTTTTTTCACCTTCATCCATTCATCTTTTTGCGTTTGAACGGACTGTACCGTACAAGTTCCCGCTTCAAAGTTTGATGTTCACCAAAACTTCTACACGCAGCCCAAGGCGGATTTACAGGCATTTCGGAGTTTCCCATATGGTCTCCAGTCCGATTTGAGGGAGAGAAAAGCGGCTCGGCTCCAGCGCGCAGCTGGGGGTGCCATCCTGCATCTAATGGCAAACACATTTCACACCCTTCACCAGCTCGATCCCCATTTACAAGGAATGCGCCTGAGAAAAAAATGGATTATCGTGCATCTGGAGTAATGTGCGCAAAAATATTCCTTGCATCTATTGAGAAAGGATACAGACTCCGGATAAACACATTCACAGATTCATTTCGGCTTTGGATGTTTGAAGAATGACTTTTTTTAGTGAAGTGGACGACTTTGGATGCGACGTTTATTTCTGATTTGTTTTCTCCCAGATGGTTTTATGCTCCGCTTTGAAGAGGACTACACGGCCACGTATGCGACCCCTGCTTCCATCTATTTGATAAAAGCCATTTCTGCGCCCTGCAGACTTCTCTATCTGCGGATAAAGGTTTCCTCGCTTTTCCCATGGAGCATATGGGATTATGTTAAACAGCAAAGATAAGCGTAGAGGATGGTAAATTGTAGCATTCCACTCTCAGCTGTTGCCCCCAGAGTGTCAGGAGTGTCAGGCGCTCAGATTCGCGGCTTTTGGGCAAAACAGATGCGCATCTGCGCGTAGGAGGAATTCAATCGGTGGGTGATAGGAGAGCGGGTGGAGGTGGGGAGAGTGCGGTGTGAGGGTCTGTCCGAGCCCTGATCATTACCTTCCCCGGGAAATTAAACCAGTCGTCTCTATCCCGTTATTTCGGGTTTCGAGCGGGACTATTACATTGTGCGCGGGATTATTAAAAGTATCTCCAAATCTGTCTTTTAAGCGTCCATGAGAACAGCGGGCTCGATTAACTGCAGCTGGATTGGCCAAGGACAATTACTTCCATCCAAGGACTGTTCAGGCAAACGGCACTCACTCTAAGGGTAGTAAAAATATAGGCAACCCACCAGCTCACCACTATCTGCCCCCTGGTCTTTTACAACTTTTATACTTTTATTACTTTAAAGTATGTCTATGGATGGATGGAGATTTAAAAAAAAAAAAAAACTATGTTCAGAAAATCACATACTCAGTGTAATGCGTTAATTATTTTGTACAGTTTTTAGACGTAGACATAACCAAATTACGTAAACCGCCTTTCCAGAGATTACATGCAGGCTGTACTTAACAACGGGCACAAAGTTGTTTGTGAAAAGTCATAATTAAGTTAGATTGAGATGTTAGCTAGGACTATCTCGCAGAGATATCTCACAGCTTTTCTGTCCCTTAAGCGCTGATGAGATCCAGGGGGTCGAGAGTCTCCGAACAGATAAACCAGAGACGCACGGAATGTCCGATTGCAACCCCTCTGGTTTAAGTGAAGCTTTTTCCTGATAAGGGTTTTTTTTAAAGAAAGAAAAAAAAAAAGCCTAGGCTTTGGCTGAGAAGGACAAAAGCAGAATGATTACTGTCTTAAATTTATGGTTTGAAAAGAGGGGGAAAACGTAGCCTATTTAAAACTTCATAACACTGCTTTTATTTAAGATTTGTAATCACCCATCCGCTCATCTGGTACATTTTATGCATCTCCATAGTCTATGTTTGCGAATTTTATATTTAGAATATTAAAAAAGCATTTAAATAGCTGACAAAAACAGAGGTTGATTCAATTGGATAATTCAAGCCATTCTTTTGTCTCTGGGAATGACTGCAGTTAATTTGCCCCTCTGTTAAACCCTGTATTGTGTCGCCCCCTAGCGAGTGCAGAGAGTTCATCAGCACTATTGAGTGGCTGGGGTCGAGCTGTTATTCTTCATGGACATTGCTTTAAAAATGTTGGATTTTTTTGTAGATGATTTAATGCATTCCTTAACAAGACCCAAATCTAGGGCTCTGTTTAGACCTGGTATTATTTGGGTCAAGAACAAGAGTGAATCTACTGCACATCTTTTGCAGTTATTTGTCACATTCAGGACAGTCTGGTTCAATTTGTCAATTTTTTTCAGAATCCCACAAAGTGAATATAAGCCCTGTAAAATCCATTTATGTGGTTTGAACATCTCAACCCAACCTTACAGTAGATATTTTATAATAATCTGTTGTGGCATTCATATCATCCAAGAAATGGCTTTTTAATTTTTTTTTTATAATGTCTCTCTCTCTCTCTCTCTCTCTCTCTCACTCTCTTTTTTTCTCAGTTGAAATCTACCCAAGCAACAATGTGGCTACAGAGGACACAGCTCCTTCTGGGGGTTGTCTTCCTTGGAATATTGCAAAGTAAGTCAAGTTCTGCTTGTTTGCAACAACCACCAGTATTGTTTAGCCTACACCATAAATCCGACACAATGCTTAACCAGCATATATGTTCTCCAGATGTGGCGTGTGAATCTTCTTTTCCGACTATCGTTTCGGATAGAGACGAGTTTGTGTTAGAGCTGCACTCCAAGTTTAACATCAGCTGTACAGGGAAGAAAAGTGTTGTGTGGGAAGAACCGCTACCAGTTAACACACACGTGATGCCTGGGTATTACACGACCACACTTCTGATTGACGGCGCAGAGGCTCATAACACAGGAGAGTATGTGTGTGTTTATGAGGACAAAGATGAAACGCATTCGTACAGTGATAATGACGCTGGGGCCAGGATCTATATTTTTGTCCCAGGCAAGTATTAACAACCATCTGAAGTCAGTAACATGGAGGCATTTTGCTGATTACTGTGTATGTATGAAACAGGCAATATCTAAATTTTTAAAATGTAAT
>JAOVVA010000035.1:6200100-6223307 GCA_028565275.1 Leiocassis micropogon
GTGTGTGTGTGTGTGTGTGTGTGTGTGTGTTTTCTTAAAAAAATAGTAGCATAACTGTTATATATATAGCCCATGTAATCTGTAATACAAAATAGAAATCTGTCAATTGTTTTCTCAGCAAAAAGTCAGATAATCTGTTCATGAAATGATATAAAAAGTAGTGTTTTTTTCTTATCCTTACACAAATTACCCCAGGCAAATTAGTTGATTCTGATGAGACGTATGACAACATGGTAAACAATTCCTCAGATGCTATTTAGTTTTTGTATTTTCTTACAAAACATTGACCTCCTCAAATGTTTTACCTCAGACCCTCAAGTTCCATTTGTTCCTGATGATTCGGCCGAGGATTTCCAGTATAGCATTCCTTGCCGTGTTACAGATCCCCAGTCTGCTGTCATTCTACGGAGTCTGACAACTGGAATTGAGCTCTCATCTCCCTATGATTTGAAGTTTGGATTCATGGGTGTCTTTTCTCCTGGTCAGTACGTGTGTGAGACGTTTGTGAAGGGTGAGGTGGTCAGGAGCAGGGTGTACATCGTGACGGACAGTTCAGGTAAGCTTAAATCCACATTCCAATTAGAGTTTATGAGTGAGTTTGATTATGTATACTAACTGTGAGTGTGTATGTGTTGCATTCTGCTGTTTCAGATTTAGGTAGGATGAAGGACTTCAGTGTGGAGCTGACAGCCAGTCAGGACGAGATCAAAGAGGGGGAAGCTTTTAATTTGACCTGCACAGTTCCACCTGGTTCTGACTATTTCCAGCAATGGTTGCATCCCAGTAGAGAGGTGAAGGAATTTTACTTTTCTTTTACACCCTTGCATTGTCCCATTCATGAATCCTGTAGTACCTTGTTCTTTCTTCATTAATCTGCTAAAGAGAAGATACATATTGAAAAGTACTTACTTTCTTAAGGATATATGTTTTAAAGCAGGCATTTTTGCATGTGTAAGTGTATGATCAAGAGAGAGAGAGAAAAAGAGAGAGAATGTGGCTGCATGTCAGTAAAAGATTAAAGGAGGACTTGTAGTGCTGACCATTTGCTCGAGTGTTTATGAGGGAGTTTGTCAGAGTGTGGGGTTTGGGGCATCACCCAAACAAACATACTATAGCAAACTCTCTGTATTGTGTTCAGAATGGTAATTATGGAAAATTCTGATTCTTTGTGCACTGGTAGCCTAAATATACAGCTGAGCTTTGTGTGTGTGATTGCTTTCATTGACTTTTGGGATGGATTACTAGAGAAACTCCTACAAGAAGCACCAGAGCTGAGATAGCAGCTCTTTTTCAGCCTCCTGGACAGATTTATTCCTGCTGACAGATGCACGCTCTCCCAAGCTTCACACAATGAAGCCAGTGCCAAATCGAAAGAAAGACTAAAGCAGATCTTTTACACAGGATTTATTTTTACTTAACTAAGCAATATGACAGAATGTATGCAAACTTAATATGGACTGTTCAGTATATCCGTATGAGTGAATAGTTTGTATTTCTCTTTCACTTTAACCCATCCCAGGCTATAGGTGCTATTCAGAAGAAGGAGACCTACCCTGATAAGGTTTTGTACATCCTCAGCATACCGCGTGCCTCAACAAATGACACTGGCTTCTACGAATGCTCAGTCACAGAGCACTCCAGCGGCAAAACCCGCTCCTCCAAAGTCATCGTTACTGTCCATGGTAACAATCTGCCTTTTGCTCGATTATCCTTGCACCTCTGAATAATTCATGCAGAGCTACTAGGGGAAATGGGTTAAACAGATGTGTACAGGGGCCTGACAGACCAGCCAAACATCAAAGAACCCGCGACAAACAGAGTTTCTCTGATTGTACCTTTACTTCTCAAACAAACAACACAAAACCTGCAGACAGACCATCAGTGCCTATATAACATGAATTGTCATACTATGAGGGTATAGTAACAGATTATGTATTGATAATCCAAGGCACAAACCATGTAACTTCAAGTCAATTTTTTAAATCTACAAACCAATATACATCACAGTACACCACCTGTCAATATCATTATCAACAGTAGATTTGACCTGCTGTTACTATATAATATTTATTGGTGCTTTAATCTCCAGCACCACCAAGTCCTTTAACCCTCTCATGGTCCAGAGGTGCCGTATCATGGCTGGCCCTGTTCTGAAGTTTTGGGCAAGCAGACTATCCTGTATATCACTTTTGTACCATTTTGCTGCAAACTGTTTTTGTAGCTCTAGCTACATATTGTGTCCAGAGCCAAATGAAGAACTTTTACTTCTGCTAGACATCAATTCAGTGCTAATAGAGTTTGACTACAACATGTAGGACATACCGAAAACACATCAGGTTGTAATTGGCAAACAAAGTTTTATAATATTAAAAAATAAATGTTAGCTTGGTGTAGCATGGCCCCTAGATGTTTTGTTGACTATCTCATTTTCATTCCTTTGTCGTCTCTCTGGGTTACAGCGGGTTCTTTTGTTACTCTGGATCACCCTGGGCTTGGATCGGAAGAAACTGTCTATGTCCTGGAGGAACTTGAAATTAGAATTTACCTGAGTTCTGATGCTGTTCCCAAGATCACATGGTTCAAAGATGGGAATGTATTGAATGCTAATTATATAACCACCAAGATGACTCCTCTACCAGACAACAGGTAAAGATAGCCACAATAATGGAGAACATCACACTTTCACACTTTCATTCACAGTGTTTTTGAGTCATTCTTTAATTTGAGGTACATTTCATGTCTGTTAACGATAAGTAAATATTTTCTTCAAAAATATCATATTTTATTCATTAAGGGTAAAGCATGTTATAATATTACACAAACATCATGTGCATGACATGTTTCACTTAGCTTGAAAATTGTCATAATGTTGCCAAATTGAGCATTTTACCATGTCCATTTTTTCAGATGATGGTTTATTGTTCAAAGAAAAAAAAAATAAAGCCATAAGAGTAAACAACAACTTTATTTTATATAGAAATATATTTCAAAAGTCTAATATTTATAAATAGATTTTCTCATTTAAATAATTTTAATATTTTAATGTATTAATGCCCACAAAGGTTAATAACAGAACTCAGTCCTGTAACAGAAAAAAATAGTCTCTCTCTCTCTCATTAATTTCATTCTTCTTTTTAGCGTACATTTTAAACACACTGTGATAAGTGTCCTTTTTTTTTTTTATTGTGAAATATTTGAAATCTATAATCGCTGACTGTTATTGAGTATGTTAATTGACTATAATTGTCAACTATGTTACATAAACAGTTATGGTTTACAGATTCTTTATGATTTTAATTCAATAATTTGTTAAAATATGATTTTGAACTGTTCATGGAAATGAGACATGGTCAGCCAGGCAAGTCCTAGCTCTGACAGTATGGGTCAAAATGAGGAAATTATAAATTGTGACCCAGTAGTAGTAGATAATCAGTCATCATTCCTAGAGTTATCAGTCTACACACACTGCCTAGCCAAGAAATGTCACATGACTTAAATTTTTTTGCCTCATAATGTTGCTGAGCCTAGACGTGAGCAACTGAAACAATGTCTCATAACACATAATGCGTGATCGGCGCATCACTTCATCCATTGCTTTAGCACTTTTGTCAGGATATTAACTGCTGATTAAGGATTTTGAGTGTTATTAATTCTATGTGAAATGTATTTCTACTGAAATTTGACAGCGTCTAGACAATATTCTGTATTTCAAGGGTAAGCACCATTCCCTTAAAGTCCTTGTCTCTTTCATGAAGGTACGAGAGTGTTTTGATTCTGGAACACCTTCTAGAAGATGACAGTGGAACATATAAGATTGTAGCATCAGTTGGTTTACAGAGTTCAGAGTTCTCCTTCAAACTCAATGTTAAAGGTAACATTCTAAATCCATTTCTTGTGCTTTATGCTGGAGATACTTTATTCTCAATTCAAACTGAATAAGGTGCTTAGTGATTTTGTGTGCTTGTATGTGTTTTCATCTTCAGATGATGAGCCCCAGATAGCACAGTTCATGCAGACTCCTGTAATCTGGCCCAGAAGAGAGTCTATGGAGGTGTTCCTGAACTCCATGTTTAGACTGACATGCCGGGGCCAAGCAGAAGTGGCCTGGGAAACTCCTGTCCCCCTTGACAATGAGAAGTTATATGACAAGGGAGGTCTGTTCGTCTCCACGGTGACTGTGGACACTGCTACAGTGCTACACACAGGAGAATACACGTGTCTCTACAAGAATGGGAATCAGACAGACATAAGCAGCATCTACATCTTTGTGCCAGGTATGGAGAAACAGACAGAGAGAGGAGACTGGAGACTGTGATTATGTAAACTTGCATCTTGCATTGGTTATGTAAACTGATATTTGACTATGTTTGTCTATGTTTGTTTTCTTGCTACAGATTTGACTGAATTTTGCTTTGCTTGTTTAGAATGTGGCACCATTTGGCTGCATCGTCCTGTTTTGCAAAAAAAGCCAAACTTTCATTTGCTCTCTCTCTCTCTCTCTCTCTCTCTCTCTCTCTCTATCTCTCTCTCTCCCTCTTTCACCTCCCAGATCCCAACATGCTGTTTGTGCCCCTGCTGCTGCCTTATGGGCACCATGTGCTGAAGAGCCTAGAGGAGATGGAGATTCCTTGCCGCGTGTCTGATCCAAATGCTCGTGTGAGGTTGCTCCATGTTGAGACTGAAAAGGATGTGGTTGCCCACTATGACAGCAAGAGGGGTTTTCTAGGCAACTTCACACCTGGGACGTATGTGTGTGAGAGCGATGTGAATGGAAAAATGCATAGAAGTGAGAATTACATTGTCCATGGTTGGACAGGTAAGCATATCCGGTATAAAAATAGTATATTACATAGTAGGATGCATCACCTTGAAAAGGTTCAAATATAACATTTATGTTGCTTTTTATTCTTCTTTTGTGCTTTCATCAGGGGGCTCAGGGTTGCATGTGGAGTTGAAGGCAGAGAAGAAGGCTTTACTGGTTGGGGAAACCCTCACAGTAAACTGTATAGCCAGAGGTAGTGATTTACTGGAACAACAGTGGAAGTATCCTGGAAAAGTAATAAGAGACAACACAGTAAGCATATTCTGCATATGTGCAGTAACTGTGTAATATGGTCTCAAATATTTCAGTTTAACACTTAGGTTGTAAGTTGTAATATTCACATTTTCTTCAGTGAATTAATCATAGTTGTCTCTTTCTGTTTGTCTCTGTCAGGTGGATGGTGCTGAGATGACACTAAAAGAGAACAAGAAAGATGTAGTAGAGATCTACTACACCTTGACCTTACCTAATGCCAAAACTAAAGACAGCGGACATTATGCCTGTTCCATCACTGACATTACGAGCAACGAGAGCCAAACCAAAGAGCTCAACATTACTGTCTACGGTACCAGTTATAAACTTTAATACACAGTTTTATGCATGGTACATACAGCATACTGAATACAGTATACTGTACAGACAATTGACAAAGGACAAAACAGCTGACACAGGGTTATTTTGGTGGTAATGTTTCCCTCCATTTGTCTTATTAGAGAAAACTATTTTTGCAAATCGATAGAAAGTACAAAGGCATCTTCATCTGAAGTGCATGCTCTCATGGCAATGCCTTCAATTATAGGCACAAGATATGTTAAAATAATGTGTATTTTGTTATAGGCTTCACAGTCACACTCAGTGGAATACAAGGGCCTGGAAAACAGTAGTTGAGGGAATATGTTTTAGGAGAACATCGTTTTTATCATTGCAGTACAGGTACAAAGACATAGGCCTACATTTGGACAACTCACATCCGCATTTCTTTTAATTTGTCACCCATCTGTTTGGTCAAAAGTTTTGAGACAAAAATGAAATTTAGTGTTTTAATGGAATTCTTAATTTTTTTTAAATAACAAAAATAATTAGGGCGCCATGGTGGCTTAGTAGTTAGCACTGTCACCTTGCACCTCCAGGGTCCAGGTTCAATTCCCACCTAGGGGTCTGTGTGCATGGAGTTTGTATGTTGTCCAAGTGCTTGGTGGGTTTCCTCCCACAGTCCAAAGACAGGCAGATTAGGCTAATTGGTGTTCCCAAATTGCCTGTAGTGTGTGAATGAGCATGTGTGTGTGTGTGTGTGTGTGTGTGTGTGTGTGTGTGTGTGTGACTGCGATGTATTGGCATTCTGTTCAGGGGGTACCCTGCCTTGTGCACTAAGTTTACTGGGATAGGCTCCAGGCCCCCTGCGAATTCTGCATAAATGATATAGATGATGTGTGAATCAGTGAGAATAATTAGTTCTTTTATAAAAATGAAGTTGCGATACACCAATCAGTATTTAGTTTGAAGTCCTTTATGTTTCAAAACCTGCTTGATCTGGCTGTCAAAATGGCAGCCAAAGTGACATGGAATATCTTGTCCTAACACTATAGGTCACCACTCAGTCATAGCAATTTTTTGACTCTCAAAGATTTTTGCGTATACACAAAACAAGGGACTTGAAGTATGATAGAAAGATATAAAGGTTATGGTATTATTCATGTAACATGGACGACTTGCTGCATTTGCACAAAAACTGAAAGTATTGGTAAAGATTGATTTATGCAAATGTATGCAGAGTGTGTAAAAATTACATAATGGCCCTCTTTCAAACTGCCATCCTACTGTACTGTATGTGAACTCTACTTTGACTAAAAAGTGTTCGGTGCCACTTCATGTCTCTTCTTTGCAGAATCTGTTCCATCATGAATATTATAATGAGTCCTAGTCATGTGACATAGAGTGCCATTTGGAAACATCTGGAAGAACTTGCACATTTAAAAAGAAAGCAGTTTTTCTATTTTAACAAATTAACTTTGATGCTCTGAGGTAAAATTTAAGCTGAATGCCTTTTTCAGTAAGTAATCTAAGTAAGTAATTGGTATGTGTGAACAGAGAAGCATTTGTGTGTGAAACACAATGTAGCTTTCTCTTTGTCTTTATAGCCAACTTATAAAAAAACAGTTGAGAAGTGGGAACATGGCGAGGAATGCAGAGTTTATTTATTTTGCTTTGTTGTTATAATTGTGAACTGAACATACTGTTCCTGTTTGCTGATCTATCCTTTACTCTTCTATCCCAAACGCTTCAGAGACGGGGTTTGTGTCTTTAACTCCAATGCTCCGGCCTGTGGAGACAGCCGAACTGAATGATGTTCGCGAGTTTCAGGTAGACATTGAGGCTCTTCCTGCGCCCAAAATCACATGGCTAAAGGATGGCATTGTTTTGGGTGATACCGCTGCAGAGTTCACTACCTCCCTTCGGATGATCAGCGAGACAAGGTTAGGCCACACAATTTTATGTAACACATGCCTTTGAGTGAGGCTCAATAACTCATTGCAAAAGAGATTTAACTCTTAATGTGACTTAGTTTAGGAACATCCAGTTCATGTATTCATATTCACATTCATGTTACCAAGGGTTTTTGTATAGAATGTGGTCATTCAGTTTTACTAATAATTGTAATGTACCAGCATACGCATAACCTGTGTGTGTATATATGTGTATGCATATAGGTACCAGAGCACTCTGACTCTGATTAGAGCTAAGACTGAGGACAGTGGCAATTACACGGTACGAGCCGAGATAGGCAACCAGAGCGCCAGCCACTCGTTCAGCCTTCAGGTCAAAGGTAAAATCCAGGAAAGCCTCATCATTTCCCCAGCGTTTTTGTCTTCACTTCTTCTGAGTTCTAAGGTGTTTTAGTCGCAACTTTATTTTCCTGCATTTGCATGTGTTTTCTTCTATCGACTGTTCATGCATTCTTTCTTTCTCCAATCTGTTTCTGTTTTGCCTGCATTTTCATATATGTTAGAATTTTAGATTACCTTTCTCTCAAGTTGTTTTAATAGTTCTGGATGTTTTTGTTATATATGATTTCTTAAAATACTGTAAACATCCTGACCGATGTAGGTGCATATACAGTATCTGCAACATCTGCATCTCTCTAACAGCACTGCTTTCCTGTGTGTGTTCCATAGTTCCCGCTGTAATTGTGGACCTGCTGGACCTGCACCATGGATCAGAAACCGGCCAGGCTGTGGTGTGTGTTGCCGGAGGATCTCCTGTCCCTGAGGTGGAGTGGTACATCTGTAAAAACATTAAACAGTAAGTATGTCTAAGACTTGCTCCTCTAGCTATACTGCAACAGTTCAGTAATGATCTGTTCCTTTTGCTTGCTTTTACCTGCATACCCATGCCATTCACCCCTTTTCCCCTTCTTTCTCAGGTGTTCCAATGATTCATCCGAGTGGTCACCTCTTCAGACAAACTCCACTGGCATCACCATTGATACACACATAGAGCATGACAACCAGTTGGAGAGTCAGGTGATTTTTGGACATCTGGAGAACACGCTGGCCGTGCGCTGCCTGGCACGGAACGAGATGGCCGCTGTGTCTCGTGAGATCAAACTGGTGGCCAATGGTGAGATTCTTTATCGTGTTATCACTCTCATCGGCTGACTGCATTTTTTTTTTCAAGGACATAATGAAATTTAATTAATTTTGCAAATGATTTTGTGCAATATTTTATGACTCATAAACCCTACTTTAGAAAATATTGCACAAAATCACTTGCAAAATCAATTAGCTCCAGATCATAAAATTAGCCACATTAAAGACATAAACCAACCTTGACCACTGGTTCTCAAAGTGGGCTCTCAGGAGTTGGTGAAACAACAAAAATCTCAAGTGACATGATCAAAGCTATCATACTTAGGGGTCCAAGAATCAAAGTTGACTCCAACTCCAACCGAATGTGTTCTGATGATAGAAAATTTAGATATA
Organism: Leiocassis micropogon; assembly: GCA_028565275.1. Lineage (NCBI taxonomy): Eukaryota > Metazoa > Chordata > Actinopteri > Siluriformes > Bagridae > Leiocassis > Leiocassis micropogon. The sequence continues at coordinate 6,208,903 of JAOVVA010000035.1, forward strand.
AAAGCTCAGTAGGTGGCACAATGGCTTAGTGGTTAGCCCGATGTCTCCAGGCTTTGAATCTCGCATGGAGTTTACATGGAGTCTCTGCGTGGAGTTTGGATGTTCTCTCCATGCTTTGTGGGTTTCCTCCCACAGTTCGAAGACATTCAGTATAGTCTGATGGATTGTTTTTGAATGTGTGTGCTTGTGCCCTGTGATGGGTTGGCAGTCATCCAGTGGGTACCCCAACTTGGGATTGGGACAGGCTTCAGGCACTCTGTGACTGTAAACAGTATAAGTGGTATAGATAAAGGGAATGAAGGGGTCCCTTGCTACAACAAAATTGAGAACCACTGGCCTAAACAACTAAGTTTATTATTTCAGTAGACCTGGTACTTTACTCATCTCAAATGTAGAATGTCAGCACACCAAATCATCACTTTCCTCACTGTTTATAAGTCAGTTCATATTTATGCCATTGTCATCTCCACCTAGTTTTTTCTATATAGAATTAGGTCTTGGTGTGTGTGTGTGTGTGTGTGTGTGTGTGTGTGTGTGTGTGTTTCAAGCAGGGAAACTCTGCTCTACCAAAAGTTTCTCATTGCAGATAACCCTTACATCTGTTAGCATCATTCTCTCAGGCTCCACGTGTAGTGAATTCCTGATAGGTCTCCCGTCACGTGTCACTAGTAAAAGAGAAATCCATATGCCATCTACCCGTTTGGTTTCTCCATTCTGTGTCCGCAGGCCATTTTTTAATAGCTGAGTTACCCTGTAAATTGTTTAACCAAATTCAGTATATCGCTTCAAGATCTATAATTTCAATGAGTTAAGTAATGAAGAAATTTAGACTTCATTTGTACAGACTCATCATCTATATCCAAAGACATTCTTAGGTTAGCCAAATCACTTCTTTCAATTCCATAGTTTAAAAGATTAAACTATAGTATGAAATTAGAGTTTGCTCTTACAACAGTGGTGATGATGTGTTCAGGTCCGCACTCAGAGCTCACTGTGGCGGCGGCTGTTCTGGTGCTGTTGGTTATTGTCATCATCTCACTCATTGTGCTGGTCATTATCTGGAAACAGGTACACACTTCCACAGTCATACATTCATTTTCTCATTTATTTGCTCATTTTTTCACTCACTCTCTCACTCACACCATCACAACACTATCATCGTGCATTCATCCTAGTGCCTGTTCACATTTAATTAATTTACTACTCTGCATTTTTCTCACATGTGGACATTTTCACTCATCTTATAGTATGTGGCATTGAACTCTGCAGCTCAAGAACTTAACAATCTTGTCTATTCAATTCAACTCAATTCAATTTTATTTGTATAGCGCTTTTAACAATTGGCATTGTCCCAAAGCAGCTTTACACAATCAAAAGAATTATTTAAAATTCTGCATATGCATTTCAGAAACCACGTTATGAGATCAGGTGGCGCGTCATTGAGTCAGTCAGTCCGGATGGGCATGAGTACATCTACGTGGATCCCATGCAGCTGCCCTACGACACACGCTGGGAGTTCCCACGTGAAGGCCTTGTCCTTGGTGAGTCACAAACACACAACCATGTTCTGCCCTCCTCCTCTCTGGCTGTTTGACTTGTTGGGATGTAATCTATTGGATTGTGGTCAGGTCAGGTCAGGTGGCTTGTTTTAGCCTGCTGCGGGTGCTGCCTTGTGATACCAGCATTGTAAAGATGTGGTGTGCGTGTCTGCTCAGCGGTTGCCTGGTGGGTTCACAGTGGCTGTAATGAAAGCTGGTTTTTCTTTAGCTATAGTGGTGTAGATGAGCAATCACAGATGTCATTTTGGCTAGACATGTGTAAATCAGAACCGTTGGAGACACCAGACAGCCTTAAAAGGCATTTTATCTGAATGTAGAATTTTTTGATGGTTAAATGAAACCTATTTAAAAAGGAAAAGAAGCAGGGATTTTAAGGAATAAAGGAATAATCTATGTGAACTTTACAAACACAGAAAATGTGAATAGAAAGCAATGTGTTGTGAATAAAAGACTTGTTACTTGGTAATGAATGTTACCTGGTGATGCTTTCGCTTACACTTGAAAGGAAACTTAATAAGCTGGTTTCCTGAAATGCTGCATTCTCCCGAAAAATCACAACCCATGAACATAGGAATGTTGCTCAAACTCAGAAAAAATATATCAGCGCAAAATCTGATATGAGTGTAGAACAACACACAAACACTTTCTGCTTCAGATGGAATTTACATACCAGTGACTGATTTGGTATCTAAAACCAGCCAGTACACATCAAATACATGGCTTAAAGGTGGAATCAATGGATTGTGTCTCAAGTGTCATTTGGTATTGTTTGGTATGGTCCCCTCACATTCCAGAAGCCGTCACTAAAATAACGGCTTCATAATCTCTCCCTAAATAGGAAACAGCGCAAATCCTGTGGATTACCAGCCTCAAGGGTTTCATGGTCCTGATTTGATGGTCATGATTTACATGGTCCTGGTTGCACGAGAATTCAGGAGTGTTTTTCAGGGTGTGGCTCTGAAGGAAATACTGTAGGGAGGGATTACATTTGTGTATGTTTTGAGTTTCAAAACAGCCTCGGCTAACTATCACCCAATGCACTGACCATATCGGTGGAAGGTGTGAAACTTTGCATATGCTAACAATCATATGATTCCCTGTGTAAATGTCTGTCACAGGCCGTATTCTGGGCTCGGGGGCGTTTGGGAAGGTGGTGGAAGGCACTGCGTATGGACTCAGTCGCTCTGGGCCGGTGATGAAGGTGGCAGTCAAGATGCTGAAACGTAAGTTAATAGGGCAAAGAAATATGCCTCATCAAATATTCTAGCTATATTTGGTAAACACGCTGTAAATTATCTGGCAGATCTTGTACATGATTGGGTGATTAGTTGATTGCTTTTTTTTTTATTATTGGTTCTTCAGCAACAGCTCGCTCCAGTGAGAAACAGGCACTAATGTCAGAGCTGAAGATTATGACTCACTTGGGCCCTCACCTTAACATTGTCAACCTGCTGGGTGCATGCACCAAATCAGGTACAGAAAGCGCACAAAATAGGTATACAAAACCTGTATGCACAACACTGATTCATCATTGATCTGTCATCTTTGTTTATAGAAACATTTTGTAAGACTGAAATCAGAGTGATTGGAGACATGTTTTAACCTCTCTCTCTCTCTCTCTCTCTCTCTCTCTCGCTCAGGTCCTATCTATATCATTACTGAGTACTGCTTTTATGGAGACCTGGTGAACTACCTGCATAAGAACAGAGACAGCTTCATGAGCCGACAGACTGAAAAGGGCAAGAAGGAATTGGACATTTTTGGCATCAATCCAGCTGATGAGAGCAGCCGGAGGTCAGCACACAGATGCACACACAAAAACAAGTTGCAGCATGTGCAAGGTTTTCAACTCTTCATGAGAAAGTCATCTTACCATGTGTGTGTGTATTTGTGTGTGCGCTCAGCTACGTGATCCTGTCGTTTGAGGAAAAAGGAGACTACATGGACATGAAGCAGGCAGACACAATGCAGTATGTCCCCATGTTGGAGAGGAGCAACGCCTCCAAATACTTCGACCTTCAGTCAGACGACTATGATCGCCCTCCTTCTCACAAACACATCAACGGTAAAACACACACTCAGCAAACCTGTTCTCATAAGCAACCCCCAAAAACAGGACCGAAACTTTTATTTCATGCACATGGATTTATCACATACTTCCTTGGATCAAAAAACTTTATAGCAGTGAGATGTTTTCTTTCTCTAAGCATATTATTTGTTTTGGAGTCTGTACTCGTTTTTTCCTCTTTCTGTATTCCTGTTCAGTTGGGCCTGAGTGCATCTGGTTTGACTTGGCAATAACTTTTTAAACCCACACACACCCACGTGCACATCTACATACACACTGGTATTTTGGCGGCGATCGTAAAGGCGTCCACCCTCGTTCCTGGGGATGTGATGCATTGCAGGCTGTGCACCCTGCATTTACTTGAGATAATTGTAGTCCATGCGGTTTGCTGCATGCTTCACCCAGGCATTACAAGAACCAATGCACTTTAAAAAACCTACTCGTAGCTTATGTACAACCGACCAAGGCGTGTTGTCCGCACGTGCAAATATGTACAAATATTAAAAGAAATAGGTGGAAAGCCAGCATGTCTGACTGAGTGTGTCTGTGTTTGTGCCCAACAGAAAGTGAGGTAGAAAAGCTACTTTCTGATGACTCCGAGCGTTTGACCACAATGGATCTTATTAGCTTCACCTATCAAGTGGCCAGAGGGATGGACTTCCTGGCATCCAAAAATGTGAGTCTAAAGCCATAACTCATGGCAAATGTATTGATCTTACAAAATCTAAGAGTAGGCTTGCTTTTAATAATGATACTTGTAAGACTGGCATTCAAAAAAAAGTTTTAGTTAAAAAATTCAATCTACTCATTAGATTAGATTGAATTTTTTACAAGTTAGAAAACTGTTGTTTTCTTTGCTTCAAACTGAAACACTTAACTTTAGTTTAAATACTGTAAATAGTAAATTGTATACTGGGAGGCCCAAGAAATTTAGATAACTTGCAGCACATGGTTAAATCGGGGGCCATGATGACTCCCGTGGTGAAATGGTTAAAGCTCTGATTTACTGATTAGTTCAAGCCCCAGCACCATCAATGTTGAGGTACTGAGCAAGGCATACACACTGTATATAAATTTTCCTCTTTTTTGGTCAGATCAGATTTGCATTTTGTGACGGTTCACGTTCACGACACTGTCTTTAATGTGGACGCATCAGTCCTCTAAATCGGCACGTGTGCGAACATTGATACGCCTCTGCTCAGATGAGAATGATCTCAAACACTGTTCTATTTCCGTATATTACAGTTTTGCTTGGACGGACTCATTGCCCCAAATATCTACTAAATCACTAATTTCACTTTCCCTCCACTGACTACATTCTCCGCTGGCCACCATTGTTGAAATGAAATTCCTGCACTTCCAGTGCTGACTGATGACATCAGCACTTTAAACAGAAACAGAGGCATGAATTCAAATCACATGCCCACATGTTGGAAATATATCCAATCTAGGACCATATATGAACTTGAAATCAGATTTCTGTGTTCAGACAGCACATTTGGGTAAAAAAGAAAAAAACTAATTTGAGTCACTTCAGACTGGTAATGTGAAGCTAGCCTTAGTGTATCTGAACCTGTTCCATACAGAGGTTATTTCATTGTTTAGTTTTTTAGTTCTTTAGTTTGTTCTGAGTGGATTCTGATAGACTTCTGCCAAAAATTTAGTGGTTTTAGGTCTGGTTAAATTTTCTTTTGTTAGCTTCTAAGCTATGCTGGGTCTGTAATAAAAAGGAAAGAATCACAGTTCATATAAGTAAAATGACTATGGGTCCAGATTTTTGGGCCACCCTGTATATACTCCAATCTTCAAGGGTGCAACTGTTACTCAAGTCAGCGTTTGCAAAACTCACAACTGACCTGTTTAAATTGTTGGCTTGGGGTGGCTTGAGAAAAGACCAAACACTCAGAATAGAACATAAGAGTGTGTTTCTGTACATTATGACATGTTATTAAACTATGTTATTCCATATTACTGAAACATGCTATTAAAGGGCCACACATCAGGTATGAATTTAGTTTTGTGGCTATTTAAACGCTTCCAGGAGGAATTTGAAGTTCAATAAGCAGATTTATTTCTTTTTTATGCTCTTTTAACACTTATTTACAGAGAGGAAGCTGTAGGATAATGACATATAAAGAGTGGATAAAGCATGAAACAATATAAGAGGCACATTTAGGCACAGTAATGCAGTGTGTCAGTTGAAATATCTGTTAAAGAATTTACAGATGGAAAGATGGAACGATTCCATGACGGGATTTAATGTTTTTCTTTTATACACAGTGTGTTCACAGAGATTTGGCAGCTCGAAATGTGCTGTTGTCTCAGGGGAAGATTGTGAAGATCTGTGACTTCGGGCTAGCCAGGGACATCATGCATGACAACAACTATGTATCCAAAGGAAGTGTAAGTGTGGCTCCTTCTTCTCTGCTTTTCTGTGTTGAATGTTTCCCACATTAAGGATACACTGGTGTTGTGTGAGGTATTAATGCATTTCATGGACTGTTGTTAATGTAAGTTTACTCTCTCTCTCTTTCTACACACTCATAGACCTTCCTGCCAGTAAAATGGATGGCCCCTGAGAGCATCTTTGATAACTTGTACACCACTCTGAGCGATGTCTGGTCTTACGGCATTTTACTGTGGGAAATCTTCTCTCTGGGTATATCACCAGCTTTTACCTGGATTTTTATATACATAACTTTTATATACAGGGTGGGCCAAAAGTCTGGATCTGTAGGCAAAAAATTATAACAAAAAGAATGAAAGCAAAGGCTAAAAACTGAAGGCCTCTGACTTTACAGCACTTGCTGTATATGCTGATTATAAGAGTGTTGAATGTTTCTCAACTGATTGTGTTTCATGCCAAGATAATTTCCTCCTATAGGTCAGAGATTGTTTGGACTTCCATTACTAGTTTTTCGCTGCCATAAGTCCCATGAATAGGAATTGTTTGTCCGGATAGAGACCTGTTGAATATGGAGGCCAGAACAACAACCTCAAACTCTTAGCCTGCTAAGACCCATAGAAAATATGCTGTGATGCCCTGGGTGATCTGGTGTGATCTTTTTATCATGGTCATTGACTTTTTTTGGTGATTGGCTTTACTTTGTATTTTTGGATGGGCTGGCATTTGCTCCCCATGGGCACAAATGAGCCTTGGGTAATCATGATCCTGTCACTAGTTTACAGGATAATCAATGTTATTCTATTCTTCTGGGGGTAGTGGTAGTGTTGTGGCTGATCAGTGCATATCACTGTATATACATACACACTACTATTAAAGTAATTTAAGTAGTCTGTAAAAAGACCTCCTTTTTAAACAAATACCTGGAAAGAATTATTCTATTCTAATGTTATCTTTTATGTTTAATGTCTGCCTTAAATGTTTAATCATATATAATTTTATTTCTATTTTTTTTTTTTTTGCAGGCGGAACCCCTTATCCTGGCATGGTTGTGGACTCCAGCTTCTATAACAAGATCAAGAGTGGCTACAGGATGGCGAAACCTGAACACGCCTCCAGCGATGTGTAGGTTCAGCACGTCACAACACATTGTTATTTCTGAGTATTGCATGCTTGCTTGTCTGATCAGTGTGCTTGTGTTGATGTAGTTATGAGCTGATGGTAAAGTGCTGGAACAATGAGCCAGAGAAGAGACCCTCGTTCCACAATTTGAGTGAGAGTGTTGCCACCTTGCTGCCATGCGGATACAAGAGGGTAAGATCTAGTAGACCGGTTGGAACTTTGCCCATTTTTGCTTTTGTTCTTGTCATTCAATTCAATTCAATTCAATTCAATAAAAAAAACTTTATTTATCTCCATGGGGCAATTTGAGCCATGCAGCGTAGTTAAAAAACTACTGTCCCCACTTCTGAACCCATTACTCGGTTCCCATTATACTCGTGTGCATCAGTGATCATGCCACACTACCCAACCTCTGCCTAACCTAGCTTTGTGTTTCTTGTGCTGTTAATGCATTTTCTCAGCCTGAGCACAGAGACAAGGTGTGACTCTTTCTAACAACATTTAATATGCTAATGCTTAAACTGACTAACACCTAACAGGAACAGATCTGCCCACAGTAAGCATTTGTCTGTTAGCCATAATGACTTACCTAAACATGTACCACACATGGCACTTCAAAAACACCAGTTTCCCAGAGTCACATAGCCATGGGTAATAACACCTTGGGAAGGGGTGTGGTGGGAAATGCGTTTTTTATAAGTTTTTTCCAAATTCTCATAGACCCACAGAGCGGGTGTGCAAATGGGACAGTCACTTTAAATGAGCCATGTTTAAAGCAGTGTTTAAGGGAATATAATGGAGAATGTAGAGAACTACTAAATATTAATGACTTTCCCTATTTCCTTAATTTATCTTTTTTTTTTTTTAAATGTGTGCAGTTTAAAGGTGACATATTACTGTATATTCCCTTTTAAAAAAGTTAACATAAGTCTCATGGATGTTTCTTCTGCAATATCAATAAGATCATGCTTTCTGGTATGACCGAAATTTCTTGTTTTACTTCTGTTTTAGACAATTGGTTTCATTTTCTGTAGCTTTAAAACACAAAGAAGCTGCTGTCTCCCATGCCCTTTTGCAGAAATGCATTTTTCTAGCCAATCAGAATGCTGGGAATTCAACTTTCATGAATGAGTTGGGGAATAAAATACAGCTTATTACATGTTATTTTCAGTTAGAGCCCATAACTTATAAATAGAGTTATTTATACATCTAAATATAGAGCTAAATCTCTTGGCGCAACTGTTTTTCAAGAACTGTAGGTTGACCGTATTACTTAGCTAGTTAGCTAGTATGCTAGTATGGTTGTTCATCCGTCCATCTATAACACAATATAATATAGTACAAAATGGAACAGTTTGAGGTTTCTTTTAGCACAGACAGGCTCTGATATTAAGCTCTAGTCAGTCAGGTTTTAACTTTTATGTAACTAAACAGGTTAAAATTGGGGATGTTGTCACAAATTAACACTTACTGTATATCTACACACAACAGACCTTTTGCTACTGAAACATTTTATCACTCTCAGTGTTCATATAACTCAAATGAACTCAAAGTGTTAAATCCCTAGGAATTTCCTTATGTACTAACCTGAAGATTTATCATGCTTTGGTGTGCAGTACAAGTTACCATTACTTTAGCCTCAACAGTTAAACAGTTGAAATGAAACTCACTTCTGAGCTTCAGTACTGAAGCAATTTCAGCTTTAGGTTGAGCAAAGTTTTAAATTAAGCTAATTAAGCAAGCAGTTCAATTTGGAAGGTTTAGCAAACGCATGTAAAGTTTGGACATAACTGTCATCAAAATATATTTTATTATAAAATACAGTACATCAGGATATCCTTAAAAAGTGAGATGGTTGGGATTTTATGACCACCAACAGAGCATTGACTTTGCTTCACTTAGCTGTGACATGCTGTGGTTCTCAACACTTTGTTGTAGGCCAAATAAAAGTGGTGACTCATCAAAATAGCCTATCATGGGAGTCTGTGGGCCCATGCAAGCATAAGGGGTGGTTAGCGCTGTCCTCTGAGTGTGTTACACCACTATCTGATGTTACATATGCAGCACCTCGAAAAGATGAGGTCAATTGGCGTCATGTTTCTTGAAGGGGAAATTGACGAGAGAATGAAAAATAAAAAGAAAAAAGGAAGGTGGAGTTCTCTTTGTTGTTGTAAAGTCATATATAAATATTTTAGCCTTCATAAATCATCTCAAAGTAGTACATCACTGGAAGCATAGTCTAGAGTTTTGCATTACATTATTACACGTATCTCCCTTACAGCTTCTAAATATTAGACTGGACAAAAATATGCATGGGTCAACATTGGTCATCTGTCTAATAACAAGTGTTTCTGTCTGTTCAGAGCTACGAGCGTGTAAATAACAACTTTCTGAAGAGCGACCACCCGGCGGTGACACGTGTACAGTGTGTACAAAGTGATGAGACCTATTTGGGTGTGTCCTATAAGAACCAGTGCAAAATGAGGGAGCGTGAGAGTGGGTTTGAAGAGCAGAGACTGAGCTCAGACAGTGGCTACATCATCCCTCTGCCTGACCTTGACCCCCTTTCGGATGAAGAATACACCAAAAGGAACCGTCACAGGTAGGCATCCCATTTCCAGCTGTAATGAATAGAGTAATAAAAAAGATATATATGGGTAATTACCATACTGTTATTTAAGTTTTGGATGATCTGATACTTAAATTTAAATTTAAAATTAAATGATCTGATATTTGAAAGAACATTTAAAATAATGGACTGTGTGATGTGCACTAGCTATTTTATTTAAGTAACTTTTTCAGTCGACAAGTGACACATGTCTTCCTTGGAAGACATACATTTTTATGGAGCTTATGCTTACAGTTAATGTTGCATGAAACAAGCTAGTACATGTTGTCACTTAAGTTATAGCAGCTACTAAGAGTTGTTTTTCTGCTAGCATCGTGAAATGAACAGGTAATATGAGAATAATAAAAAAACGTGATTTGTATAACAGCTAGCATTCAAAACTAATTAACACCTTTCGACCAATTAAATTCAAGAATTCAACAGTATTAAATTGTTATGCTAATTATTATTATTATTATTATTATTATTATTATCATTATCATTTTTATCATTATTACATATGTGAATGAGTAAAATAATTGAATATCTGTTTGTTTGTTTTTTATGTAATGTTTTTGTAGCTCTCAGACATCTGAGGAGAGCGCTATTGAGACAGGCTCGAGCAGCTCCACACTGCCCAAGCGGGAAGGAGAAACTCTGGAGGACATAACGCTGCTGGACGAGATGTGCCTGGACTCAGGGGATCTGGTGGAAGACAGCTTTCTGTGAGAATGCTACAAAATAATTGAAAGAGAAAATGAGAGGATGGGGCCGAGAGAGACCTTGTTTAGCATTTCATCTAAAAAGAAGGAGGAAAAAAGGGCATCAGTACAAGAACACTTCTTCCTTTTCTGTCTCCCACCTGTCTTCTGAACTCTTGCTCCCTAGCGTCATTCCACCTGTCTCTAGAAACCTCACAGAAAAAAAAAAATTAAAGAGTCTTCACTGCCTGGATGTCCTTTTAAGGTCAATTTAAGTTCAAGACAATGTTCTCTACTGGCTCGGAGGACGGTCTGGTAAAAGACTGCATGTGTAGTGTTTAAACTTTGAGGAATAATGAAGTAATACAGAATATTAACGTTTTGTATCGAAACTTTGTTTTGATGGCCATTCAGAACAGTTACGAAGGAATGTATCAAGACCTGAACGTACTATTGTATACTCCATAACAAGCTAATTTACGAATTAGTCAGTCTGAGCTTTCTATGACCACTACACCCGGACAACTAAACTGACCCAACGCAGTTTATTTCCTTTCACATTCCACAATTATTGCATTAAAAAGCACAAAGTTTGGACTAAATAGATAGCTGATACTGTAACTGATACTACAGTATATCATCCATGATGCAGTAAGTGCAGCAGTTTGCATTTGATTTTATTTTTTTACTTGTTGCTGAGTATAAATGTGTAATTTTTTGAGAATATTTTGTGGGAGGGAGGGCAAATTTTTTTTTATGGTCCTAAATGAAGAAAATTGACTTGTCTCACTCACACACACACACACACACACACACACACACACACACACACACACACACACACACACACAAAACCTCACATATTTGCAATTCTGACACATTACATCAAAGAGACCAAAGACTAAACATTTCCGATCAATGTGTCAAGCACAAGCAATATCTCAAGACCTGTGCTTCTAACAGTGTTATAGTACACAGGAACTGTGTTTTTACCCTGTGGTGAACCAATCACTTAATTGAGAGGATAAACCTTGTGGTAACTTAACTGGCCTTTCAAGGTCAAATATTGACAATAAGCTGGAATGTTTTGATGCTGTGTATAAAATAATGTAACATATTCATCTATTTTACTATTTGAATAATCTGAACCTGATGACATTATTATATTGGATGGTTTAGATGTTGTACCCAAAGGTGTCCTTTCATGCTCTTAAGCTTTCTTTTTTTAAAGCTTTAGACCTTTAGCACAGTAACCTTGGTAATATTGTAGAGAGAGGCAGAACACTTTTTAGCAAAGGAACAGATAGTTTTGAAGATTAAAATAACACAAATATGATTATAAACCTATTTTTTACATATTTTGTACCAGTTTTAAGGTGGAAAATAATTTTGCTTCTTGCCTTACATACATTATTATTGAATAATTTACAAAACTGGCCAGTACACCCTCCCCTAAATATCATATTACAATTAACCTAAATTGCAGATTTACTATTGCTAACTGTTATAAAACATAATAAAGAGGTTGGCTTCTCTCGATTCAGTGTAATTGCTAAACACAGAATAGAATTCCCAGGTGAGACCTGGTAACTTCTGGTGTAAGCAATTAAGTTAATGCAGTTAATGCAGTTTAGATAAATATCCATTTTGCTAATACTGGAATAACAAAGTGATACATTACAAATTTGGTGCTTTTATACAAAGTGAATGATTTTGTGCTATTCAGCTGCACTAGTGTAGTGTAACAACTGCATGTTGTTTTGCTACTGTATGTCTTATCCTCTTAAAATGTATGTAAAACAGCCTAATTGCCAAAAGAAATTGCTATGTCCTCAGACACCCTTTACATGGGTGGGGTCTCATTCCCCTACCCCCCACAACCCCCAATGGTAAATGCATGGTTACACCCTTGGTTGTTATGGCTGTTCCACTTCCGACCACTTCAAAAAGGAGTCGTCCAGACATAACGCTCGCAATTTATGCAGGCCGAGGACCTGCCCTGAGAGTCCACCTGCGAACTCACAGCAATTGGGGTGGTTCCTTGCCTGGGAATTGAACCCAGCCCATGGTGGTGAAATTGCCTTATGCTAGCCACTATTCCACCAAAAATCCCTTTTGCAAGACATATGTAAATGCTTAAAAAAACAATAGGTTTAATAATCATTTATTTGTTTTAATGTAATATTAGGATATATTAGATAAATTTGACTGTTATCACTTGCTGATTTTTTTTTTCATTGAGAGGGTTTCTGGCATTCCTATAATATTACTGCTATGCAAAAGACAATATCTACCTTCTGTTCTGTTCCTCAGCTCTGATGCTGGACAGTAATGACCTGCTATTCCAGATTTTTGCTTTCTTAACTGAAACACATATTCTCCACTAAATGTCCAGCCTCGTTGCTTATAACATCTAAATCCAAGCTGATATCCATCCCCGCCTGTATCGTGTACAGTCGTCCTGAAGCATGGTTGTGTAGCTAGTTTGATGTTATACATCACTACACAGATTAAATGGGTTTTCATTGTATAGTTTATAAACCAGCGATCCACTGCCTCCTTCTGAGTGTATATCCACTGTGATCTACTCAATAGGCACAAAGAAGAAGAAGAAGAAGAAGGAAAAAAAAAAACTGTTGCACTTTTAAGACCCTTCTTTATTGTTGCTTTTATCTGTCATTGTATGTATGTTTAAAGAGTTTATATGATGAGCAAATACATTTCATGAGTTTTATTTGGCTTTAAAATGCTTCCAGTTTCTTGTGACTGCAGACTGAGTATGTACAGGATGATTAATAGAAAAACGGTATGAATTATACTCCATGGTACAGTATGTGTAATAATAGGTAGTTAATCCCAGTACGAGATGTTATCCTATTGTTTTATTATTCGTTATGTCAATGTCAATTCAGATGATTTATATTTCAATAAATGAGATTTAATAATGTAATTTGGTATTCTGTCTTTTGGTGTGTGTGTGTGTGTGTGTGTGTGTAAACAGATAAATACAGTAGATGCTGGAGTTTGTAAGGAGATGTGGTGTGCAGTCAGTGAATTGGATCTTTGTCATATATTATGTCCACTTTGTCGAAGTAAAATATGAATTAATATTTCAGAAATTATTTGATACACAGCACACAGTAACCTTTACTATGATACCTGAAACTCCACCATGTGCACATGACAAGTTAGCTTTAGTAAAAAATGTCTACCCTGTCATGGATATGTGGGCACATTATGATAATATATATATTACATATATTACAACAGTTATACCGATTCAGGAAAGCGATTCAAGGCCAACACAGAGAGACTGAGGAGAAGCTTCTTCCCGCATGCTAATTTCTGGTTCTATTTACACGTAAATGAGGACTAACTATTGCACTTTAAAGACTTTATGGACACTACCACTGCTGCTCATTATTTTATTGCACACTCCATGATCACCATACTGCTGCTGTTTGCACATTTGCACACATCGCATATTCCATATACTTTATACTGTGTGTTTATTTATACAGTTTGTACTTTTTACATTTTTATGTATTTCCATTTTATACCTTATTTTATTGTAACAAAATTTCTACATATTTTAGATTTTAAATTTTACATTTTGTTCTATTGGCATTTGCCTCTCCTAATTCCTTTTTTAGGTCACAAACAGGGGTGTAAGCATTTCACTGCATATCATACTCTCGCGTTTTGATCATGATGTAATGATATTTGTAATCAAGCTGTGCATATGTAAATACAAAAGGTTAGTTTAGCTTGAGGCGGCACGGTGGTGTAGTGGTTCGCACTGTCGCCTTGCACCGTCCGGGTTCGATTCCCGGTCAGACTCGATTCCCGTCTCTGTGTGCATGGAGTGCATGTTCTCCCCGTGCTTGGTGGGTTTCCTCCGGGTACTCCAGTTTCCTCCCACAGTCCAAAGATATGCAGGTTA
>JAOVVA010000035.1:6223407-6235744 GCA_028565275.1 Leiocassis micropogon
CTAAGTCTCCTGGGATAGGCTCCAGGTACCCGCGACCCTGAATACAGGATAAAGCGGTATAGAAGATGAGTGAGTGAGTAGTTTAGCTAGACCAGCAATAACAATGATATAGATAATTTATTTAATAAATAAAAATTATAAAAAAGAAAGAAATGCATTCAGTATAAGCAGTATTTCCAGACTATTTTGCGATTTGCTTGTATTTTGTCTGCTTGCAGTTAATTCATATATAGTAGGTTATAGCATATATTACATAGATTAAATATATTATTATTATTATGTTAATATGAATTTTCAAAGGCAAATTATGGTAGAAAAGCCTATCTTGGAGTAGTACTTTTTAAAACATTTATAATTAAGCTGCTCTATTTCTTGCTCACTGTTAATTACTTATCAAATGAAATCATTTATCAAGTCAAATCAAATCAACTTGTAAATAATAATGATAAGAAGAAGAAGAAGAAGAGGGGGAAAAATCACTGGCATGTTTATGCTGGTTTTTGTCTACCCAGTAGACATTATAATACGTTGTAATACATTTACTGCACCACTAGAGGGTGTTACACGTCCTTTCAGTAAATTTAGGTTGTAGTATACGCACTGCACCACTAGACGACGATACATCCCATATTTAGGTAGATTTAGGTTGTATTATATTTACTTTACCACTAGAGGGAATACCACACCAACGGTTGATCTTGTAAGTCTGTTGTTCCTAATGTGTTTGTAATATGTGCTTCATTAGATGAAATATATTCAAATATATTTAGATTTTTCCCAGATGTCTTCTAAACTGCTCACAAAATAGGATTTAAGACAAATGTCTTAAAAAAATCAGAGTAGTTATATAGATTCTAGAGATTCTGAAAACCTTCACCAACTCCTGTTAATCAATTATGAGTTTATAGAGTTATGACTGATCTAGCAGAACCATTTCAATTGTGTTTAATGTATGTATTGTAACACCTAATGTAAATGCAATACCTAGAGTCTTTAAAATCCATCCATCCATCTATCTATCTATCTGTCGATCTATCTATCGATCTATCTATCCTTTTAAGACATTTTTGCCTTCTTTCTTTATATATGGGTATTGCCTGAAAAACATGTTACTGACAAAGTGTTTATGCAAATGTTGTGCATGTGAAAGAGACAGTGTGTGTGTGTGTGTTTGTGTGTTCGGGGGCAGATAGGGTGTGTATGTATGGGTATGCAAAGCATCGAACTGGAGTCAAGGCACTGAGGCATCTGTCAGCCCATCATGGAAATGAGAAACAGCTAAAGTGCAACTCATGACAAGTAGCTGAGCTGAGTGCAAGACAGAATCATGTAAAGACCTGCACAAGTGTGCAAAAGTTTGGGTAAAAGTCTCAGGTTTATGGATATGTACCTGTGCGACAAGTGAAAATTCAAATTAATCAAATATACAGTCGTGTAAAAGTTATTGTACCCTCTTTTAATTCTATGTGTTTTTGTTTACAAATATCATAAAATCCTCTGATCGCAGCAGGTCTCAGTAAAATACAACCTCACACAGACAACAATAACTTTTTCAACTTTTTTTACTTTTTATTTATTTAACCAAAAGAAATATGGTCAATAGTGAGTATGCTCTTACTGTTTCCACTGGATTTAAGAGGGTTAGTTGGAGGAAATCAGTTGAAGGAAACCAGAGTACACATAGGAAACCCACCAAGCACATGGAAAACATGCAAACTCTACGTACACAGACCCCAAGGCAGGAATTGAACCCAGAACCTGGAGCAAGTTGCAGCCGGGTGCTGCTAATCATCAGCCCTTGCTTAATTGATCGTCAGCAGGTGTGCAGACCTCTACAAAAGGCACTTTGCTGGTCCGGAGCATTTACAATGCCAAGAGAGAAAGACATACGCAATGGTCTTAGAGAAGCAATTATTGCTACACATCAGTCTGGAAAGGGTTATAAACTCAATTCTAAACAATTTAGAGTTCCACAAGCGCAAATCATTCAAGACAGTTGTCAGTCTTTCCAGGAGTCAATGTCCCAGCACATTCACGCCAAGGTCAGACCATCCAATGCTCAGAGAAATACAATGAAACCAAAAGTTACATCTCAGAGCATATCGCACTGAGCATGTTAAAGTCCATGACAGCGCAATTTAGGTAGATTTAGGTTGTCATTGTAATACTGAGAATAACTAAGATCAGATTTTTTTATTTTCAGCCAGAAATTATGTTATACATGTAATACAGAAAATGTGTGTGCCAAAGAAGCTAATTCTGTTTATGCAACATGGAAATGACCAATCTTGCTTTGCTAAAAATTTCTATTTGCTAACTTCAGCCGTTTTGGACAGATGATTTTATATGTGCCCTAAAAACGTCCATTTTTTCAGCATTATACTGTCTCGCTTCAAACTATAATAATTTAAAATGCAAATTATTTATATTTTTACTACTACTAGTATTGATAATAAAGTTGGTGTAAGATTCTAAAAGCATATGTCCAAAAATTGTTGCTTAAATTAAAGCAAAATTAAGGATGATTACCCCAAAATACTAACAATAGTGGTTTTGTTTAAATGCTCCAAATTAGACACACACCCTATGTTATTTGGCCATAAAACATAGAATACTATAATTTATCCAGTTAAAATTGCCCAATGATTATTGTTAACACATAAACCAATAATATTTCAGGGCTACCTCTATGTTTTGCATAAGAGATGTTTCTTGTTAAAGCTAAAAAAAAAAAAGGCGAAAAATCTGTTGTGTCCGTAACCATGTAAAATTCATGTTGCAATATCTTAAAAATTTTGCATTTTAGAATAATACACTTTTCAGGTTTATCTATTTTCATGTGAAAGTTAAATTGGCCAAGTTTCCTTTGAATGACAATTAAAATCGTTGAAAGAATAAGATTTGAATTCAGAAAAGTTATGGACACTACATAAAAGGGCATGAAAATGTATTTGGCAAATACATTGTTTTTTACATCTGTTTGTTTTTTATTGTCTGATAAAAATATATATGTGCATGCATATTTGCAAAAAATGAAACACTGATTTGGGGATCAAGCATTAAGTATTCTGAAACACATGGAATTTAAAGAGTAAGTATTAATTTTACACATGACTTACACATATACTGCATCCTTGCAGTAACCAAAATGGAACTATGCACAGTATAGCTCCTTTTTTTAATCATCCAGGAAGTTCCTTTTCCAGCTTTTCCATTTTTTTCCCGTTTGGGTGACATCTGTGGGCTGCACTGGATAAGACAGGTTGATAAATAAATAACTAAATGCAAATATAGCTAATAAACTGTAAATGTTTAATGTGATGTAGTTTTCCTGTCTGTGTGTGATATTAAACTACGTCTATAAATTCTGCAGTTAATATTGAACTGTTTTTGTGATCCTTCATTGTGGCAGAACTATGTTCCATCATTTTCCCCACTGTCTGATCTGTTACTCAAATCGTCACTCAAAACACTTAGCGCCCTGAGGTTCAACCAAGCTAACAAACAAAAACAAAGTACTCATATTAGTTGGGAAGAAAGAGAGGGAGAGAGAAATAACATAATCACTTAGTACAATGAGTATAATCATATTTATGAAATATTTACTATTATAAAATTACACTAAGCCAAAAATCTGCCAATTGAATAACATGATTTAAACTTTGAATAAGGAAAAAACTAAATAATCACCTGATTTATTTATAATTACATCATATTAAGAAATATTTGCCCATGTTCATAATATTTTCACTCACTGTGTGCTTATAATGAGAAAGCAGAGCTGCAGAAGTGCTGTAAAATCATACAGTAAAAAGGAACCATCCAAACAAGTGCACATAATTAAGAGCCACTCATTATGTGTGCTCACACATTTCAGCTTATCGGCAGATTAATTAGGTTCTAACAGACTTTTTTCCCTATTAGCGTCACTGTTCAAAACATTACTCCACAAATATATGTCAACACAACACTCCCATTGTAAACATTGCCATTTAAATGATTATTTATTGACACAATAAGGCCAGAAATAATGGTTCTGTAATTGTGAAAGTATCACGAGAACACACAGTGCTAGATAAAGCCTGCAGATGAGATGAAAGCTAAATGACATTGTTGAACATGCTCGGTGGGGAGCGTGGACTCTATCACATGACCAAGCAGGCCATGTCTCGAATGGCCTATTTGCCCTGTAGCTTTGTAAGGATAAAGGTGGTCAGTCAGGTCTTCAAGTCAGAGCTAACACATGTCCTTTATGTACATGTAAGAGACTCAGGAGGAGTCTTTACTGGCTAGCAAGTACTAAACCACAGGTTGTTACCAGTTAGCCTGTAAAATGAGGGATATATAGTATTATACATGTGTGTTGATACTGTTGGGCTTCTAAGTATTATACTGTATGAGGATGATACAATGGCTAAAATATTGATGTGTTAACAAAA
The DNA here is from genome assembly GCA_028565275.1 of Leiocassis micropogon. Lineage (NCBI taxonomy): Eukaryota > Metazoa > Chordata > Actinopteri > Siluriformes > Bagridae > Leiocassis > Leiocassis micropogon. The sequence goes on from JAOVVA010000035.1 coordinate 6,227,847, forward strand.
AGTTCACCTCGGATGTCGTTGATGATGTCAACAAAGTGCCAAACTTGGAGGATGACTGCAGGGCTTCAGACACCATTTAGAACATGTCTAAAAAGTTCCGAGACCCCTGAAACAGATGTGTTGTCGGTGAGCATCATTAATTTATAATTTAGTGACAGTGTAAACTTACTTAAAGCACTTTCTGTAATGAAGTGGAGAAGGGAGGAGTTATGAAAATCTTGAACTGTGTTAGTTGGCATGCTCAGAGCCCAATCTCTGAAGCCTATGCCTACAGTATGACTTTATGAACATAAAGCAGCTGTGCACACATCAGCATGTGGTCAAATGACACCTTTACTGGCTAGCAAGTACTAAACCATAGGTACTACCAGTTAGCCTGTAAAATAAGGAATATATAGTATTATGCATGTGAGTTGATATTGTGGCCTCTAGGTATTATATGAGGATGATACAATGGCTAAGATATTGATGTGTTAACAAAAAGTTTGCCTCTGATGTCTTTCAACAGTAACCCATGCAGATCACCCAAGTCCCTGGAGAGCGATGAAGTGAAACCCAACCACAGATTATTTTGTTTTATTGGCGCTAACAAGGAGATCAAATCCCATTTATGATGCATTTGGATTGCAGAAGCATAATGGGGCCTAATCAGATTAGTTACCTCTCAGCCATGCTCGATATGAAATTCTCTCTTTCAGGTGTAACTCGACTCCGTGGAGTCTCTCTCTCTCTCTACACAGAGGGGCCAGTATTACTGTGAGAGTTTAAGCATGGTAGGCTTCTGCACTCTGCTTGCAGCCTGGCTCTAATTACCCACGTGGACTCATGTTGTTTCTGCAGAGTCTCGAGGCCAGATTAACACTCCTGAGTTGTAAGCGATACCTGCAATCGATTTATCACTTGGACAAAAAAGCCGCCGCCACTACATATCGAAAAACACTATGCGTCGTTGTGCCAGGACAAACCACTCTTTTCTCGACATTGATTTTGCTGCAGTCTCAACTGCAGATACATTAAATCCTCCAGTACTCAATAACACTCAGACTTGCCTGAGTGAACCTATTGTGGCACTTGTTTTAAGGCCTATATTTAAAGACATCCTTTAAGTGCAAGGCACTGTACCATGTTCACTGGATCTACTGTGTTTAAGGATGTCTTTAATACCCTATATATATATATATATCTTTAATAAATTTATTGAAAGAAATTTGAAACCATTTATAATTTTCCTTCTACTTCACATTTATGTGCCATTATGTGTAGGTCTATTACATAAAATCCTAATTAAATACATTTATATTTGTGGTTGTAATGTGACAAAATGGGGAACAGTTCATGGGGTATGAAGACTTTTGCAAGGCACATCCAATACAGCAAGTTTTGCAAAAAATAAAAAATAAATGTGGCCTGTCATATCACGTCAGGTATTAAGGTTATTTTTTCGCTATAGCCAATAGAGTGCAATAAGTACATCAAATGTTTATTTTCTGCAGGAATCTGTTAAAAAAATCTTCCTGATCCTTCAACAGAACTGATAAAGTTTAAATTCTAAACATTGTTTTAAGCACTTTATTGAACACTCTTTAAGCTCATTATTCCAGTTTTGACAGAAATACTTGCATTTTTTTTTTTTTTACTATGAACCTGCACTGCTAGTGAAGTTATTTTAAGGGGGAGCAAGGAAATCCTGGTGTCAAAATGAGGCTGAGGGTTTCCTCTTTCTTATTCTTATTTTAAAAAAACCCTTATTTAATATTCTAAAAGTAGGATTTTTTGTCTAATACACTCCTTATGAACAAATTTGAAATGGTCATGTCTCAGGAACAGCACATGATACAGTAATAAACTTCATAATGGAGCATCTTATATCAGGAATCTGTAAATATGCATAACTCAAAACATCCAAAATATGACTTAATACCTCATTGAAGATGATGAGTGAAAAAAGTAGACACAGTCTACAAGAGCAATACAGTCTTTCTTATAATGAGTTATGGTTGTTTCTTTGGCCAAGAGGCAAAAAACAGAAACAGTATAGCTAGGTACAGTAGACAAGTCATTTATATTCTGTTGGTCTTAAAACTAAGAGTAAAAGTCAAGTAAAGATGTAAAAAGTCTATTGCGTAGACATTTCCCAATCTTCAACAGGTTCAATATGTTCTAAGATGTTTTTCTACTACTCACCTACTTTTCTGCTACCTGTCAACTCAAATCAGTCCAGCCATTTTTCTTTAGACCTCCATGTCCCTTTTTTCAGCCAACTAAATGTTTTTGGTTTATGCATTCTGTAAAAACTGTACAGACATTTTCCCCAGTCTGATTATTATTATTCTGTTTATTATAGGTCTTTCATTTTATGCCATGTGGAGCTGCCACATGACTAACTGATTGGATAATTGCACACACAGGCATGTAAGAAGTCATTATTAATACATTGGTGACTTTCTTTTAGCAACTTCAAGAGCAACATATTGCCTAGAATGACAGAGTTGTTCTTCTCAAAATAGTTTCAGTCAGCATGAAGATGTCTTTCAGAAGGCACAGTTCATGACTCCATTGAAAACGAAGAGTTTTTCCAAAATGGAAGGTTTTAGTATGTAGTTCTTAGTACCTATCAAAGTGTTCGGAGAAAGGACAGTTGGTGAGACAGGGAAAGGTTCATGGCTGCAGACCTGTCAGGGTGCCCACCACCAAAAGCACCTACAGTGGGCATATGAGCAGCAAAACTGGACCACAGAGCAATGGAAGAAAGTGGCATGGTCTGAATCATGTTTTCTTTGAACATCTGGTAAAGTGTAATGCATGTGTGTCACTTACCTGGGGAGGTGATGGCACCAGGATGCACTATGGGCAGAAGAAGGCAAGCTGGCAGAGGCAGTTCTGCTGGGAAACCCTGGGTCTTGCCATTCGTGTGGATGTTACTTTGAAACATAACCTCTACCTAAACGTTGTTACAGAACCAAATACACCCCTTCATGGCAATAACGTGGCCTAATATCAGGTGTACTGTATCTTTCCTGTCACACTGCAAAAATGATTTAAGCAACACATTACAGAGTTTAATGTAATGACTCGGCCTCCAATTGCCACATACTTAAATCTACTCAAGGATCATGTGTTGGACAAACAAATCCAATTCATGGAGGCTCCACCTTACAACTTAAAGGACTTAAAGGATCTGATGCTAACGTTTTGGAGTCAGATACCACAGCACACCTTCAGAGGTCTTGTGGATGGCCCTTGTTTTGGCTCGATTAGACAGGTGGTTTTAATGTTATGGTTAATCAGTGTGTATGGTTAGACTGTCTGTAAGGCCATTTTTTAAAACATTTAATGGTCAAAGCTTAAAGGTTAATTCTCACTTGTCATATGACTATTGCTCATGATTTAACACCATCAAAACATATATTACTGTAAATTGTAATGTTGTACCATTTTCCACAATCCATCATCTGGATATTTTACACTTTTTATCATTATGGGAGATATGTTTATCCTTCTCTTTTGCAAAGCTTAACCTATTTTTGCTTATTTACCATTATCTGCTATGTCTTCATACAGAACACATCAGTCTCCTTGAAATTAATTTTGTTAAAATTAATTAACAACAAGGATTTTACATTTCCTCAGAGCGCTGGATAGAGGAGGAAAGTGAGCTGAATTTAGTTAGGAGCAAATTAACCTGGAATTGAGCTGGATTTACAGGTACGACTGGTTATTCTGCTATTTGGGCTATTGATGGATGATCAGATATAACTCTAAACAAAGAAGTTGAAAGTTCAAATAGCTGCCTGTAGGGATGAAGACCTTTAGCCTCCCTCTAGTTGACCCTGAGGTTATGGTCATCATCTGGTCATCTGTAGCACATGCTATGGTGTTTTAAACCACACCACAACAATTACCTCAAGTTTCATATCACTGATATTGCAAACAGAAATCATTGAGTAAAACTGGTTGGGTGCAGGTGGTATGGAGGTTAGCACCATCACCTTGCACCTCGGGGGTTGTGGTTTGCATCTTGCCTCTGGTCTGTGAGCATGGAGTTTGCATGTTCTCCTTCTGTTTGGTGGGTACTTCGGTTTCCTCCACAGTCCAAATATATGCATTGTTGGCTGATTTTTAATATTGCCTATAGTGTGTGTGTGTGTGTGTGTGTGTGTGTGTGTGTGTGTGTGTAAACAGATAGATAGATTAATGGATAAATGGTAGAATGGGCGATTGTACAGCAAAAATTCTTAATTCTCAATTCAGACAATCTTAATCAGCCTCAATTCTTTTTGTTGGAAATCAAATGCTAATCCACCTCTATAGGTATTCCTCTTTTAACTGCCTGCTTACTGTTTATTCTGTTGTGCTACTGCCTCCCAATCTACCATGCCCTATCTACCAGGTTGTGTAAAGCAAATAAGAAAAAAAAATTTTGCAGTAAGGGTTTTGTTTTTCCCTGTAATATTTTTCCAGTGAAAATATGGAAAAGGTGGCAACTGCACTCACATTAGAATGCACAACAAGGTTAGTAACGACTGCAATAATGCAATAATGAAAGTTATATGAGTTAAGTCATGTGACTTTAACAAGGTATTACATTTAGGCATTTTGGCAGGCGCTCTTATCCAGAGCGACTTACATTTTTATCTCATTACACATCTGAGCAGTTGAGGGTTAAGGGCCTTGCTCAAGGGCCCAAAAGTGGCAACTTGGTGGTTGTGGGGTTTGAACCTGGGATCTTCCGAACCACAGTCCAATGCCTTAACCACTGAGCTACCCCCGTATTATGAATGCCAGGGAATCTTCAGTTGCTCAGTAAATCAATCCTTTAGTTGAGCATCGATGTTAAAATTTATTCTAGCCTTCTGATCTATTTCTTTGAGATTAGGTATTACTACAGTTTGTTTCACCCTGAAAAAAAATTTAAACTCTTCCACCCCCACCATCACCACCACCACCGCCGCAGCCACCACTACTACTACCAGTGCCCTTCCCACAGGGGTGCTCTGTGTGTGTGGGTGGGTGTGTGTGAATATCATGTGAGCACAAATTCCAGCTATAGCCTGAAGATGCTCGTCTGCTCCTTGAGAGCAAGCGGGAAAAGGATGTAGCTTTGTGTGTGCGTCTGTGTGTTTGTGTGTGTGTGTGAGAGAGAAAGATTCTGTCTTTACATAAACAGCTTCATACTACTAATTAAATACAATGAAAGAGTAATCATCTTTAAAATAGATCCTTTATTGACTTAAGAATTGCAGGTTTGTGTTAAATACTAAAATGTGTGTTCATCATCATTCTGTTCCACATGTAATTATGTAGGAATGAACAAAAGTCTTTACAGAAAGTTCAGGATTGAACCTAGGACCCTAAGGGTGTGAGGTGGCAGTGGTACGACCTTCACCACCATTTTATCCAGAACAAAGCAAGATCTGCAGAAGTATGCTCAACATTTTTGTTCTGCAAGAGGAGTATACAAAACCCATGGGTTACACAAACAAACATGAGCTAGGTTTTATTGTTGCAGGCTTAGTGTACAGTAGATCATTAAACACATTCCTGAATTCATACTGTACCTGGTCTGCTATCTCGTTATATGGAAACCCATATACAGTATCTGCTGAATGTCACATCAAGATTATACCATGAAGAACTTTGATTGGAGGATATAAACACATACAACCAAAAAAAATAATCTAAGTTGTACTCAAGAAAAAGACTTTTAACCCACCTTCCTACTGAAAAGAGGCAAGGGAGCTCTGTTACACACAGCGCTGGCTTCCAAAATCATGATTCTCTGCCAAGCACCGATCAGATTTAGCACTTTACAGTTTCACAGGCAGACTCATGATGTTTCTCAACCTTCATTTGTTTTCACTCTAGTTTTTCTACCATCTAGGCAGGATAAAGATCAGAAAGGATGAATCAGTATGTTTTGGCTACTAGGTGCTCTCTTTTTATGTTATCCCCTCAAAATCTGTTTTACCTCATCCTCCACACAGAACAAAGATTGCTTCACTTTTTTCTTTTTTCCTAAACCTTCCAATGACTCTCCACTGTGCCTTCAATAGAGGTCATACAGACTGCTGGTAGTTCTCTTCATCCTCATAGTTTACACTTCATGTCAAATAAAAGATATATTGGATAGAAAAATAAATAAATAAATAAACTTATAAAGCCTCCAGATTCCTCTAAGGAGGAAAAACCAAAGCATCTGGTAATCAGATGTCACAGTAGGCCAACATCTTGATCTGATATTATGACAGTTATATGGATTTTTTTTTTTATCCATTAAGTGAGAAAATGTGTGTCTTTGACCCAAAACAGATCACACATTACACATACACAGAATACGAACACATAAGAATAGCTAGAATTCCTAAAAAGGTTTTCAATAACATGTACAGTATTATGACCATCATAACCATTTATTTTTGCTGTCACACAACTTGTTAAGATCTATTAGTAATATCAAAGTAACTTCAAACACTTTTACATACTTGTTAGATTTGCTACGGGCTGTAGAGATACCAGGTTTCACAACCATACCAGAGAGCATGATGTTAGGCTGTATTTACCACAAACACTGTTTAAACCTGTTCTTAAGCAGCATTGCTTTTTCTTAAATTTGATTATCTTTGGCAAATGTCAAGCCATTTAAAAATCAAACTGACAGTTTTACAGCCGTCGAGTGCTTTTACACAGTCCGTTGTATGAGAACTGTTCGTGGCATCATTGTAGAAGCAGGGTTTTTTAACATGCTGGAAAGGAAACACAATTAAAGGAAACAGCAATTGTGCTATCATTCTTTTGGAATCATATCCAGTCCCATGTGGTGCAGAGTTACATTTTGCCTCTGGAATAATTCACCCTGTTATTTTTTGTTTTTATCTCATTTTTCATTTGTCTCTCATAATGTTACCACAGAAGCCATGGACGTGTCTGGGAAATATGGGAGAAAATATTGCATTCATGAATGTGTGCCTATGATTGCCGCCTTGCTTCTAAATTGCACCTCAGTTTGGTTATTAAAAAAACAAAAAAACAAAGCTGTAATCTAATTTTTGGATTCGGCAATCCTGGGGTATCAGTGTGTAACAGCAGTATTTATTGCTTTAACGTTTATCTTGGTGCAGTCTCTGAAGTCCAACAGATCCCTAGGCTGTAAAAGTCAGATATATATACAAATATTAACAAAATGTGTTTTCTGCTGTCTTTATTTTTGAGGAACAGCTTTTGTGCCATGGGTTTGGCTCTGTGTTAGACAGCAGTCAAGCTGGTTCACTAAATACATGCATGGTAGTTAAAGATAACAACGTTATTAATATCAGAAATAGCCTGTAATGTTGACAGAGTGTGTTGTACCTCATTTTTTGCCATATCAGGAACTGTGAGACAGAAATAGTGAGAAGCAGGTGGATTTACAATTATGTTAAAAAATTAGTACCCCTTTTTTAATTCTATGTTTTTAGTGTAAAAACATAATAAAAATCATCTCATCGTAGCGGGTCTCAGGCAAATACGACCTCAGACAAACCACAACCTACACCTTTTTTTCATCGTGCCGTTATTTATTTAATAAACATGAAGCAATGAAGCCAATACTAAGTACTTCTTCCACAGGATGTAAGAGGGTAAGTTGCAACCAGATGCTGCTAATCATCAGCCCTTGATTAACTGATCATCAGCAGGTGTGCAGACCTCTTTAAAAGCAGAAGTTTTTGGCAGTTTGCTGGTCTGGAGCCTTCAGGTGTGTGTTAACACAATGCCATGAGGGGAAAGAAATACTCAGAGGTGGAAAGAGTAATACATTTTTGTACTTAAGTAAAAGTACTGTAGAAAGTTACCCTTATAAAAATCTACTCAAGTAAAAAGTAGCTCATTAAAAATTTACTCAGAGTAAAAGTTACTGAGTT
>JAOVVA010000035.1:6245012-6255077 GCA_028565275.1 Leiocassis micropogon
TTTTTATGTATTTATTTTTTTGGGCTGTGGAACGAATAATTTGAGTTTCCATTATTTCTTATGGGAAAATTTGATTTATGAGTGTTTTGGAATACGAGTCCACTTCCGGAACAAATTATGCTCGTAATCCAAGGTCCCACTGTATGTAGAAAAAATTATATAGATTTCAGAGTATTGATACTGAAATTCAGCAATTTAATTGTCATACTGGGGAAGTTGTCATACTAGAAAAATTAAGACAAAAAATTCAGGAGGGCATGCAATGTTTTATACAAAAAAAGAATGTATAAAGACCTATCAACATTTTTACCAAATGTATTATTTTTTAATTTCATTCTGCACTGTAAAAAATGTATTTTATCAAGTAAAAATATATTTAGTCTAGTCAAATTGATTTATTTATCAGTTTTTTATTATAAGCTCACAAAAATTATCATTATGATTAATAAGCACATGTCCAGACATAATTTTACTTTTATAAGGCTTACTTTTTTGTCACGACTTTCTAGAAATGAATGCTTAGAATTAAACTAATCTGAAAATAGAACAAGAAAAGTGATGCTTACACTGCAGAAAATGACATCTTAGCAAAAGAAAATCTAGTCCAATTTATCCATTTTACACTTGAAATCACTCAAAAACATGAAATCTTGAAAGGTAAAAATATAATAAATCTAATCAAATTCCTCGAAAGGTTCTTTTTTAATTTAATAAAATAGGAAAATATGTCTAGAAATAGGCGTAATAATCTTATTTTTTGTAATATTACATTAGATCTTATATAACATATATAATCATATCATATATTGTAATCTTATATCAAGAACTTTTAGATAAAGTGACTAGATTCAAGATACTTTCACTTATCACTTTTTACACTGTAACTATTTTTTAAATATAAGATAACAATTAATCAAAAGTAAGATTATTATTGCTATTTCTGGACATAATTTTCTTATTTTTAATGATTCATTTCTTGTTCTGTTGGCAGATAATTTTGCTGATTTCAAGCATTAATTTCTTAAAAGAAAAAAAAGATATAATTATTCACAAATGGAAAAAGAATATTTAAAGAATAAAACTACTAAAAATGTGTAGAAATAGACTCAGCAATAATCTAATATTTGTTTACTCACTCACTCATCATCTATGCCGCTTTATCCTTTATACGAGGTTGCAGGGGTGGGGGCTGGAGCCTATCCCAGAAGTCTTAGGCCATGAGGCGGGGTACACCCTGGATGGGGTGCCAATGCATTGCAGGGTACACACCATACACACACTCAAACGCTCAGTCACACACTACGGGCAATTTGGAAACGCCAGTTAAACTAATCTGCATGCCTTTGGACTGTAGAAGGAAACCTGAGTATCTGGAGGAAACCCAGTGAGTCACCATGCCGCCTGAAATTGTGTAATGAGAGACTGTAGATAAATATGACTAGATTTAGGATATTTTCACTTGCTAGGATGTGTGTCACAAGCCATTAAAGTTGGTGTATATAAATAATAGCAGCACATAAATACTGTATTTAAAAATTAAAATAAAATCTCCTTTCTGTGTATAATCCCACTATTATTAGGCTTGAATAAAGACACTCTGTGAGTGATCATTAATGGCGTAGATTTAATGATCAGCCGTCCCACTTCCCGAAGGATGAAAGCAGACGCTCAAGGCTACTTTGACATCTTGTAATTTGTGCGTGTCAGGACTCAGGTATGACAAGCCACTTAAAAAACAACACACACGCACACACGCACGCACGCACGCGCGCGCGCGCTTATTATTATTGCAGGCACATGCGCGCCGCCCACTCCGCTCAGACTCGTAACGTTACGCGCGCCTTTTGTTGCGCAGAAAACAGCGCGGCTCCTTTAAGAGCGCAACACGCCTCGCTCCAGAGCCGACAGACACCACTGTGGTATTAGTGAGAGCCCAGGATACCGAGCACACACACACGCATACACGTGCACACGCACTACACCATCTTTCCATACAGACACGCATCTAAGACAGGTATAGATGGAATGATAAAAATGGAATACCACTGGATTCTGTTTCCTGTCGTGTTACAGTTCCTCTTACGACCAGGTAAGCTTTTTTTTTTTTTAAGTTATCCTTGCTGCTGTTTTACAAAGTCAACACGCTTTCACACTCACAAAAAAGAAAGAAAGAAAGTCCAGATTCGTTAAGATATTACGCGCGCGTTTAGTGATTTGTGCGTAAAACCCATCTGGATGCTTAAAATGTGAGATCTGCCTTAGAGATTAAGGGAATGTGGACATGTGAACATGGGTTGTTAACAGTATGAGGTTGTTAATCATTTGAGATATTTAATAATGTGTGCTGGAAATGAGTTTAATTGGTTCGGAAACTTCGAGCCTTTCTAAGTCGTTAGTGCACCATTAATTGTTTTGCACCAAAGTGATGAGGAACGCACCGGTGTTGGGTCAAACTTCAACACGGCGACGTGAAAATAACACCTTTGGTGATGCTTTAGCGAGGTGTTTGTGTCAAGGCTGCGCTCTGGATGTTTGGACACTTGTTGCGTTCCAAGTGCTGAACTCCATTTACCTTTCGCTCTCTCTCTCTCTCTCTCTCCCTCCATCTGTGTGTGCGTGCGTTGAGCAGTTACTGGAGGAGCTCGGAGAACGGAGAAACCGGATATTGGCGTGCTTAGCCGGAGGGTGATAACGTAACGCGGTGCTGCTCGCGCGCGCGCGGCTTTCTGTAAATAATTCATGGCGCGCGCCCATGTCCGCTCTGTGTGTCACAGTGGCAGTAAAAAACTTCTTATGATAAAAAAATATATATATTTTGCATTTACTAGCCCAAAGTGAGGCACATCATAACAAGTTAATGATTATGGTACTAATAGGTTGTGTAGCTTATAAGATGTAAAGAGTCTTAATAGGTTATTAGCTATAGGTGCGTTATGTAGTTTATGTAGAAAGTAAAAAAAAACAAACAGGCGAATGGTGAGGGTAAGGGAAGCAGTCCTGTCCAAACTATTTATTACTAACCTTGTTAGGACTGAGGCGGCACAGTGGTGTAGTGGTTATCACTGTCGCCTTGCATCTCCAGGGTCCAGGTTAGATTCCTTAAATTCCTTCAAAACAAAGGGTACTAACTGCATACTGGGCATGCAGACTAGCCATCAAGTTGTGTCTGTGAAGACCCTTAAGATGACTTTAGTATGAGGAATGTAGGAAATTAGTCCTTTAATGTTCATGGCTGTAGGGCTTTAATGGATCCCGAAGACATACCCAATAGACAGTCCAGCCTGTGCCTCCTGGGAAAGTGTATATTTAGTAACTGCTGGCATGGTACCCTTATCCGAGGATGGATTACCTGATGGGACTGCCAAGGACAGGCCCAGGGCCCGAAGGATTCAGGAGACTACAAAGTCAGTGTGCCTTAATAACTAACCAGAGGCAAAGGTTCAAATGTCTCCCTAAAACACAAAAGAAACTACCTCAACATTTAATTTAAAGATGCCACATAAACATAACCATCATTACACCTTTAAAGTGTGCGATTATTACTATAGTTTTTTTGCCAGACTTTGGAGGCAAACTTAGTTTTTATTGCAGTTTAATATAGGTGCCTTTGGTGTGTCTTTTTTCCAGGGCCCTTTGTCTCTTAAGGTGTTCCTGAATTTATCCTGATGGAATTTTTAAATATGGTGAAATGTACAGTAGTTTATGCATCTTTTTAGATTACAAATCTTTTGTGTAGCCACACTGACTAGTCTCATGTATCACCATACTGACTTCAAAATCATTTCTTTGTAAATTAATTTTTCATGTATGTTTTCATTTGAGGTGGTAAATCATTGCAGTACCTCTATGATCCTACAGGTGGAGTGCTCTAAACTATTAACACATTATCAGGCAACATAGACACCTGTGTGGTAGGAGCAAATAACTGTAACAAAATGAAAAGCAAAAAACAGTATAAAATCATTTATTTTCAGATATTTATAAAATTGTGATACTTAAAGAATCACATAACTTATCGAATCAGCACCCAGGTATCATGATAATATTGTATCGAGTTGCCCCTGGTGGTTCCCATCTCTAATATCTACTGTATATCACACTGAACAAAAAGAAAACACATAACAACAACAGCATCAAAAAACAACATAAATGCCCTAAATGTGTGTTTGGATTGTTGTATTAACAGCAATCCAAAGAAGTAGATATTCTTCCAACATGTTCTCCTTAAGCACTTCTGGCATATTTATTTTCCAGAATGTAGACAGAAAAGCCACAGGCTGCATTATAATGAACTGCCTACTTGAAGATAAAGGGGATGGGCTTCAATAGTTGGAGGTAGTTCAAGACAGCTGTGTTGTTGTATTACAAAACACAGAGCACTCACAGAATGAAACAGATTATTTATGCTTGTAACACCTTCTCACTCAAATGATAACATTAGGACTGATCTTACAGGATGTCAGAAGGCGTGCCAGATCACAGACCGCTTCCAGACCCATCATGTGTGGGGGAAAAAAAGGACCAGACATACAAAAGCGTGCACAGACAAACCAGCTATTCATAAACTTAATTGAACCAACCAGGCTAAAGTGATTTCATGGTCCAAGTAACTGTCCCACTGTGATTGTGGCTTAGCTGTTGAGGTCAAATGATTGCCTAATTTTAATTAAAGAAAGTGTCATGTAAAATGTTAAACTATACATATATGTGTTCAGATCAAAAACTAATGCTAATAGCATGTAGTTGTTTCAAAGATGCAAGCTTACAGTTCTGTTGAATGTGCTTTTAAAATTACAATTACCTTTTACTGGAACTAAGATGCCCAAATATCAGTTTCAGCTTTATTTCATCATTCAATGTGCATAAAGCAAAATATGTGCATGAATATATGCTGTGTTAAGGTTGGACTGAAAGAACTCAAGTGTCCTCAAACACAGAGCCCTATCTGAACTCAACCCTACTGAACACCTTCGGGATGAACTGGAACACTGACTGTACCCCAGATCTCACAACTGGTCTTATGGTGGAATGATCACAAAATCCCAACACACACACTCTCTAAAATCTAGTGGAAAGCTTTCCCAGGAGAGTGGAGGCGAATGAGAGACCAACACTGTATTAGTGCCCATCATATGATGAACGGGCGTACAAATACAAGACTTTGGAATGTAAAGTGTATTTTCATAGTGATCAAATTTTTCAAGGTTTTTTTTTTGCTTGCTTTTGCTGTACTGATATCACAGCAAGCAGTATGCAAATACATTTTTCAGCTAACTACAACAACACATATAATCGGCTGATTTGTTTTACCACAAGGTAAAAAAAAAACCAGGTTAGACTGGTTTATTTAACACCTGATTGTTAGTCATACTTTCTTCTCTAAAAATTCATCTGTTTCTGAATATTTGTGTTTTTTTTATACTTAAATATTTATATGTCAGATCCTCTGCTGCAATAAAAAAAAAAAATTAACAAGATTGTTTGTCAATCCACACCACCACACTCAATCAATCAATCATCAGCATGTTAAAAGACAAAGCACTTTTGTCACGTCATCTTATTTTCCTCGTAGGCAACAATATATCTTGTTCAAACAGATTTTTTTCACTGCAAAATCTTGTTCAAACATGCATATTTTACTGGAAAAAAAGGTTAAATAATGAAAACAAATAAAAGACTAATTTTGCTCAAGACCAATAGGAAAGCGCAACAACCATTTTTGACCTTGTTACTTTATATTTTTGTACTATTATTATATTTTGTTCCACTTTTATAGTTCATGCAACCATTTTGAACAGGTATACTAATTTAAGATGAATTATCATGGTCAAAAGTACACCTTAAACACCTAAGTGGAAGACCGCGTCCTGGACAGAGCTCTGACCTCAACCCAGGCCTGCTCACCCAACATCACCAATAATTAATGAAACTCCCCATTGCTACACTCCAAAATTTATTGGAAAGCCTTCCCAAAAGAGTGGAGCTCATTATAAGAACATAATGGGAGATGGGAGTAAATCAGGAAATGGATGTTCAATGCGGACATATGGATGTGATGATCAGATGTCCACCAACGTTGGGCCATCTAGTGCACTTATTTTCACATATGAAAGCACTAGTTAGATTTCTGGACTGTGAGTAAAAAAAGAAAGAGGGAGCTGGAGATCTGAAGAAGAGTAGTATATCTTAAGTCACAATAAGCATGTGTTCTTGTGCCCTGCAACCAGGATGTACTTTGCCTTGTTGTCTGAGTTCCCAGAGATAAACTAAAGGCCCCCACAGCCCTACCCAGGACAAGCAGTACGGATAATGCACAGAGATAATGGGATGAAAATGAAATACATTTCAATAAATATTCGGGAAATTGAAAAATATAAACTTTTCTTTACAACTCATATATTTTTTCCAACATATTATATCATCTTCAGGTTCCGAGACATTTTCCAGATTAAGGCTTTCCGTAAGCATTAACTCCATCAGCGATTTGCGTAGTTAGCTGTCCACACTCTATTGTTTTGATGCTATTGCCACCTTTAATCTCTGGTGTTTGCTGAAAGCCGTCACTCGGCTTTGTATTCACCGAAAAGAAAAAGCACCTAACAGGAACCAGTCAAATCTCACAAAATAAACCAGGAACCTCTTCAGCAAAGTAAACACACAGGTATCAGATAATCCCAAAGCACACACTCTTACAGTTACTGTGCAAAAGCCTTGAGCCACAAACCACCTACCCACCCTCCCACTCCAACACACATCTACCATACATACACTTTTTTCAGATGTAATTTAATTACTTTATATAGATTCAATTAAAGAATTGGGAACAAATGTTTTACTCCGACAAGCTGCAAAGTGCCAAACAACTGGTTGCTTATGAGACAAAATCAGCAGCAACCTCATTTCCCCTCTCGTCTGCTACGTGGTTTTTATGCTTGAATAATTCATAGGTCACTGTGTGGCTTAGCAAACAAAAAACATTTCTCTGCAACTGCTCAGGTGCAGGGACTGGACTCAAAGTAATGAGAGACAAATAGTCTCTCAAAAAACAGAGAGAACAATTACTCAATATTACACCAACCAAAATAAGACGGTCTGGCTTTTTGGAAGAAAAATATGAAGAAATAAGACTTTTGCTTGAAATAATGCTGTACTGTACATACCTCCGCATAGCAGTGAGTGATTTTACATAAGCTTGGCCTTTATCCTGTTTTTTCATCCTCTGTTTGTAAGACAATAATTAATCCACACTATAAATGTAATAAGTCGACATGACAATCTCAAAGTGCTGAATACAGAAACAAATGACGATGAGGTTTTCAACAGTTTCACTTATGACAGCCGGTGTGTTTCGTGAGCCTCACACTAGCTCCTGTGCTGGACAGACTGTTTGGCTGTCTGGAAGCACATCATCAATCAACCTACTTTAAATGGAAGTAAGACCTGTTCAACAGGTTTCCACACTCACTCAATGTCAAAAGGCTGAAGTGTAACTGTAAGCGTGACTGTTTGCTCTGTACGCATGGTTGCTGTTTACTTTTGTACCATATCATAAAAAAAAAGTTACGTGCCATACTATCGTCTCCGCAAATCCTTGTTCAAACATTTATATCCGTGTTATGACTATTTTACCTTGTTTGTCAGTCACATGCAAGGGGGATTCAGGAGAAAAGCTGAACACTCAAGCAGTCCCAGAAGTGACATGTACAAACAAACACAAGCAGGCAAAATAAAAGTGCATAACGTGAACACTATGATAGCATCAGAAACAAAAGCTTTAAAAACTACAGTTTGATGGGAACCCTGATTAATCGTCAAGGCGGAGCAGGAGATGGCATTTTTCTATTCTTAGTTTGCCAGACATGTTTGTAAGCTACTTAAATTTGTGCATGTCATGACAAGGTAATTTGTCATAACTTGCTTCAGTCATAGATAAAGCACACACACACAAATGCACACACACACACATACACACACACACACACACACACACACACACAAATGCATATGCTATTGATTATCTAAGAAAGGAAAGTGTCATGACTGATGAAGGCTAGTAACTGCTGGATGAAATTCTTGGAGAAAAGTATCAAAAATATGTAAACGTGTCTGCTCCCTGACTTGGTTCAGGTGAGAGTGAGTGTAATGAATCGCAGCACTACGAAAAGTTCTTTTCTGAAAACTCTACAACCCCAGAGGGGAGAGCAGATTTTGGGAACTTGGTGTGCTGTAAATGAGCAACAATACTAGTTGTCTCTTCTTAGGTAACCTCACCAAACTCTTTTGTTATTCTGTTTTCAGTGGGTTGCCATTGATGTGTCTTTAATCCGCTTCTATCCAGTTTATTCACTGTCAGCCTACTAATGTTGCACTTTACTGCCCTGCGTATAGGACAATTCTTTTGACCAGTTTTATTAATATTTGTTTCACCAGGCAGTACCAGGCCCGTAATTACACCAGACTCATCTCAACTCACAGTGCAGCTAAATGGCAAGCTCGTTCTTCATTGCCATGGTGACGCACCAGTGCGTTGGGTACGGGAGGAACGTCCAAATCGAGTACTAAAGGAGCAGCAGAGAGAACACCACCTGTCAAACATTAGTCTGGACCGGGTGACGCCACATCATCAGGGCAAATACGTTTGCTTGGAGGAGACTTCACAAGAGACGAGCTCCATTTATGTTTATGTTAAAGGTAGGTGAAACTCACAGGATTTGTGTGTGTGTGCAGAAATGTGTCTGAAGAGTTTTATAGGAGACATAGTAGTAGTTGTGTGCAGACTGTAATCTTGCTTTTTTTTTTAAAATTGCTTTGTCTTTTTTATTAGCGCTATCTTGTTCTCATCCTCACGCCTCACACTCTGCCTGGTTTCCTATCACAATCTGGCACTTTCTCCATCTCTCTCTCTCTCTCTCTCTCTCTCTCTCTCTCTCGTACTGCAATACCATGTCTTAATCTAAGACCCTTGGTTGTGTTTCATTGGTTCTTGATTTAGCCTTCCTCTTAGCAGATCCTGACAATGCCTTCAGGAGGTCCCTCATCCGTGACATCATGGCCGGGGCAGGCGAGACTGTCTCTATCCCCTGCCTGGCCACAGACCCCAGAATGATCGATCTGCGCCTGAAGACATGCAGCGGAGAGCAACTGCCCACCAAGATGA
The DNA here is from genome assembly GCA_028565275.1 of Leiocassis micropogon. Taxonomy (NCBI): domain Eukaryota; kingdom Metazoa; phylum Chordata; class Actinopteri; order Siluriformes; family Bagridae; genus Leiocassis; species Leiocassis micropogon. The sequence continues at coordinate 6,254,170 of JAOVVA010000035.1, forward strand.
GATACAGCGCTAGCACTGAGACAGGCATTTCCGTGATGAATGTCAAGCCTACCTACAAGGGCTGCTATGTCTGTGAGGGAAATCTAGGCGGCACGATGGCCCGATCTATGGAATATAAGCTTAATGTGCGACTGGGTGAGAGACACAGACAGAAAACAAAGACAGATACTTTTTCGTCTTGCTTCTTGTATCTTCCTCCATTCTCTTAACATTTGAATTGGGATGTGCTTATAACTACTCTTTATATAGCTTGTGTAAAGTCTACTCAGCAATCTGTTAAAAATATTTGTTTAGTTAATTCTCTTTCTACTGGCTGAATGTCAGTTCCAGATGCACCGCCCAGTATTTTGCTTCAGGAACATAACCGAGTGCTCCTGACCCAGGGCCAGAAGCTCACGCTCAACTGCTCCACTTCCAATGTCAACAGTGAAATCAAAGTTACCTGGGTCCCACCACAAGGAGTGGTAAGAATACAGGCAAATTCTTTTATGCATACCTGTACCATGTTCTGTGAACACACACACACACACACACACACACACACACACACACTCAAAGTGTCTGTGCAACACCCAATTTACACTTTGTATAATAATTACTACATGGCACAAAACAGTTTTTTTTTTTTTACATCTATCGAGTTGTTTTAGCTCTTAAAAATATCTACTTTAACAAATAAATATTTTCAACATGTTAATATTTGAGAAATATCGACCTGGGAATGTAAATCTTTGTACTTTTTCATGAAAGATGTTGTAACTTAATGTGCTTCAACATTTAATACAGACTGCAAATAAAGCCTGGTATGAGTAACCTGTATCGCTGTCAGCGATTACAGACCAATCTCTAAGCTACCATTTCTGTCTAAGATTCTGGAGAAGGTAGTTTATACACAACTAATAAGTTAT
>JAOVVA010000035.1:6255177-6276012 GCA_028565275.1 Leiocassis micropogon
TTTATTAGATTACTATGTTATTTTATTATTTATGTGAAGCACTTTGGGGCATTCTTGTTGTTAAAGTGCTATACAAAATAGAGATGAGTTGAGTTGAGTTGAGGTTTTAATGATATTTTAGGGGCTACTCCAGCACTAATGGCTCGTGATCAAATCCAAAGACTTCAACGTACTGCAAAGTTAGCATCATTTGACTTCCTCTTAATGTCTGTCAGTTCTTTGTCACTGACATGGCGAACGTGTTCCCTCTGTGTTTCCACAGGAAGCATCGGTGCAGCAAAGCTCTCAGCTTCTGACCGAGCCAGTCCTGCACAAACGCACAGCCACCCTCCAGATAAAAGCAGTGACAATCCAGGATTCAGGCAGCTACCGCTGCAAGGCAGAGAACTCAAGAGGGATTAGTGCTGAGACAGTCTGGGTGGATGTCTACAGTAAGGCCGTCTGTCATATGACACATAAGATGCACTTCAACATGTCGGTTTTAGTTGTAGCTTGCAGTGAGGCGTGTGGACGTCAAATTATCTCAGCTTCATTGACATTAAGAATTGTTTTTCACATTTAAACCTCAGGAACTTCAGTAGTGGTTTACAGTATCTTTACATCTTACTGTACTTATCGTATTTATGAATATGATAACCTCAAGACTTTGATTTTTCCAATTTGTGGCTTTCAGTTACTATAAAATAAAAAACTAAAATAGTATTTCAAGCTCGATTTGTATGACAAAATAATTGTATTTCTCGCTTTTTGTCTGTTTCAGGCAAAGGATTTATTAATCTGACACATGTCGATAACAGGACCTGGCGAGTTCGTGAAGGAGAAAGTTTGTCCCTGCATGTGGATATGGACGCCTACCCTAAACCCCATGTCCTGTCCTGGAGCTACAATCAGAAAAATCTCACGAACACAACTGACCATATTATCACCACCCACTCGCACACACACAGGTATGCATGGATGTGTATGTACACACTCCCGCATTTCAGTATTTCCTTGTCCTTGTGTTTTTTTTGTTTGTGTGTGTTTGTTTGTTTTTTTTACACATGTCTTTGTTTTTTTTCTTTCCAGTTATCGCAGTCAATTAAAGCTTGTGCGTTTGAAAGTATCAGAGAGCGGGGTCTACACTTTTTTGGCCTCCAACGGTGATGCTAGCGTCCTCCTGACATTTGAAGTTCATGTGCTGAGTAAGTAAATTGTGTTACTGTACGTGAGTGGAGCTAGTGGCAGACTGGTTCTGCTTCCTGTCATCATGTGGCTCACAGCAGAGTGTTACTCAGTTAATAGTAGAACGTCAAATATCACAGAGCAAACAGAAGTACAGACAAACTTTGCATACGTGACTGTTTTGCTGCACCACAGACTGACATTTCTGGTATAGTGTTGGATGTTTTGGTTTTGGATATTTCGCTTTCTAATATAATTTAACTATAATGTATTATTCGGTGCTGGTTTAAATATAATACATTATAAACAATTACTTTAATCTCTCTCTCTCTCTCTTTAGGTAAACCAGCAATTGTATCTCATGAAGGGCCGGTTGATGGTCAAGTGCGCTGTGTGGCTGAAGGTTATCCCCCACCTCAGATCACATGGTACTACTGTGACCAACCGCATGCCAGGTATGCATCTTATTTATAGCAAAGCAGTTAGAGCCAAGTTACTGAAATTAAAGATCAAACTTAAGCAAAAAGGTGCATAAAAGTAGACATCGTACAGACATAATGGTACCACATAGCAGGGTTGTTACACTCAAGATTAAATTAAAGAAACTGGAGCAAATGTTTTACTGCAACAGAAAACCTCATTTTCCCCTCTCGTTTGTTCCAACCACTCAATATTCAGCATCACCAGTATACTAATCACTGGCCTGATCATCTGTCATCATATGCACCTGTTTCTCACTGGTTCATCCTTTAATTTAGATTGTTGTTTAATGCTTGAATGATTCATAGGTCACTATGTGGCATTACAAACAAAATACAGGCCTCGAAAACTCCTCAGGTACAGTAACTGGACTACTAATAGGAGGCAACTGTGAGAGCCAAAAAAGTCTGCAGAACCATTCCTCAGGATTACATTAAAGAAAATACAAGAAAGTCTGGCTCCCTGGAAGCAAAATATGATGAAGGGGAGCTCATCTTGCACAGTGCTATATATACTCATGAAAGTCACAATACAAGCGATTCTACACCAATACACTTTTTGTTAAATTCATTGCTGTCTGCTAGCTGTCCGTTCTGTGTGAGGGCTGAAAAGATCTAGTGTTAACCACCCCTGGCTGTGAGAACGGGAAACAAATAAAGTGGTGCAGACCACTATTCCAGTCAGTCAGCAACAACATTTTGAGGTTTCTGATGGAGCACAGATGGGTGTATTTGTTTGGTTGTTGAGTTTCTCTAGTATCGCTGACTCCTCCTATGAAGGTATGACATTAAATGTACGAATTTATTGTGACCATAAAATCAATGTTTACACATCATAGTTAGATGAGGAAGAAGTTGTTAAAGTGAGGCTCGACATTATTGTTTGCTATGCAAAGTAAGATGTACTTTCACCAGTAACGAGAATTCCACTGTCCGTATCGATAAGAGTTTAGTGCACCAGATATTCATTCGTGCCTGGAATGGAATTGAATATAAAACCAAAGCGGTCATGACCACATACCAAGTGTTACACCATACCACTATGAAAACCCTACAAAACACCCTGTAGAAAAAATCAGCTTGTCTCAGCATGTCTTAAATAAATTCTGTAAACATTTCATGCAACCTAGTTTGTGTTGTCCTGCAAGCTTCATATTAGAGCATCTGCTTGTGCCCCACATGACAGATGAAAAAATTCCATCCTGTCCTGGGCACACATTTACTCTTCTTTCTGGCAAAAGAAAGAAAAAAAGTAAGAAGAAAAAGAACTACTACACCTCATATATGTATCTGTATTGATAAGACAGCAAGTAAAGGCTAACTAAGCATAACCAAATTATTATATAAAGGGTTTAGGTATCATGACGCTGAGTAACGTGAGGTTCAACTAAGTGGTTCATCAGCTAACGTGATGCTTGTTGATTGGAGCAAGCAGATTGGTTGAATGACCAGGGCCTTATTACAGTGTGAGTCTGGAAAATAATAAAGGAACAGGACAGTTATTCTTAGATGATGCACTACTAAGTGAGTACAGAGTGTCCTAAGCACCACCAAAGCAAACACCACACTATAGAGTAGAGTGTGTGTTAGTGCATCTCATTTGTTAAACTCTGAAAGTCTGTTCTCTAAACATACACTTATGTATATGCAAGGGAACATAAATATTTTGTACATATACTCAAAATGATAACTGCATACATAGCATATAAAAGGGAGCACTTACTACTCATATCACTGTTTACTGGAAGTCTCGGCATCATTTGACACAGGAGAAATTTTTATCCTACTTTCTTGAACTACTTTTATAACTTTATAAGTCAGTAATCAATCATTGCGAGCTCAGTCTTTCTAAGAGCCTTCTGGATCCCAGACTAATATAAGCATGTGCTACTTTTGCTATCTTCAGAGTTTGCATGTTCTCCTCGTGCTTCCTGGGTTTGCTCTGGGTGCTCCGGTTTCCTCCCACTGTCCAAACACATGCAGATTAGGCTAATTGGTGTTTCCAAATTGCCCCTAGTGTGTAAATGAGTGTGTGAGTGTGTGTATGTTTGTGTGCCCTGCGATGGATTGACACCCCATCCCTGCAACCCTAAATACAGGATTAAGCAGGATAGACGAGGAGTGAGTGAGTGACGACCAAATACTAATGCTGATTGATATTTATGGACTAGAGCTGTGGATCATAGGTAGACTGTTGATTTGCTTAAATTTTTGAGCATTTGGATTTGATTTGATTAATTTACTATAATAATTACCACCTGATGTATTTTTATTCTATTCTGTTCAACTATATTTCTTACAGGTTTTAATTAACTTAATTTAACCAGTACCTGTATCAGCACCAACAGTCATGTTCAAAAATGAGTATCCCCCTCTTTTATTTCCTTGTGTTTTTGAGTAAAAACATAATTAAAAATCATCTGATCGTAGCAGGTCTCAATATTAGTCAAATACAACCTCAGATGCACAACAACATATAACGTTTGTAATCATGTCATTATTTATTTAACAAAAATGAAGCCAACCCGTAAAAAATGACAGGCAATACTAAGACCATGTCCACATGTAGCCAGGTATTTTTAACAACTGATATTTCTCTACTTCGTTTTTTTTTTATTAATAATTCTGTCCACATGACAAACACAAAACGCCCTTTTAAGTGCCGTTAGGAGCATCTCTAATCACCAGGGGACCAATCAGAAGCCTAGACAAAACGTCACTACCGGTTACGCTATGTAGAAGTCCGACCAGATCTCGTCCAAAACCGTTGTCGTTGTCTGTGTCGTCAAAGTTTTGTATGTAGCATCAGTGAGCTTCGTAGAATATTCAGGCACCTCTGTTTGTTAACGTAATGTGTGAGCAACTGCGTGTGTTCAGTAAGCAACGTTAACACAGTCACTAGTTTACTGTACATAAGTCCACCATTGCACAAAGTATCCTCATAAACAAAGCTAGCACACAGACTTCATGACATCAGACATAATGAGATCAGACATCACTGCCACAGGTGACACTACAACAAGCCACAATCTCCATTTCAATGACCAAAACCGAGTTTGGATGTGGACGGTGGACCCAAGGTCAAAACTGCAGATAAAATTCTCTGTTTTTAAAAATACCCACCTGGCCTAAGTACCCCCTAACTGCTTCCACAGGATTTAAGAGGGTAAGTTGCAGCCATGTGCTGCTAATCATCAGGCCTTAATTAATCGATCATCAACAGGTGTGCAGACCTCTATAAGAGCAGTTTTGGCAGTTTGCTGGTCTGGAACACTCAGATGTGTGTTAACACAATGCCAAGAGGGAAAGGCTGCACATTAATCTGGAAAAGCATTAAACTCCAGACCTCAACCTATTAAAAATGCTGTGGTGGGACCTTAATAGGTCTGTGCATAAGCAAATTCCCCAAAACCTCAATGAAGTGAAGCAATGTTTTAAAGAAGATTGGGCCAAAATTTCTCCACAGTGATGTGAAAGACTGATAAAGTCATAATGGAAATCATGCATTCAAATTGTTGCTGAAGGTGGATCCTACGGGACCCCAGTTGCAAAATACTGTATATTGGTCAGACTCGGGTTAATAAGTTTAGATGATAACGGGATACAAAGCAGCATTCAAACAACAAGTGACCACTGCTGGAGCATGATTATGAGAGCTTATGTTCTTCCTGCCCCTGATAGAATCAACGATCATTAATGGTCAATTGGTGCAATAAGATCATGTGACCTAATATTTCACATGTATTTCCCACACTAGTGCTATCAATGTAGTCTGAAAGAGTATAACTGTAAAATCAAGCTTAAAGCCTGCATTTGACCTTACAATAAAATGGCAAGTTATGTTTATGAAGCAGTGTGGAATTTCTGAGTGATCAAAGAAGGATTGCTAGACCTCCACTGAGCATGTTGGTACATGTTGGGAGGTGAATGCAGGGCCACCAGAAAGACATTCACTGCCTGTCTTTCTCTTTGACATTGCTTTGGTACTGTATCTGTGTCCGTGTTAGTTATAGTACTCATTAGTGAATAATTTTAAATACAATTAAAGAGTATGAGTATGTCTGTGTGTGTGTGTCTGTGTGTGTGTGTGTGTGTGTGTGTGTGTGTGTGTGTGTGTGTGTGTGTGTGTTGGCCTTTGACATCCATTATTACATATCCATAATTATTGTTAATTCATTCTGTGACACTCTAGGTGTTCTAATTTGCTAAATGCCACACAAGAAGAGGAGGATGTCGTCACCGTAACCATGACTAACCCACCCTTTGGGAAGGGAGCGGTGGAGAGCCGCTTGAACATTACCAAGAACAATTACCCCACCCTGGAGTGCGTGGCTTCAGCCGAAGGCGAGATCGTCTACACACTGTTTTCGATCAGCGGTGAGAACACAAACAATTACGTACGCCCTCCTCACACAATAAAGCACACACCCAGTTAAAGCCTTAATTCCAGACCTCAAACCAGTTCCATGCAGAAAACAAGAAAGAATTGACTATGTTACCCGGATCCAAGGTTATCTGTCCCCAGGTCATTAAATGTTATTAAGTTACACTTTTGTACTAGTACTGCGCTCCTGATAAGCATTAATGGAGTAACATCTAAGCAATGTCAGTGCTGTGAATGCCACATGAGAGCTAGGAGTTCTTAACACTGAACTGAAAGACTGAACCGCAAACATTTACAGGCACTTCTGAAATATTTCCTGAGCCATTAGACGCATACTTCAAGTCACTTCATCTCATCGTAAAATTACTCCTCTGACATTTTACTGTTAGATCCATGGATTCCTTGTCCAGCCCATATAAAATGCATTCTGTAATGTAACACTACTCTAACCACAAACTTTAAAATACAGCATCAGAAATGCCCAAGTATAATCATGTTTGAAGATCAGTTTAGAAGATTTACATGTCAGGTGACTAACGAACCTTGGGATGTTAGGAGCAAAAATTTGCATACCCTTAGGGGAAAAAAAGCAAAAAAGAATAATAATCTACGAACGTTATTATGTTAGCATTCAAATGTGCTTTTATTATCATAAGAAACAAAAAATAGTGAATTGTATAATACAGTATGTGTTAATAGTGGGAAAAAATTTAATTATACCAGTTTAAATTTTGCATTTTACTCAACAACCACAACAATAGTCACTTGTTATTTTAAGACAAAAAAGTCAGCTGTTCTTGCAAGAACAGTATTGTCAAGTGCATTTGCAAAACCCATCGAGCACCATCCCGGAAAAGCAAGACCAAAACTTACCTCTGCTGCAGCACCTCAGATTAGAGCTGTTGTGAAAGCTTTATAGAGCATAAGTAGCAGACACATCTCAATATCAACTGAGATTACTGCATATTTTGGACGCCTTCAGGATTGTTTTACACTGTAGAAAGAAATAAAAATCAAGAAAGACCATAGAATTAAAAAATGTACCCAAACTTCTGACTGGTAATGTATGTCCACCAGTTGCTTTTTTGTTTTAACCCCATCTAACCTCTTTTCAATCCTCATGGCAGTTATAATTGAAAGCATTTAAGAGCATTCTTACTCACATCTGCTACAATCTTGACAGATGTCATATGCAGAGAATTATTTTTCAAAAACAAACGCTTTCTTTCTTTTACGATATTTTCTTCCATATTCCTTCTATATAAGATACAATTCCTGTGCTGCATAAACAGTTTGTGAAACACATCCATGCAGTTAAATTTTTTTATGCTTTTGCTGTCCCTTAGTCCAACCTAGAAAATTCTATTACAAAGTGTCCACTGCAGTTGAGTGGCTGGCTTGGATTCATCATAACAACCATTATTCTTTTCTGCTCTTGTTTGGGTTTTGGTCCATTCAGGCGTTACAGTTCATTTAAATTTTCTCCATCTCACCATCAGTGTTTCTGCTTGGGGCTTGGCAGGTGCTTTTTGGAAATTTCTTAGCTTCATCTGTTCATGCATTTACTGCAGAGAGAAAATGTCCCAGATCTCTTCTGTTCTTTGTACGAGATGCATTCAAGTCAAACCGGGACTTTTTCATTGTGCAGAATAACAGAACACAGTTATGAGAGTAATCTCTTAATTTATTTCTCTATATAATCCCCTACTGCACTAATACACTTATCCCAGTGTCTCACTAGTGCTTGGATACCATCAAAATAGAAAGTTTTCTCAGTACACTGGAGTGCCATGATCGGACTGCCTGCTTCACATATGAAACTCTGGCATCCCAGGAACTCCTTAAATGGGCCAAACATTTAGAAATGGCTTGGAACAAGGTCAGGACTATAAGAGGAATATGACAATAACTCCCATGCAAAGATCCTGTAATGTGCAAGTGGTGTTTGTGAGAGACTGTATTTACAGTTCCCATAGGTGTGACGATTTTCCAAAAGAGGAAAGTTTGCTTTCATTCCAGATTGGATAAACTCTCTCCCACAAGTCTTTTTCATCCACTTGCTCTCTGGCAAAGCAGGTAGCACTGAGTGGATTACACATAAACATTAATGCATATAAATTTCTTGTAACAAAAGGTAAATCTTTTCAAAAACTTTGGGGAATCTAACTTCAAAGAGTTCCTTAAACCTAACCTACTCAAAGTCCAAAGTACCAGTGTGCAGAATCCTAGTTGTGATAAAGAATCATCAGTGCAGAGCATTATTTATGGCTGGGCAGAATTTATGATTTATTTTCATGTTATCATGGGTTTATCACAACATTTGACAAAATCTTTATTTTTTCCAGCTTTTTGGACTCTATTTTCCAGTTGTAAAATAAGTGAAAAAAAGACTATTGTGTTCAGACTCCAGATTTAAACTTCCATAACAGATGATTAATTAATCAAGAGTATTCTTTGCATGAGGCATGAAAATGCGTGTATATGTGTATACTCATGAATGATATTATTTAAGGCACAGAAAGACAATGGAGGTAACGATAGAAAGAGAGAGAGAGAGAGAGAGAGAGAGAGAGAGCAGTAAAAGCCAGTGACCGGTTTACAGGGGATTATTTCTTGCAGAGTTGGCGTTCTCTGATTTGAAATGGAGAGAAAGCTTCTTATGGTTAAAGAGCTTATTACTACTCAGAGTACAAAGCAGAGAAAACAATAACCCTCAAACACAGACTGAACACAAAACCTAGCGACGTAATCGTCGTTAGGTTAACGTGTACAAAGGACTAAAAACAAGCTTAAGTTTGTATATAATTACCATGGTAATTATAGATCCATAATCCTTAACAGGGGATCATGCTGTAGATCATCTGCTGTGATGATCTACAACAGTTGTAAGTTTTAATGTGACCATGTAACTGCATACTTCTTTTTATTATTATTATTATTATTATTATTATTATTATTGTATGATTTCTGTATCTTTTCGCTGTATTTAAAATCCTAAAATTTCTAAGGGGAATTGCAACCCTGTTTATAGCTTACTCTTACACTTTTAGACGAACGGCTACACCTTTGCACTTTGTCATTCTTTATATTTTACGTGTCTTACTTCATATGAACCGGGAAACAGTGGTGGCTGGGAAGTTTGGGAGTCAATCAGTGGGTTGAAACTTTTGGGTCCTTGGACAACTGTTGGGTCTCTACCCCTATCCCCCATACAACCCAGGCACTGCACACAGCATGGAGTGCTGATCCCAAGCCTAGTTAGAGAATGGGAGAGTTTCAACAGGAAGGGATTTTGAGCAAATCAAATGATCCAATGTGGCGACCCCTATGAAAAGGGACAGAGCCCAGGGGTAAAAAAAGATATATATGATCCAGAACACCAGCCCAACCTAGCATCACACCCTCCACTTACTATAATGTCTTTTATTTTTCACTTTCTGATATCATTTTTATTACTTTTTTTTATTTCAGAACGTAGTGTTCCTCATGAGCTTTTTACTCCATTGCTGATTGGCTTCATTGCTGCAGCAGCCATCCTTTGCCTCATCCTGTTTGTTCTCCTTTACAAGTACATGCAGGTAATACCTGACACCTCACATGATGCAGGGCAGAATGGGCCCTGAAATTACTGGAAATTATACAGAAAGAGACAAAAAAATGTTCTTTGACTGATTTTGTTAAGAACACTATGTATGCTTGTTACAGTAAATCCCTAAATTACTGCAGCAGAACATGTCAAAATAACTGATTATTGTAATGTACTGCACTACTATAATATAGGCGATTCATTTTTTACATTTTAAGAGCCTAACTGTTTTTAATATACATGAGAATCATCTAGAGTAACATCTATTTAAATGAGAAGTTGTGTCAAACCTTATAAATCCAAGCAAGGCATGTAAATGTAGTCATGTTTAGACAAACACTGGTTAGCTAAGTATAGTTCAAAAACACATGTGCCCCATGAGGGAACCCCTGGGGGTAAAGAAATCACTTTATGAGCTGTTATCCCATGATCTTTTATGTGTCATAAACATCAGTCTTCCTGCTGTACATAGAAATTCAACAACAACATGAACACCATCACCATCCGGGCTTGGCATTTACATGGCCACATTTATTGTCTCCATGTGAGAATGGGAGTGCAGTATGATTTGTTGCAGTACAGGAAAAAAAAAGCAGAAGTGTACAATTTTATTGCTGTAATAATGCACCAAGATAACAAACTATTTACTCTAATCTGGCTCTAACGCTGTTCCTTAAAATCCTTTTTTTTTTTTTAAAGAAATAAATAAATAATAGTAAATCCATCCTGTGTACTTCTTTCAGAAACCTAAATACCAGATCCAATGGAAAGTCATTGAAGGAATCCATGGCAACAACTATGTCTATATTGACCCTACCCAGCTTCCGTACGACCACCAGTGGGAATTTCCTCGAGACAGGCTGCGCTTCGGTTAGTTGACTTCTTGTTTACCGTCGCCATCACTGGCGCCATCAGTCAATGCCACTCTGCTTGGCTTGGACTTTCTTCTCCTTTTTTGTTCTCTCTCTCTCTCTCTCTTTCTCTCTCGCACCCAGAGTGTTTGTCAATTTGTTTTATAGCATACTCTACTGTATGTGATGGGTGTTTTATGGAAGTATGGCATCATTCCAAACCTTAACTTGACCCACTATCTATGCCAAAATGGACAGTAATAGTTAACAAGTTCCCTATTTTACTCAGAGCAAATGTCAGAATCCAAAAAAAGTTCCCATGAGAAGATTTTAAGATAAGTGAAAAATTGATACAAGAGATCAATATTATTAGATTTTTTTCTGCATTCTCAGGTAAAACTCTTGGTTCTGGAGCATTTGGAAAAGTTGTGGAGGCCACGGCATATGGAATGTCCAAGGCTGATACGGTGATGACCGTGGCAGTCAAAATGCTAAAACGTAAGTAGAGTTGTAGAAACTTGACGCAATTAATAAATGAATGTAATTCATTAGTACTGAACGACAGCGAGGGTGTGTGTGTGTGTGTGTGTGTGTGTGTGTGTGTGTGTGTGTGTGTGTGCGTGTGCATGCTCAAACGTCTGACTCGGAAACCATGTATCACTGACATCCAAGAGTCACTCTGGTAAATAAAACTGTGGGAAAACTGACTCTTTTCCTCAAAGGACTTAACAGGTTTCAGTTCCAAGAACCCAAGATCAATATAGCTCACATAGATCAGGTTATATTACCACTAAGACAAGACTAAGTGTTAGAGGACACAACTTACACACCCTTATGCCAGTAACATGATATGTAAAGTACTTTATGTGTCAGTTTCTGGAAGCATTGTTTAATGAAAGCTATTAAAATAATCCTTTAAAAAGTTTGAGTAATGTATGTATAGTTTGTAAGGTTTTTCAGTCAGTTACAGTGAATTTGTTCATTAATAAAGCTTAAATAAATTTAATTTTAGTACTATTTTCAGCACAACTTTAAGATGCCTTGTGTGTATCTGTTTAACTGTTTTCATGTTCATTTGTCTGTCATTTGATGTTGTGCCACAGCGAGCGCTCACGCCACTGAGAAAGAGGCTCTGATGTCAGAACTGAAGGTGCTCAGTTACCTTGGCAACCACATAAACATCGTCAACTTACTGGGTGCCTGCACTGTCGGAGGTGAGAAATAGAGAGAGGGAGAGAGAAAGATCGGGTCTTTCATTTATGAACAAGCACAATACATTAGATACTTTACGGCAAAACATTTTATTGTAATTTAAAAAAAATTCAGCATAATTAAAACCACTAAGGCGACACAGCAGCATAGTGGTTAGCACTCTCGTCCTCCACCTCCAGGCTCAAGGGTTTGATTCCCGCCACGGGGTCAGTATGCATGGATTTGCACGTTCTCCACCTGGTTGATGGGTCTCCTCTGGGTACTCTGGTTTTCTCCAACAGTCCAAAGACATGCAGATTAGGCTAATTGGCATTCCCAAATTGCCAAAAGCTTGTGAATGTTGACCGGAGGTCCTACCATGATATAAAAATACACTGGTTATTGCCATTAGCCTCTATGGTCCCTAGTTGGACTACAGAGGTTCCTAGATGGATGGATAGAATGATAAAGTATATAGTATATTTCAGTTTGTAACACTCACAAAGATTGTAATCATTTCTGTCATTCCATTGATTGTCTTGTCAGTAAAGCAGCCCAAACTGAATTGAATTAAATGAACTGAAATGAAGAGAAATGGGAGGACAAATGGATTAGGTAATGCAGTGAGCAAACAAACAAACAAAAAAAATAAGCGAGTAAAGAGTTAAAACATTTAACCCTCAAGTAAAAGTAAATGTAATATATGTGAGATGCTGATGTGATTTCCACTGCACCTCTCACCAGGTCCGACTCTGGTGATAACTGAGTACTGCTGTTTTGGTGACCTACTGAACTTCCTGCGCCGAAAACGTGACTGCTTCTGTTGCTCCAGACTGGGAGACGACTCTTACTATAGAAATGTCTTGTTATATCCAGACTCAGGGTGAGACATATTGATATACAAGTACTGCGCAAAAGTCTTGAGCCCACCTCATGTTTTTTTTTTTCATATTTTGCTCCTAGACTGTTTTGTTTTATATTTTACCATAGTCTTGATGAATAGTTTTCCAGGCTTCCTGAAGGACTCTTTTGGCTCTCATTTTTTGGCAAGTTTTTGTCTCTCATTTTCAGTCCAGTCCCTGTACTTAAGCAGTTTTAGATAAATTTTAGTTTTTTTGTAAAGCCACGCAGTGACCTATGAATCATTCAAGCATAAAATAACAATCTAACTTAAGGCATGAACCAGTGATAAATAGGTGCAAATAATGACAGATGATCAGGTCAGCGATTAGTATACTGGTGATGCTGAATGCTGAGTGGTTGAAACAAATGTGAAGGGAAATGTGGGTGCTGCTAATATTGTTACATGAACAATACATTTTTAAATTGTATCTTTAGGCACCTTGCAACCTGATGCACTAAAACATAAGTTCCAATTCTTTAATGTAGCCTGCATCATTTAATTAAATTCAATCTCAAGAAATTAGTGGAGGCTCAAGACTTTTGCACAGTACTGCATCTGCTTTTTAGGATTTTCTTTTGTTAGATTTGATTTGTAAAATGACAACTAATAACATCCTGCGCTTATTGTTTGTAGTGAAGGTAGAAATGGCTATATGACTATGAGACCTTTGGTACTGGGAGTTCAGTCTGCTGAGAAACGTTCATTACCTAAAGGTATAGTATGGTGCAGTAGAAGAAAAACTGCAAGTGTTCTCTTTTTATCCTCTTCTCTTCACTTCTCTTCTCTTCATGTTGTATATAATATATTTGTCTCTCCCACTGACTCACTTATCTCTTCTTTTCTCTTTTAGGTGCTGGCTCTTACACAGACTGTGATGTGTTCAGTGAAGTTCTGCAAGAAGACGGTTTGGCTCTGGACACTGAAGACCTCCTCAGCTTCTCATATCAAGTTGCTAAGGGCATGGACTTCTTGGCATCTAAAAATGTAAGGACTTAAATTTCTGTTTAATTTACTTCTCTTCTCTTCTCTTCTCTTCTCTTCTCTACTCTTCTCTCTCCTCTATGTTAGTTTCTCCACGTTTCTGTCATGACCCCCAATAGCAACGTGATATCCTAGGCGATTCGGTCATGGTTCAGATTACCAGAGATAGTGCTCACATGTCTACAGGCATGCCTGCACATCCTTACAAGTGTGTCAAAACACATACACACAGACATTACATTTCTCAACACGGTTATCATGTTGACCAAATCGCTGGGTTTCATTGCCAAAATAGACATTGTGAAAACAACTGACCGAGCACTGTTTATTGAAATAAGACATTGCACATTCATACGCGCTTTGAGAATATTTTTATGGCAAACAAATAGGCGATTGTTGGAGAAATTAAAACTTGTTTGCTGACTGTATAAAACTATCATAGATCTCCAAGGTCCCAGCATGTTTTGACTTGGGCTCTTCTGAGAATTTGGAAATAATGGCTGCCAAATGAGAAAAGCTCATTGTTTTTTCTGGAAAACTTTTCGAGAGTGCATTCATACTGATTTTCCATTTATCGAGCGTTTCAGTGGTTGAACCATTGAAGTTTAAACATGTAGCTTGTGGGAGTATTGGGGTCCTACATGTGTTTTAAGACATTATGTCTAATTCTTTGACTGCCATCAATGGACTAAATTCAGAGTTGTCAACTTAAATTTATATACAAAGGTAGATATCCAGGGAAAAGTTTTTTCAGATCTGTGCTAAAAGGGTGTTTATTTTCTGCTTGATTAAATTTACCTGTCTAACTACCTTTAAGATATCTATGTAGATCTTTTGAGACATCTAGGCAGCCCACATATTCTACTAAGAACACTTGCCTTAAACCCAAAAAAGAAAATTCCTGTAGGAAATATTCTGTCAATTACAAATCAATCCAAAATAATGTTATATTGTATATTTTCTAACAGTTTACAACACAGTACCAAGGTAAACTTCTAGACTGAAATAAACCTGATTCTGATATAATCTAGTGGTGGCTCAATCAGTTAAGGCTGTGGGTTACTGGGCTATTGATCAAAAAGTAGGGGGTTTGGGCCCCAGCACTGCCAGGCTTAAACTGAGCAAGTTCCTTAACACTATCTACTCCAGGGGCTCTGAATCCTGCTGCCTCTGCACTCTAGCCCGAGCTTCCTAACTGGGCTATGCCTTACTTCTTTACTGTGCTGTAAGGTACATGTGACAAATAATTGAATCTTAATCTTAATATACAAATGTGAAGCAGGCTGGATTTAAATGGATGTCTGATACATTGTGTGGTTAGTAATCATAAATAGCCCTAGTTCTGTCCCAGCATGAACATTATCGTTGTATGCTGTTATAATGTAATTATACTGACAATTTACACACAAAACAAAATATAGGACCAACATTTCTTTCTCAAAGTTAGAATGTTAGAAAGGGGTGATGTTCATTCAATATCATCCCAATGACATTTTTATATAATGACCCTGACCATGACCATGGACAACAGACAATGGACAATGCCTATTGTTAAAAACACTATACAAATATAATTAAATAGAATTGAATTAAATTGAAAAAAATGACTCCAAAAAAAACTACACCCTTAGAACAACAGAATTTTGAGCAGTTTCAGAACAATGTTTTTCGTTTGTTAAGCCACACAGTGACCTATATGAATCACTTAAGCATAAAAAAGCATCTAACTTAAGGCATGAAACAGTGAGAAACAGGTGCAGATGATGACAGATGATCAGGCCAGTGATTAGTATACTGGTGATGCTGAATGCTGAGTAATCGGAACAGACGAGAGGGGAAATGAAGTTGCTGCTGAGGCTGATACATAAACAACCGATTTTTAAATTGTGTGACTTTTGCACAGGTTTCTTCTTGTGCTCACCACTTAGGTTTATTTAATGAGACTACATTCATATATTTTATGTTGCGCTCAGTTGTTTTGTATGTACTGTATTTACATTGTCCAAAGTATTAATTCCAAGTCAAACATGAGCTTAATGTTGAGGTAATAAGAATGGTATAGAACTTACAGCTCCTTGCTAAAAACATTAACATTCTAGATAGTAATAGCGGAGATCTATGAAAGATTGTGAATACTGATGTGTTCAATTTTACTATTAGCTCCTCACCATGACAACGTTGTGTCAGTTCTGTTACTCATTGTTCAACTGTCTGGGTTGCAGTTGTTTTTGTGGCAATACATGCAAATCTGATTTGCTTAACCATTTACTTAAGTCTGTGAAGCGTACCCTGTAGTCTGTAAGAACTAAAAGTAAATACGTGTATGAGCATCTAAGCTCAGGGATCAGATACATATTTGTGGGAGATCACACACCAAGTAATTTTTTCATTCTTCTACGTATTTTAGCAGCACCATGTAAACAGACTACAGCAGTTCAGTGCTAATGAGAACACATTCTGTCACATTATTCCTGATATTTAATATGGAATGTTTCCAAAATCTGTAACTGAGGGGTTTTTTGTGTGTGTGTGTGTGTGTGTGTGTGTGTGTGTGTGTGTGTGTGTGTGTGTGTGTGTTCAGTGTATTCACAGAGACCTGGCAGCCAGAAACATCCTCCTTACTCAAGGTAGAGTGGCCAAGATCTGCGACTTTGGACTTGCCCGTGACATCACTACTGACTCCAACTATGTGGTTAAGGGAAATGTAAGTTGTGTTCCAGACACCGAATATTATGATTCACCTTGTATTTACATGTCTTGTATTTAAAAAATACTAAAGAAAATCATAGTACTCCGGCGTACTGAGAAAAACTTGATGGTATCCAAGCACTAGTGAAACGCTGGAATAAGTGCATTAGTGTAACAGGGAATTATACAGTATAGAGAAATAAAGGAAGATTTTACTCTCATAACTGTGTTCTGTTATTCTGCACAATCGAGCTTTAACTTGAACACCCCTCATACTATACCACAAAGCTATGCAGTCTGATGAATATTTGGCTATCTGGAACTTGGCTCTGGGTATAAGGGCGATATATCAGCATGGACACTTAAATACAAAACCAACTTTATAACAGTGACTAAGAATAAAGAGACTAAACATTCTTTGCAAGTCAAAACTTATGAATCATCTACAAAAACAAAAC
This sequence comes from Leiocassis micropogon, assembly GCA_028565275.1. NCBI lineage: Eukaryota > Metazoa > Chordata > Actinopteri > Siluriformes > Bagridae > Leiocassis > Leiocassis micropogon. Next base: position 6,271,864 of record JAOVVA010000035.1, read on the forward strand.
TGTTCTAATGGACCTATCTTGTGCAGGCCCGTCTGCCGGTGAAGTGGATGTCTCCTGAGAGTATATTTGAGTGTGTATACACGTTTGAAAGTGACGTCTGGTCTTACGGCATCTTGCTGTGGGAGATCTTCTCTCTGGGTACGTTTCAGTTATTTCCAAACATGAATCCAGATGTGAATTAAACATAATAAATGTGTAGGCATCATTTATCAGTGTGAGGGCTATGTTTTAATGAACATTGGGGAGAGTGAGCAGTGTGGACATGTGATCTACTAAGAATATGTGTAAGGCTTCCTTGTAATGAGTGCAGCCTGAACAACCAACATGTGTGTGTGTGTGTATGTGTGTGTGAGTGTCATCTGTTTGGCTGGTGTGATGAACCGAACACAATATGTATTAGCTTGATAGTACTCTTCTACTTTGTATTAGCATTTGGTTATGTGTTTGACAAGGACTAGAAAGAACATGTGCCTCTTGAGATAAGGGCATCCTTGTCAATGTGAAGGGTTCTGAATTCAACATGATAGTTGAATTCACTGATAGTACAGCCGAGAAGTCTGACTGATTGAAAAGGTAAATAAAAACAGTATAGGGAAGGTCATTTTGGTTTGGAGAGACAAATACATTCTGTGTCCATGTTTGTAAATTTATTTTACGCCTTCAATATTAGGAGTGTAACAACTTACAAAAATTCACCATTCAGATCACATTAAAGTTTTTGGTCTCGAACCGGATAATTTTTCGGATCACCAAAAAAATGCGCAACAAATATAATTTATTTGAATTTTTGGAAAGAACCCTCAACAAAACTGTCCAAGCAATGAGTAAAAAATTAAAAAGGTATTGTACTTTGAGTTGTTTTTTTTTCTATGTTTCAAAAGTTATTAGAATTCATAGTGATTTGGAACAGGAGCAGACCTTAACTATAAATTATTGCTTAAAATTCTCAGGAAGCAGTCCTTACCCGGGTGTACCTGTAGATTCAAAATTCTACAAGATGATCAAAGAAGGATACAGAATGGATTCTCCTGAGTTTGCTCCTGGTGAAATGTAAGTGTTCTTCTTTCTTTTAGATAAAACTATAAAATAAAAAAATTCAATACTTAATTGTTTCATTCAAGTGCAATATGAGACAATATTCATTAATATCATCAGCATCGTCTATACCGCTTTATCCTGTATTCAGGATCGTAAACTTTTTTGATTATATGAACACAGACTGCCATTCACTGTAGTTCACAAGAACTAATATTAAAAAACTATATATTAAGATTAAATATAGTACTGACTTTTTATTTGATCAATAAAGTGCGAAAAAAGTTGAAAAAAAGATAAGAAAAGATAAGAAATAAAAAAGAATCATTCAACTTACTACAGTGATGAGTGTAGCATTAAATCTGACTGGCTGTTGTCTTTCCAATCTGAAACAGCCTATCAGAGTTGAACTTGTTCCAGTCTCTAATTTGGCTGGTTTTGGAGCACACTGCTCTTGCTGGGCAAAGTTTAGCATGCAGTGTTTTCGGATTGGTTTTCCTGTAATTGCTCTACTTTTTTGAACATGGGTTAAAAAGAATGTGTCTAAAAAAAAAAAAAGCTAATTTTAGTGAAACAAAGTATGTGCATATAAAACTAGGGTAGCTATAGATGTTATCATGTGGGCTTATTGTTATTGGAGACCCTGTGTTTTCAGCACTGTGTAAGTGGGATGTTGTTAGTTTGATCTGGCAGCTTATACGAGCATAGAGCGAGCGCACGAATAGGAGTTTGCATGAGTAAAAATACAATTTGTGCGTGTGAGAAAAGGTATGCATAGTTTTTCACTCAAGAATAAGGCCCAAACATAGAGTAGCAGTCAAACTATATTTTGCACTATGATAGTAATACAAATTTACAATTAATCCAAAGTATACTGTTGAGAGGGATTTTTACAGATCAACTGCAATTTGTCACAGCACTATTTTCTACTACAGCAACTACAGTATATGTGCTTTCTTCTTTTTTAGGTATGAAATCATGCAGGCTTGTTGGGAGGCAGACCCATCCAGGAGACCCTCATTTGGCAAGATAGTGGAGAAGGTTGAACAGCAAATCTCAGACAGCACCAAACATGTACGTCCTCATAAAACAGCCATTTTTAGTACTGCCTTAGTATTGTTAACCTATCTAAAGCAAATGTTTCCTATATTCTTCCTTCCCATAGATCTATCTGAACTTCAGCTCCAGGTTGCCTGTAGTCGCAAGTCCCCATGAGGAGCCCTTTTCTCACTCCTCACGTCGTAATTCAGGAAGCGATCAAAGCACTCCCACTCTGCCCCTACTGTCTGGTGATGAGGTTTTTTCGGAGGAAGCAGCTTCCAGGCAGCCACGAGCTTAAGAAAAACTCTGCTGGTTTATCTACTAAGACTGTAAGCCTTTCAGACAAATGTAGGCCGAGTGGAATGTGTGAACCCTGGCTGGAACGATCATAAAGGCAAAAAGAAGTCCCATCATCTTTCTACTCTTTTCCCCTTACTAATGTGGGGTAGTATACAGAGTACACTCACTCTTCATTCCCCATTACTTCAGGATAATGGGACATGGAAGTTTTAGGGAGCGTTTTAAGTTCTTTTTCATGTTCATTGATGTTCCAGTAGAGTTGATTGGCACCTTCACTTCTGCACAACAGGCCTGACCTGGTCTTTTTGTGGTACGATTTTTAACACTGCATAGGTACTCGGGAACAAATCTGATCATACCCTGTATCAGGCTTTATTTTCATAATCATAGCGCATACAGCACATAATAAACATAAAACAAGATTGCAATGGTTAAAGCTTTGTGTAGTATCATGACCAGCTAAACGTGTGGTATTGTAAAGCAGAACAGCAAATCTCTCACAAATGCGGAGGCTTGACTGGAAGTATATTTAATGCCAAAAATCCAAAATCCAAAACATACAAAGGGAGAAATGTCTAGCAGGCTCTTTTAGAAATCAACCATGTGTTGGAATGCAGGGAAAAATAGAAAACACCAGGTTGTAGGAACTAAGCTGTATCTTAGCAGTCCATCTGTGCTAATGGGGGGGGGCGGGAGAGGGGGGCAATAAGGGCAATAATGAATTCATAAATTGTATATCACAGCAGACTGTTAAGTTATGGTCAGGAAATTAGAAACAGAGCACAATCTTAAAAGATTTGCATAGTGTCAAATCAAATATAGCGACTTTAACCAACAGTTTATTTTTGCGCTGATACAAAAACTAAAGCCTTATGTCTTTGTCCTAAAGTGATAGGTCAATACAGATGTTATTGTACAGAAAAGCACTTTTTAAGACTTGATCAATCACTATATTGGATGTAGATGCATCTTCTTAGCAGTACACTATATATAGTATATGTCATAGAGACTTTCTTTTTAAAAGCACAAAATACTGGTATAGTGCTTTTGGTATTGTGTTTGGTATGGTATGATGGGTTTAGGCAGCTTTTAGTAGTTTAGTAAACTGCCTCAGTATTATTCAGTTGCAGATCAAGAACAGTTCTGACACCACGATTTGTTTATATTCAAATGACAGCTTAATAATTTGGTGAAGTGCATGTTATTTTCCTCCAGTCTCTACATTTGTGGTAGCTGCAATGAGTAGTATAAGCTACATGTAGACTCGCTCCTTTTTCCTTAGTAGTCATTAGACATCAATTTTAATTGTTTTTGTTACAGAGCAGTGCTTCTTATTCAACTACTATTCCTGCATTTTTTTTTCAGGGAAACAATTTAAGTGTTAAAGTGCAAACGCCGAGCTTTAAGATCAGTATTATGCGAAGGATTTCGTCCAGTACTGTGTGAAACTTTTGATAGAGCCCTTCTCTACATGGACATGGGTGAAGAGTATACAGTACTGTACATTTTATTGAGAGACAGACTTTACATCACATTTCACATGGACATTTGTGGTTTAGGTGCTTTTACCTAGATTTATGGTTTCTGTAGGAGCTAAGTAGAAACTTTTTTGGTCATTTGAAACATTTCAGGAACAGAGAAAAGTCTGGAAATACCAGTTTCATCATTTGAAGACATTGACCTGGAGGCAAAGTTTTTGTTGTTGTTGTTGTTGTTGTAGATATGTAAAGTTTTACTGAAGCTTGTTTATACAAAGATATTGCACTGTATATT
>JAOVVA010000035.1:6291174-6305944 GCA_028565275.1 Leiocassis micropogon
TCTTTTAATGTTGGTTTAAAGGAATTTTCTGTTTAAATTTCCCGACATAGAGAAAAGACACTCACCACACCGCCACAGATAGATAGATAGATAGAGTAGCAATAGAGATAGTAACATCAAGACCGCTTTTAGATTGTACACTGTGAGCTCTGACCAGAAGTTACTAATGCAATGCTAAGAACAAAAACTACAAGGTATATAAAAAGCATAAAAATAAAGCATATAAATCACAAATGTAAAAAAAAAAAATTGAAGTTAATTGCAGACTTGGGATTTTGATAGATAGAGTGTAGATAAAGTGTTTTTTAAGATGAAATCATGTTATCACTTTCTGAAAGTGCTTCCATGACTGGTTTTGAATGTGGGTTTTGGCAGGTAGCTGCTTTCTCCTCAGTATGACTGATCCATGATGGCGACTGACAGTTGGTGTAATTAATGGTTATAAGAACACCTGTAACTGATACACATAGTAGTGCTCAAAAGTTTGCAACCCTGAAAGAATTTTTTTTTAACTGAAATCACCAAAACCACCATGATCACACCTGTGACTTATTGTAATTATTGTCTGTGCATAAATAGTCAGTGAGTTTCTCAGCTCATGAGGTGATGCACTGACTTGGATACTGCACCATGGGGAAGACAAACAAGCCCCCAAAGGACCTGCGTAATAAGGTAGCAGGAAAAGGATATAAAAAAATCTCAACACTTGAAAATGCTGGTGAGTACTGTTCAAACTATGATAAAGAGCTAAAAAATAAGAGGTTTTGTTGATACTAGGCAAAGGAGCACAATAAGGAGGCACTTAAACAAAAATGACCGAAATTGATGGCAAGATAAATGCAGCATGTTATCAGAAAATATTGATAGACAATTAGTATTTTACAGCAAGAAAGCTGCATACTGTATGGGACGCTGTTGGATTCCAACATGACGATATTAAGAACTAAAGGTATACAAACTTTTGAACAGGGGTTCTTTCCATTTTCTAATTTTCTTTATTGTCATGTTTTGTTTGATGATTGTGCCATTCTGTTATGCCTTACATAAGGAGAAGAGTCCTATAAGGAATAAAAGATTTTTGTTTTGCCTTTTCACTCATGTTTTCTGTAAAAATGGTAAACAAATTCTGCAAATTCTTCCAAGGTATGCAAACCTTTGAGCACACTGTCCATATTGCTATGATTAATCTTTTCCAAGAAAACACACAGAAGTATTTTTACTCGTTCTCTCAGACATTTGAACCCCACCGTTTGTGTGTGTATGTGTGTGTGTGTGTGTGTGTGTGTGTGTGTGTGTATATATGAGTGTGTGCTTGTGGGTGTATGAGTGTGTGATAGTTATAATTAATCAAAACTAATCCCCACTGCAATGCAGTCTAAACCATAATAAAAGACAAGTAAATTTACCCTCCACTGTAAGCTGGGCCTGGATGAAGGCACAACCCTGTTTGTTGCAGGCTGTACACGTGTATAGACCACTGTCCTCTTTCTTTACTCTCTGGATGGTCAAGGTACGGTTTAATTGATCCAGAATAACACCTAAAAATCATTTCGCAAGCTAGATCATCAAACATAATCAGCACACTCACAAAAAATCATATTTTGATATTTTAATATAAATTTGTCTAATAATCATGTCTTGATTAATTTGATAACATTTATGGAACATTCCTAATCACAATTTTTTTCAAACATCTAACCAAAAGCAAAGCCAATTGTCTCACCAGATCCCTTAATGACTGTCTGGTTGTCTTTAGTCCAGGTGATGATGGGGGTCGGCGTACCCCTTGCCTTACACTCCAGCGTGGTAGAATCGCTCACATTCACCCTGTGATCAGTCAATGTGCTCACAATCCGAGGTGCCTCCAGTGCTAAGAGCAAAATTATTAACAGAAATATTTTAACCATGTCTAACTACATTCTAAGATTTTAAAAACCTCTTTGAAAGATGTTTACCCAGGAGACGCAAGTTGTGTAGCAAACACGTTCTCTCACTGCTGTATATGTTCTCCAATTGGCAAGCGTAAAAACCTTGATCCTGCATGCCTACTCTGGGGAATGACAGATCCAGGGTCATGTTGTGACCCTTCCAGCTTGTGATAGTGGCATTGGGTTGGGTGAGGGGTGCCAGGCTGAGGCTAGCACATGGTACAGTGGTAGGAAGTTCAGACGATTTGTTCAACACCCTGTACCAGCTCAGGCTGGAGTACAGCATGCGGTCGACTACGCAGCGAAGCAGTACATCTTCCCCTTCGATCGGTGTGCTAGAGGGGAACACACTCAGGTTGAGGAAACCTGGAGAGGAAGAAACACATTGTGTGAATGGGTAGCAAAGGATTAAGTTTACTAAGAGCTCTTTTAAATGTTTAGCAAGAAATATTATAAAACTGTATTCACTATATATATACACTTTATATACAACACCCTCATCTACAAACACCACTTGCAAATTACAGGAACTCAGCTGGGAGTCGCTACATCCCCGTTCAGTCTTGACACATTTTCGAGCCATTAAAGGAGTTCCTAGGAGGCCAGGGTTTCAGACACTAAGCACTAAGTGAAACGCTGGGATAAGTGGATTAGTGTAGCAGGGGATTATATAAAGAAATAAAGGGTGTTTTTACTCTCATAACTGTGATTCTGTTATTCTGTGAAAAGTTCCCCTTTTGACTTGAACACCTCATATACACCTTATTCACAGACACTGGAATGATTAGAAATAAATTAGGAATAAACTTGGAATTAGCTAATGTTTTTTTACAGTACATGTTTCCAGGTTCCTTGGTCAAATTTAAGATCTGTGAAAATTACATTACACAAATAATTTATGACATAATATGTGTCTTAAATCACATACCAATTGGTATGTGATTTAAGACACATATTATGTCATAAATTATTTGTGTAATGTAATTTTCTGTTTTGAAGCTATTAATTTTTTTAATTGTTTATTTCTAATAATTCCACTTTGACTTGAGCAACAAATTATGGCATGTTTACCACCACTTACGTGCCACTTGGAATACAATGACTCTATCCTCCACTCCCACTTTGTTGGAGGCAATGCATCTAAACAAAGCGTGGCTTACAGCTTTCTGGATCTTCAGCGTGCTAATAGTCTATAAGAAACCACAAAAAAATAAATGAACAAAAAAGAAAACAAGACAAGAAAATAAATGAAACAAGACAAGTATGAGAATGTATAATGTAGCTGTATGTCCTTTGCCCAATTCATTCAGAAAATGTAAAAGAATTTGATGGCTAAGTCGTCAAACAGGGAATATCTCAGCAACCAAACTTGTCCCATATAATCAACAACATGATGTAAGGTTAATAAACATAATGTGAAGTTATTTGCAACTAATCAAACACATGATGTGAGACAATAGTTGGACAACTAGCCTTCAAAATGTGAAAACCCAATGGTTTCTGTTCTTACTCTGTCACTAAGAGGTGGGGACAGAAAATGCTTGGCACCCTTTATCACTGTTTGCATGTTTATTCATCCTTATTATTATCACAAGAAGCATGTGGAACACTGGACTTCAAGCTTTTTTTAGCAATTCTACAATAGTTTTATGGTGGTCATGTTCACTGCAGTTACCTTCTGTGAACTGTCGATGAAGCTGGTGGGCTGACCAATGTGGTTTCCCCCGGTGTTGTTAGATATATCCCTCCATTTCCCTTCACACGTTGCACTCTGATCTGATCTGGGCCTTAGATAAGATGATACAATGACATGAGTATAACATGAGTCACAAAAATACACACATTCTTACAGGGTGATGCATAAACACAGCAAACTGGATGGACACCTGCATCAACCCAGCAGAAACCCCTCACATTGGATGACCATTGTAATTTAATAGTTATCTAATTTCAATAAATAACCCAAATACAACCAACCTTGCAAAAACAAAAAAAATTAACCTTTATTTATTATTGTTTATACATGTTTATTTATTATTCACAACATGTCAATGGTTCCTTGTCCATGGTCCCTGTGTCTAACAGGGATTAGAATTCTGGTCAGAGATTGGGACAGACACAAGACCTTCCCACATTGATAAAATATATCATGTCATGCATTTCTTAGTGTTGTAATGTTTCATTTTCCTCCAGAAATATTACCATGAGGTGCATCTTAGCTCCCAAATTACTCTACTGTGATTTGGGGTTTTGCACAATGTCCAGACTGTATCATGTCCACTTTCACAGAGCAGACATCAGACATTCCATTCTGGCTGCTTTCCAATTGTATTTGGGTGGTTATTGTTATTTATGTCCATTTACTAGCTTTAAGAGCATGATACAAAGCCGATTCAAGTTATCGGTTTGGTATTGATATATCCCATTGTCCGGTAGTCTACAATGTTCTGACACAATATCTTCAAAGTACAAGGGATATTCAAGTCACTCCACCATGTTTCATTAGTCCTTGGATACCATCAAGGTAGAAAGTTTTCTCAGTTCCACTTGATCCATGATTCCACTCACTAAATCCTCACTGGTGTGACTGTATTGGGCTCCGAGCCACCTCTGCCGGGATTATCACTCACAGACCTACAGCCTTCTTTAAAATGTTTGCACCGGAGATTCATTACCCTACTGTGCTTAAAGTTATAAATGTAAATCGCTTTCTGCCTTCATTCACCGGAAATTTCACCACTCGTCATGGTTTGACTTGAACGTCCCAATAATTCTAACTTTTAAAAACACCTTAATAACAACATTGTCCAAATATCCATCACATTGCTAAATTAACATCATCACAACATTTTTGACAACCAAAAATTCCTGCTGGGACTAGAAACACAAGAACCTTATCGTTATCATTTAGTGTCCTCACAATCTTATGCCACTATTTTGCTTCCTGGACAGGAAATGTCAGCAAACAGTCTAATCTGGGTTAACAAGAGGAAAACAATGGAAAAATTAAACAAACAAAAATAAAAAACAATAAGGTGCACAGCAAGACCTCTGTATATTTGTGTAAATAAAGCAAATGTGGAATTTTATAACAGTGTGCTTACTGCTAAACAGATTACTCGACATAGATCACAAATTCTTCCCTGCTCCAGGTCTAGTCGTTGTGAAAATTTTGTTTCTTGATCGAGGATAAAGGATGTTTTACATTCGAAATAATCTGTTTTTAAAACAACAGGAAGTTTTAATAAGCAGGGAGGAAGCAGCCAAAGCTGAAGTCTGAAGATAAAATTTGCGTGATGTCTAATGAAAAATGCTCAGTACGTAGTCACGAGATCGCTGGAGCAGCTGGATCATGACTGGTACAGATTGATGATATATATATATATATATGGGGCCAGGGGTAGCTCAGTGGTTAAGGCATTGGACTACGTTTCGGAAGATCCCAGGTTCAAACCCCACAACCACCAAATTGCCACTGTTGGGCCCTTAACCCTCAACTGCTCAGATGTGTAATGAGATAAAAATAAGAGCGTCAGCCAAATGTAAATATATCTTAAGTTTTTTTACACATCTATATACATACTGTATATGCAAAATCTGGAAATGTTTTACAAAAAAACTGAGAACAAATTACTCAATAGCATCTCCCCCACAAACACACATACGCACAGACCATTTGAGTCTTCATAAAACATTAGGTTTAGGTAAATGTAGAAATGTTTCTTAATGAATCATACTGTATGTGAACGCTACTCTTTTGAACCACTGTGTGTTTTTAAGCATTGTGTAGTGTCTGAATCACATCCTCTTATCTGCTCGAGGCTGGAGTTCACACTCATTGTCTCGAATCTGTTTTTCATCAGCATACTGTGTGTCTTAAATGAACACTTTAACCCATTACCCAGTGCTTGCTTTCTGTAATACTCAACAACAGAACTTACATAGCACCACAAGGGCAGGTTTTTTTTAAACCCCAGAACAATTGAATAGTATGTACGTACAGTACAATATTTGTGCAAACAGATCTGCTAACATTTTTATGACCGATTAAACTTGATCGAACTTGATCTGCTAGTATCCACCTAAAGTGTTCATGTACAGAAAAAAGCAGTTATTTAAAAAGTAAAAATCTGCAATTTTATTGCAATAATTAAAAAAAAATGTTTCAGAAGAGTTTTAGACTGAGCACAATATAGGTTCAAGTTCAGCTTGGGATGTAGACTTACTGAAATTTCGCTGGACAGTCCTCACTGGGCATCCACTGCCAATGGATAGAGACAGGACTGGATGCACCGAAAGCAGTGCAGGTAAGAGTGGGGCTGCTACCGAACATGTGAATGTTACGATCAAACGGGACCTCCTTCTCAAAGATCTTAGGATGAGCTGTGGGAAAGAAGTGGAGAATGTAAGTGGAGAGGAGAACATGTGAGAGGAGAGAAGAGAAGAAAAGAAAAGAAAAAATGGCATGAGAGACCATGACAGTAGATAAGAGGAGAGAAGAGAGGAGAAGAGGGGAGAAAAAGAAAAGACAGGAAAAGAGAAAAGGAAAAATCTGAAGAGAAGAGAAGATGCAGGAGAGACACAGACAGGAGAGAAGACATTAGAAGCAATGAGAAGAGAAAATGGGAGAAAAGGAAAAGAGAGAAAAGAAGATAGAAGAAAGGGACAATAGAGAAGAGAAGCAAAGACAACAGGAGAGAAGTGAAGAGAAGAAAGGAGAATAGGGGAGAAGAGACAAGAAGAGGCAAGATAGAAAATAAGAGAAGAGAAGATAGCAGGAGGGACAGAGAAGAGATTAGAAGAGAAGAGATAAGATTAGAAGAAATAAAAAGAAAGAGGACAGGAAGAGAGAGAAGAGAAACATTACCATTAACGAGGAGTTGAAATGTATGGCTGTGCACCTCTCTTGTCATTTTATTAGTCATAACCACCGTGTAATTCCCAGCATCCTTTTCTGTCACCTCATATATAGTGAGAGAATCTCGGGAAGGCTTTATCCTGTACTCGTCACTGGTGATGGACTGGCCGTTCTTCAACCTGCTCCAACAGCACACAGACTAATAGTGAGGCTTTTAGACAAGAATATATACAAGTGTGCATTATGTTAATGTAGTATTACTCGTTAACACAAATAAGATTATTGTTCTTGCTATTGTGTGCTATCAGCATCATGATAAAGCTCAAGCATGCTCACACACACACACACACACACACACACAAATGCACACAATCACACACAAACTCACCACTTTGCATTTGGTTCTGGATAAGCGTTGTATTTAACAGGGATCTTTGTTTCTCTTTCCCCCTTGTTTACGTTCCAAGTTTGAAGCGACTGCTCGAGCACCAGGAAAGGCTTCTCTGAAACACCAAAATTATCAATAACATTTTAGAATTTTTAATTGTTTAATTTAAATGAAATTTAATCAATTTATTATTATCCACCTATGGCATTGGATTAGAGTGTTATGGATTTAGTAGCTCACTTTGGTGTTAACCTATGGTTTTAGTTTTTACTGTTAACTCAAAATGACTTTCCCCTTTATTCCCATTTATTATGGCAAGCAAATTAAACTTGGAAAAATTATGTGGCTAGTGAGTTTAGACTACATTAGCATTTACACTATATTAGCATTTTGTTAAGACTTCGGCAGTAAATCTAATCTAATTACTAATGCTGATGGTTTGGTTTACAGTAGGTATTTTGTCTCATTTGGTGGGTATTTTAAAGTAAATTTTCTTTTTTTTTGTTTTAATGATTAGCAAAAAAAATATTTTTAATACTGTATGTGCTCTAGCTTTTGCATTGGGCTAAGCCCGGATTAAATGGGAAGATTGTGTCAGAATGGGCATCCGGCATAAAACCTGTGCCAAGTTGTGTGCAATCTGATTGCCCCTCGACAGCAGCAACCGAAAGATTAACAACAACATTTAAAACAATCTTTAATATGAACCTTTTTAAAAAGAGAGTGAACTTTTTTCAAGAACCATCTATTATACAATGCAGCTTTTAATGTATTTCCTTTACCAGTAAAATATTACCCAATGAGAAAACTGAGAACATCACTTACCATAAACTATAAGAAATGATCGGTTGCTTTTGACCATCTTACTGCTGGACACCATGCACACATATTCCCCTGTGTCATTGATTGTAACGTTCTCCAAAATCAGCATGTTGGTCAGTTCCAGTGAGTTCCACAGCTTCTTCTTGTAGGACTTAGTCTCATAAAGTCTTTGTGTGGAAGGGTTGGGATTTCTCTGACAGGACCGAAAAGTTATAAATGAATCATACTTATTAATGATGTTATGCTAGAAAAGCAAGTTAGCATGGTGATTAACGAGTTGCATTGTATTTGATCACCTCAGTATACTGTATATGATAAATAAGTGTGATTACAAAGAATAGCGTACAAGCTTGGATGCACATCACACACTCACCTTGTCCTGAGGCAGGGTCCAGTGGAATTCAAGGGCAACATTAAGTTCTGTGATAGCAGTACAGTTGAGTGCCACCTTTTCCCCGACCGCGCGCTTCTCCTGCACAGGACTCATTTTGAGGTCATAGATTCTATATCCTGCGGAAGAGAAGGGAGGATGGTAATTGTTCTTGTGTGAGCACCAAATAGCACCACTCAAACTGTAAATTCTCAGTTCAGCAGTATTTCTACACACAGCAGTTCCTGTAAATCTTACGTACTTCACAATAACAATAGCCACGTAAAACCTTTTTTTCACATTTACAAGTTGGAGCCTAGTGCTGTTCTGAGTCAAAATGGGGTCCTTGAATAGAAATTACATTGTGATTCTTCTATGGAAATGTTTCCTATTAACAACATTGGAACATTCATTTGAGAAGGACAAAATGTATTCTGAATATAAAAGGTCTTTGGTTTATTTGTTTATTTGCATCATCAATATCGCTTCATGCTGTATACAGGGTCATGAGGAGCCTGGAGCCTATCCCAGGAAACTTAGGGAACGAGGCGAGGCATATTTGCATATTGGACAGGGTGTCAATCCATTGCACGGCACACACACATACACTATGGGCAATTTGGGAACTCCAATTAGCCTAATGTGCATGTCTTTGGACTGTGGAAGGAAACCTGAGTATCCAGGGAAAACCCATTAAGCACGGGGAGAACATGCACACAGAGGTGAGAATCGAACCCGGACCCTGCAGGTGCAAGGCGACAGTGCTAACCACTAAGTGCTGCCTCTGTATATTTGTTTATTTGTATATCCAGGACTGTGCAAAAGCTTTCAGCCACCCCTAATTTTTTCATATCAAATTAAATTAAAGAAACAGGAACAAATATTTTACTGTGACAGGCTGTAGAAAAATATGTCTAATGATACACATTAAAAATTAGTTGTTTATGTAACAACAGCGTTCAGCATCACCAGTATACTAATCACCTGAAATCAACTGCACCTGTTTCTCTCTTGTTCATGCCTCAATGCTTGAATGATTGATAGGTCACTGCGTGGCTTAACAAATACAAAACAATCCTCTATAACTGCTCAGGTACAGAGACTCGACTGAAAACTAGGGGCGAAAAAGTTCTTTAGGAAGCATGGAGAACTATTGGTCAAAACTACATTAAAATGCAAATACAAATTTGGGTCTTTGGAAGCGAAATATGAAGAAATGAGGCATGGCACAATACTGTATTATCTATTTTAAATCAAATGTGTTCATACTCAGTTCTTTAAGTTCAGCAAATTTAGTAATGCACTGTCAGTTTGCTGCACTTGGAAAGCTGACAGTGCATTTCTAAGTTTGCTGACAGTACATTTCTAAGTTCAGCAAACTTAGAAATTTACTGTCAGCTTTCTAAAATAATCCCTCAAACATTCATATACATACATTTGTCTATGTTTAGATCTAAGTCTAAACAATTGAATAAGTTTTCATATTTGTTTGCATTCCAAATATACACAGACACCAGAACGTTTTAAAAGAATACCGCAGGAGCCAGACTGAACTTAAGAAATCTTAAATGTTCCCAATCGGGGTTTTTGGAAGAATATAATTAATTTCAGGTGAAACAGCACATTATTCGCAGTGTTGTTTCCCAGGTAATGTCAGCAATGTGAAATTAGGACAGATTTTAAGTTAAAAGTAGGCTGTATTGAAGTGGCACAAGTGATGGCAAATTCACGCTGATCTACACCAATAAGCTTAATCATGGCTGCTAAACTGCATAATCATCATGACTTTAACTAAAAGCTCTATAAACAAAGCACAAGCCAATGAATAGAATCCATAAACCACGTAAATATTTTGCTAGTACTTTATGATTATATGTAGTGGTTGGCATTCCTACTTACCTACGACAGCCAGAACGTAGGCCGTGGACTGGAATGTTTCATTCTGGATGCGAGTTTGGCAGTAGACCACACCAGCGTAGCTAATCACATGACTAGGAAGCACAAAACCTCTTTTGCTGTCCCAGAACACGTCCTTTCCATCAGGTACCTGCTCCTTCACTGGATATTTCTGTCACATAACATATAGAGATTTACTTGCTACCTCAGTTCCACTGCAAATGACAGTCTAGGTTCCCAAAAAACTAGCCATGAAATCATTTGACATCATATCAGAAGAGAATAACTGTGGACCAAACAACATAATTATCACTATCATCATCTTTCCCACCGTGTACAGAGTGACATTAAGGTCCTCCAAGGAGCCCAGACAGGGAATGACCACTTGCTCTCCTTCTCGAATGAATACCACCTCAAAGTCTTGTGATAACCGGAGAAAAGGCATGCGGTAGTCTGGAGACAGGACAGTTTTTTAATTTGATTTAGATTTATTCATTTAATACACATCATTGTACTATTTTGATCTGTTATAAGTTGTCATGTTGTTGTAGTAATGTTTTAACAAATTTAGACTAATGTCTTCACTTTATTTTAAACTGGGGTAAAGGCAGCAGGATGTGGGGCATGGAATTGTATGACACACACAGGAAGTAGAACATAGAAGTAACAGAGGACAGGCATGTGCAGAGATTACACTAGAGGTTCAGACAGGAAGTGTGCTAAAGCTTGATACCTGTCTCTCTTTCCCTCTCTCTTTATATGTGTCAGGCCCTAAACTTAAAGTACAATCAGAGCTTGTGTATAGTCATCAAATTATAAAGAATTTCAGTCAGAATAGCTCTAACAGAAACTAACGCCAAAATACTAAAGAACTGGGCACACTTGAAGAAAACACATGATCTTTGTTAAACATCCAGCGCCAAGAAGATCTCACCTTGCACATAGACATACACCGACACAGACGTCTTCCCTTCCTCCACAGACAGGTTTCTGTAGGAACAGCGATACTCTCCAGTTTCATTTGCTATCGCCCCAATGAGTGTGATGGTGCTACAGAACAGTCCGTGTCCACTGCAGTCTGATGTTACAAGCCTGCTTTCAGAGCCAGTCTTGTGGTGAGGTGTGTACCATTCCAAAATCTGTCTTCCTCTATAAAAAGGGATTACAAAACAGTTCCTCAATGTTTTTTGTTTTTTAATTAAGTGGTCTTAGCTTGTTAAAAGGTTTGTTTTTTGGAATATTTGGACACCTCAATGCTGCTTAAGCATTCCAAATATTTAACCAGACTGCATTTAACCAAATCAAATTCACCTCCTCGGTTAATGTAGTGCTTTCTTACCTACAGGTAATCTCCAATGTGTCGGATGTGTTGATTTTGTATGTCTTATCTGTGATGTTCAGCACTGGAGGGTCAGGTACAAATCTGTGTTCTCTAGCTGGAAATGGAAGATATTACAAAAGAGTTAAGTAAACCCAATGCAGTTGAGTAGATTCTGGAAAGTCTATTGAGCTTTTCATTTTTAGATGTATTATGCATAAAATTAAATATGATCCTCGGTTCATTCGAGTATAGTGCAGCTTGCTCCGTGACAAAACCAATTTCACTTTTGTACTGCAAAGAACACAAAATATTTTTTAAATAAATGCCTGTTTAGTCTAAAATAAGTCTAGACTAATTAAGTTTAGTCTAATTAGTCATGACATAACAGTAGATGATATTGTCATTATTATTATTATTATTATGTATCATCACACTTTGAGTAAATCAGGAACATAAAGTACAAGTTCTGAGGCTATTTTTCCATTGGAACAGCAGCACAGCAGCCTGTATCAAAACAGGAAACTCAGGCAGATGGGCCTGAATGGCTTCACACTCCAAGCCCTGAGGTGGGGTTCCTGCTCCAAAGGAACAGGGCAAGAGACACACATAGACACACGCTAACATAGTCCCAGAGTTATAATGTACACACCCTGTTGCGTCCTGCAAACACGATTAAATCCAAGACCTGGAAGATCTGATCTGATTTCAGAATTGCTAGCAACCCATTTTAATTTTAAATAAACAGGGTTGCAGGAGAAACGTGTCCTGGCGATATGGCAAAGAAAGAGCAAAGTTTTAAAAGAGGTGGAGAAATTAAATAATTAACACTGGGTAGGTATTAGAAATATATACAGGGTGGCATTTTTCCTTATGTGAAAATGTATTTCAGACCTAAGATGAAATTAAAAAAATAACAATAGAACAATCATTACACTAAAGGAGGAAATCATCTCTGTATAAAATAACATCAGTTCCGGTATATTAAGAAATCTTTAACATTCTGTTATTCTGTGTATACACAAGTCCCCACGTAGGTCAAAGGATGTCTAATTTAAACATATGTGCCTAACGATCCAGGCTTTTGGGTCACCATATTGGGCCAATCTTGTGAAGTTGTTACATGATAGAGCACAAAAGACTTTATGAGTGATTCCTGATTATGACTGAAATATACTTATAATAGAGATGCTTGTCAAATTGTTGCCCTGATATATATAAAACTTTTAGAGTACACAGCTGACATTTGCTCCTTTCCTGAGGTGATTGCAATTAGAATAACAGGAAGCAAGCAAACAGATATATTTAGAAGACCAAAACTCTATTGACGTAAGTTACAAGACAAAACTTTTAACACACAGTAGTTATTATTATTATTATTATTATTATTATTATTATTATTGTTGTTATTGTTATTATTATTATTATTATTATTATTATTATTATTATTATTACTTGATTAATAATAACAATAATAATAATAGGGAACATTAAACATTTAAATTATTGAGTTAATTTAAAAAAAAATTATTTCTAGGTGTTACACTGTATATAAGTATCTCCTTGTATTTATTATGGATAAAGCTTACCTGTCACCCAGCAGACTCCAAAAATAATGTTGAAGAGAAAAATAATTGAAAAAGTATTTTCCATCGTGTGACAGTAATGGCAGACCGTCCCCACATGAAACCACTGGACAAACACTTCCACTGGGACAGTAATACCTCAGCTGTTCATTACTGCCTTATACAGTATGTCAGTGTAATCCACAGAATTCATAAACAGAACAAAAAGCAAACCGTTTTAGTGCTGTATCCACTTGAGGGAACCCTGAGGGAAACCTGTCTCGGGGAGAATGGAATCGTCGCGGTAAAGAGGACCAGCTAAGAGGCTGAGTAAAGGAGGACAAAATGGGAGGAAGACAAGCTGGGAGACCGAGGGAGGAGCACAAAGGAGGAAGGCCATGAGATTCATTCAAACCTGGGGACCTCAAGCTTTAAACAAACATACTAAATAAACCTTAATTTCTTTTCTCACAGCAAATATATTTTTCATTTTCCACAAAGATTTTCCATCAGTCCCAATGAATCATGGACAATGTTCTACACTCATGCAAACAATATGATTGGCTAATTAAATAACTGAATATATATTTTTTAAAAAAAAGTTGAATCCTATAAAAACAAAAAACCTTTAAATATACTTATAATTTAAGTATGGTGGTGACTCAGGATACTAAGGCTCTGTCTGCTCCAGGCGTTCTCCAGGATATGCAAAGAATAAAGAATTGTAATGTGCAGTAATGTATACTGTATGTGATGAATAAAGACTAAACTTAACTTATATGACCAAGAATGCAGGTGTTCCTATTAAAGTAGTAAGTGTGTAATGTATGTAATAATTATTAATTTAAAAAAAAATCATGTGCACATACAATGTCTGTTGTTTCCTTTTAATACTTGAGTACAATTTCTTGGAGTTTGAATACATTTATTTAAAATACCTTTACCAAATAGAAATAGGTTGTGTAGTACTACATACTGTATGTGTCAATATATTCTAATAGTATCAGGAGTGCCTCACACTTCCAGTAAGTGTTGAGTTTGCATGCTCTCCACCATGCTTGATGGATTTCCATCCCACTGTCCACAGTAGGCTGATTGATGTTTTAAAAATTTTTAACTTTAAAAAAAAAAAAAAAAAAAAGTTGATCACTGGGTATATGGGATACTCTGCCCAAGGTGTCTGCTGCGTTGTTCCCTGGGATGTTCTCCAGGCCTCCTGAGACCCACCACAGGATCAACAGCATGCAAATTGAATGAGCAAATTGTTAAGGAATATTATTAAAATATAAATAAAACAAATAACAATAAACTGCACTTACGTATTAAATGGACACTTTAAACACATAATGTTTCCTTAAATTTTAGAAGAACTTGTGCAGCAAAAAGTTGAATTTGTGCTCACTCAAATAAAAATCCAGTACAGTACATTAGAAAAGATGTTTAACAGTAAAAAAAAAAAAACAGTTATCAAACCTTAAATTCCTTTTACATTTTTTTAAGCCTTTATTTATCACATATACATTCCAGCACAGTGAAATTCCTTCTTCACATATCCCAGCGTAACTGGGGTCAGAGCGCAGGGTCAGCCATGATACAGCACCCCTGGAGCAGATAGGGTTAAGGGC
>JAOVVA010000035.1:6316791-6328535 GCA_028565275.1 Leiocassis micropogon
TCATTTTAAGGGAAAAATATGTTGATTCAAAATTTCATGGTGTCAACAAATCCCAAAAAAGTTGGGACAAGTAGCAAAAGTCCCAACTTTTTTGAAATCCGGTTTGTAGTACTATGGTGTGTACCACAATATCATAGCCATGCTGATATTTAACAATAGTTAGATATCAATAGTATGATATTGCTTAAATAAATAAATAATCTGTTTGATTTTGATTATTGCTGACTTTAACAAATTAATTTAATTCTGTTTGTTAATCTGTTGATGTCTAATCCTATTAGTGTCATTTTAATTACTCACATTGTTTAATCTCAAAGCACATGGTGTAGTGTTCAGCACTGTCACCTTGCACCTCCAGGGTCCGGGTTTAATTCCCGCCCTGGGTCTGCGTGCATGGAGTTGTCATATTCTCCCTGTGCTTGGTGGGTTTTCTCGGGGTAGTCAGTCCAATGTAATTCCATTCAGTTCAACTGTATTTGTATAGCGATTTAACAATTGTCATTTCTGAAAATCATGGATGTTCTTTTTTTGCTCCATTCAGTGTAAAGCTTCACCCTTCTATTTGCACATGCCACAATGCTGAATCTGATTAGGGAAAGTTTTATTGTCTATTTATGATGTGTCAAAACACACTACTCCTATATTAGTATATAAACAAAATACTTGAAAAATAAAATCATCTGAGAAGAGCTTTAAGGATTAAAACATAGTTTCATCTCGTTTTTGCAAATTTTAGCACTGTTTATCATTTTGTAGGCGTTATGTTTTTAAAATTAATTGATTGCCTGTTTAAAGTGACAAAGTGATGCAAAAGGATGACAAACAGTAAGTGATGCTTGCAATCTTTGGTGTCTACTGTAGAAGAATGTAGTAATGTAATAATCCTCTTGTGTTTTGCACAGAGATGGTGTGAGAATGTTCAATGTCCAGGAGATGTCAGTATAGAGCTGAGTAAAGTAAGCCTTCGATACTAAATGACAAATTTCAAATTTTAGTCCTGGATCCCACATATCCCCCATTTGGTTCTTAATGTTTTCCCAGAAGTACCTATAGACGATTAGTTGAATCTGGTGTGTTGTGCACTTTAAATACACCAACAGTGGGTTCAAAAAAGACCACTTTAACTCATTAATATCCAAAACATCAGGCGATGGATACTCCCCACAATGGGGGACACCCAAGTGTATCTGAGAACTTGGGGGGTGTTACCTTGCTCAAAGGTCCAACAGTGTCAGCCCGGTAGCATTGGAGCTCAAACCGGAGACCCCCTGGTCAGGAGTTCAACACCTTAACCACCACGCTACCCATCTTCAGGGTTACCTAGGGCTGGAGACTTTCAGGGAGCTCAGAGCACAGGGTGGAGTATACACTGGATGGAATGACAGTGTACAAGCACACACAATTATACAGTACGGGAACGCTAATCAGTCTACAGTGCATGCCTTTGGACTATGAAAGGAAACCAAAGTATATGAAGGAAACCACAAAAGCACAGAAAGAACATGCACACTCCATTCAAAAACACCAGTGGTGAGGACCCCCATCCCTCGAGGTGCAACAGTGGAAACAGAACCTACCGAACGTACTTTGGGCAAATGACAACACCATAATAAGGGGTGCTAAAGCTGTAACGAAACAGTGATGTGAAGAGTAAGCGCAAATTTAACCTGATAGACTGAGAACAACGTCGGTAATTTTATTGAAGTGTATGAAAAATATATAAATGTGCCTTTCTAGTAGCATTAGATACATTAAGAGGTATTTATTTATTTATATACCTGTATATATTTTTTTTAAAAAAAACAAAAAAAAAACATAGGGTTACACATTACTCTTGAAACATTCCTGGCTTTAAAATGTAGTAAATTTACAAACAAATGTAAAAAACTTTTATGTATTATGTAAAAAAAGAAAAACACTTAAGTGAACATAGTAACTTAAACATCATTTACATTAGAAAACCGATTTACAACACACTGAGAAGAATTGTCATCCATGCTTTTTGATGGTGTTTTTATTTGAGGATCTCTTCAATGACTGCCTTGTCTGTATTTGTGTCGTTCTTTTCATAAAGTTCTTCCACAAAGGCCCTGCAGATTTCCTTTGCGCGCTTTTCTCTTCGCAGAGCGTTCGAATACTCCCTTGCCATGTCTTCGTGTTTCTCAGACAGCTGAAAAAACTTTTGTTTCCACATCAGTGCTGAGCCAGCATATGCGTGTTCCTAGGGGGCAATAAGAAAAGCAAAATATTAGAAGAGAAAAATACTATTTAAACGAGTAAGGATACAAACACTGTAAGACAGAGACACATACAATGGTTTGTTGTCAGAGCTCTTGAAAGCTTTTGTAAGTTCATCATATACACCGTTCAGCCATTACATAAAAAATACCAGCCTGATATTTTGTAGGTCCCATTGTGCTCTGACTCATGATAGACTCAACAAGGTGTGCTGTGGTATCTGACACCAAGGTGTAAGCAGCAAATGCTTCAAGTTGTATAAGTTGATAGATAGGACTTCAATGGATCAGAGCAGTTTTCTGTTACGAGCCTGCACAATCTGCCCAGTAACTCCACCCAAGGTTTTCTGTGCTCCCCGGGCTGATTACCTGAGTACACCTGTCCTTAATTTGGCAACCTACTGGAGGCTTTAAATAGATGCCGAAGAATCCACTCCTGGCCGATGTATCTTACTTTCGTGCCTATTTCCCCTGCTTTTTCCCTGCGATTCTCTAGTATTTTGTTTCCGTGTTTGACCTTGCCTGTTCTTTGGATTCTGTCTCGTGCCTAGCCCTTCGGATTATCCCCCTCTCTTTGGATTACACTACGTTTATGACCTCACCTGTTTAACGCTGCTTTTGGATCGTGCTTCCGGATTTCACTGCCCCGCTGCTGGATTCTCGTTGCTGACCCCGCTCTGTTTCACAGACTTCTCACTCTCTCTTCTGGATCGCGGACAAGAGCGCAGCTATATACTACCAGCTTCCTATTCAGCCTGTCTCTCCCACCCGATTTACAATCTCCAGCAATCTGTGTGTGTTTGTGTTTATGCGTGCTTGTGGGCACTTCCACGTTGGCAGATAGCGGACAAGAGCGCATCGACAGCTTGCTGTGTGTCTCACTCTTTGCCGGGTTAACTACCCGAACGTCGGATGCTGTACTTGCAATTTTTGGAATTTGGAAATTTCATCTCACACCCCACTTCCGGGTTTGCGGTGATTCTGCCTCGTCATCGACACGCCTCCGCCCTCGTCACAGGGGATTCCCCCACACAGCCTGGTAATACCCTCTTTCACAAGCACAGCTTCTCTTCTCTGCTCCTGCTGCGCCTGCAAGCTAAACTCCTTTGGCCAGTAATAAAGTTTTCAAATAAATTACCTGTCTGATATTGGGTTCACTCCTTTTCAGTCTGGTCCCTGACAGTATACATCGGCCATGACAAACCCAGCGGACTTGGATCAGTTAAGACAGGCGCTTTCACAACAGGGGAAGCTACTGGGCTCTCACCAGCAAAGTATCCAGCAGGTGACCCAGACTCCTTTATCTATCACCTCTCAATTTCAGCAACCACTAGCAAGTCCTCCTTTAGTCCCAGTACACACTCCACATCATGAACCCCGGCTCCCTAACCCACAGCCTTACAATGGTGAACCGGGAACAAACCAGTCCTTCCTTTCTCAATGTTCTCTGTTGTTGGAGCTCCAAGCGTCCTCCTTCCCCACTGAATGCTCAAGGGTGGCTTTTGTGATCATGCTCCTCACCGACCGGGCCCGTGAATGGGGAACTGCGGTTTGGGACGCTAATGACCCATGCTGTTCTTCTTTTAAATCGTTCACCGATGTGATGAGGAGGGTGTTTGACCGCTCCCACTCTGGCCGAGAGGCAGCCAGACACCTACTGGGGCTTCGCCAAGGTTCCCGTTCTGCCTACGATTGTGCCATTAAGTTCCGGACTGTGCCAGGAAGTTCACAGCAATCTGAATACCCTCATGGATTTAGCTGGATGCACGGACGCTTGACTGACACAGAGGCTTCGTGCTCAAACCGCCTCTGCACCCAGGTCTTCTGCCCCATCCATACAGCCTCCCAACCCTGCCTCTTCACCAAGCCCCAGACCAGTCCCGGAACCCATGCGGGTGGGACGTGCCCTTCTTGGTCATGTAGAAAGCCCATTCACCTTTGGTTCTCGGAAGCCCGTGGTTGACTCTGCACAACCCTTATATTGAGTGGTCCAAGAACACCATTCTGGAATGGAGTCCTCTGTGCTTGTCTTCCTGTCTAAAGTCAGATCACTGTTCACCAGCCACATCCTCTGACAATAAGGAGTTTCCCGACCTCTCAGCTGTCCCTCCTGACTATGCTAACCTCAAGCAGTCTCCAGCAAGTCGCGGGCCCACTCTCTACCACCCCACAGACCTTAGGAATGTACTATTGACCTCCTTCTGGACTCAACTCCTCCCAGGGGGAGACTGTATTCGCTGTCGTCACATGAGAGAGAGGCTATGGACAGATATATCTCAGAATCCCTGGCTGCCGGAATCATCCGCCCTTCATCTTTTTCTTTGTGGCTAAAAAAGACAAGAAGCTACGGCCGTGCATTGACTATCAAGGTCTGAAGGAGATAACAATCAGGAATCATTACCCTCTTCCCCTAATGTCGACTGCCTTCGATCTCCTTCAGAGAGTTTTTACTAAACGTGACCTCCGTAACGCCTATCATCTAGTCAGGATCAAGAAAGGGGATAAGTGGAAGACTGCTTTTAACACCCCATCAGGACACTACAAGTACCTGGTGGTGCCGTTCAGTCTTGCCAACGCCCGGGCCGTTTTTCAGTCTTTGGTCAACTACGTTCTCAGGGACTTCTTAAACATTTTCGTATTTGTCTATATGGACGACATCCTGATTTTCTCTCACTCCCTGGAGAACCACAGAATGCACGAATGCAAGTCCTACAGAGGCTTCTTGAAAACCAACTGTTTGTAAAGGCGGAGAAGTGCGAGTTTCATCGTCGGACTGTCTCCTTTCTTGGCTTCATTATCATCCCGTCTAAGGTCCAGATGGACCCAACTAAGGTGGAAGCAGTTACCGACTGGCCCAGACCAGCCACTCAAAAGGATCTTCAGCGCTTTCTCGGATTCGCAAATTTCTACCGTCGGTTTTTCCGAAACTACAGCTCAGTGACAGCCCCGCTCATCGCCCTCACTTCTACTAAGAACCCCTTTCAGTGGTCCGATCAGGCGGAGGATTCGTTTACCAAACTAAAGAGTCGGTTCACCTCAGCACCCATCCTCACACAGCCAGATCCCACTCCTCAGTTCGTAACCTAAAACAATTCCACCAGTCCTAGTTTACAGAAATAACTGGCAGGTCATTATGAAAGTACTGATTGGTTACTACACCAAAGTGATTAACTGTCGAACTGATTGGCTCTGTTGAGTGATGCGTATAGCCATGCTCAACCTTGAGAGGAAAAGCGCTAGATTACTGGTATAATGTTAATAGATTGCGGAAATTTACAACTATTTTAGTACTACTATCCATGAGTGTTGTTGTTACAGTTATTTTATTACTTTGAGAAAGACAGCTACTTACGTGCTCTACATAACTGGTGTGTGTTTCTGTTGAGGGAAGTGCATCCGGTAAGGGTTGAGCTGTACTCTCAGCTGCTCTTTTTGAAGTTGCTGTGGTTCTGGGTTTCACTAATTTGGGCTACAGATAACACAACACTGAGGGTGAGCGACAAAACCGATTCTTTACATAGAAAGCAAGCAAGAAAAGAAACAGGAGATTTTGGTTCTTTTTTTTCACAGTGAAATACCTGTAAATGCTTTGGCAAGTTAAATTTCCCCCAATCAGGTACAGCACCCTCCCTCAACCTGACAGTTTGCCCAGTTCTGTCGAACCATTTTGCTTCAAAATGACAGCTGCAAAGGCGTGCATGCTTAGAAGGATCTTTTTCCCTCCGGCACTTTCTCACCCAGTCTGCATATGTGTCTGGAAATGTATTCTCATCTGGGAATCTGAAATGATAGAATATAAAGATAACTAGTGACTATAAGAACTAGTGTTCTTATTGCTCATGCAAAAAAAAAAGAAAAAAAAAAAATACCCACTTGTGAAATGTAATGCCTTGTTCACGCCAGTAGCTATTATTATAATGCCTGCAGTTTACAGCAAAACATTGCAAGCCTTTTGATTTGGATACGGGCACTTTGGCCATCGCTTTACCGAGAAAATAGCTCGCTCCAATATGGCGGCGCTGCGCGACAACCAGGATCGACACTTCCTGGTTGCAGAACCCGGAATTATGTAATTAGACATTTATAATAAGTAGGGTGTTTTTATACGCATTTCAAAATAACTAAATCAATGACTATGTTGAGTTATTTTCTAAATAACCTAATTATCTGGTTCGAAACTTAATATATGCTAAAACACACCGGAAATGCGTCTTCGAACTCATCAGCGCACCATACACAGCTAATCACACATTTTTAAAAAGCTTGTCATAACTTTTAAGCTTAAAGTTAAACGGTCAGGCAGTATAACATTTTCGGCTTCTCTACATACACCCAAATATTATATTAATAGTCAAGTTTCGTATTTAGTAACACGATCCGATAACATAATTAAGCTTAAATAATAACAACGAATTGAATGTAACTTATTAAATTTCGTGTATTATATCAATTTACTAAGCATATTATTAATTAACTTAAATAAGTATTATAGGTATTATATTACAGTTATTATTCTGTTTTTTACAGCGCATCCTAACCGTGGCGTTTTATGACGCGGCAGATTTTTTTAGCCAATCACTGCATTATATTGTAATGATGCATACTATAATGGGCGGGTCTTCCTGACAGACCAATCAGATTGTCTGAACAGCTAGCAAGTTTGTTTGAGCGAGACCAGCGGCTTCAGGAACATGAACGCAGCTAGCGAGTTAGCCGGTTAAATAAGTGTGATAAGTTTTACAGTTTGCTTTCTAATACAGATTTACAGTTTGGTTATTTAGTAAAAATGCCTCCCCGGGCCGCTTCCCGGCCTGTTGAGGCGAGGTTGTTGTTTGTGCTTTTGGTGTTGAGCGCCCTGAGTACAGAGACAGTCTCAGGTATCCAGGAGGAGAATAAATTACCGGAAGTGCAGCAACAACAGCAGGCTGAGGAGGTAATGTTACCTGTTTAACATGAAATACACCTCTGTATAGGGCCATGTACACCTCTGTATAGGGCCATGACTCTATAGTCAGCTTACTGTTATCTGTGAGGTTAATCAGTATTTCCTGTATTAAATACATTAGATACCTAGCTGTCTGCCTGCCTACATTTAGGCAGGCCAAGCTGCTTCTCCTTTGTATTGTGTGTGTGTGTTATTTTATCTTTCTTTAGTAAGTACATATTGAGAACATAATCTTTCCAGATCTAACGTATCTAACGTAATTCTTGATCCCTTCATTCACAGAACTCAAACTTTTTTCTTTTTTTTAATCAATGTGGTATCAAAAAGTTTCCAGACTAGTTTTGTAACAGATGGCAGTACAAGGCTGCACGCACAGTCACAGGGAGCACCGACCTTCATCAGTCAGTGTGTCAAAAGACTTCGTCCTGTGTACGTCGGGAGCACGTATGTTTTCACGTGGACAACATTTTAGAACAACGATCGAACACGAAAATCTGTGTGAAACTGGGCAAATCTGCCACAGACATGTTCGAGGTGTTTTGAGAAGCACATGTGCTTCAAAGTTCCAACATCACTGGAAGGCGATGAGAGATCAGAAAGACCATCAACCTGCATGATGATTGTCGGAGAACAACTCACAACATTGCTGCCATTGTCGGAGTGTCACAGAACAGTCCAGGCAATCCTCACTACCGAATTTGTTCCCAGCCTGCTGACCCAGGAGCAGAAGGAACATCCGGTCAAAGTCTGCCAAAAACTCTGTTAGCGTACCATGGATGACCCATCCTTCATGTCAATCATCATTATCGGCGAAGAAGCAACAGTCTTTACCGTGGAAAAGTCTATAATCTCCATGAGCAAAAAAGGCAAGACAGGTCCACAGCTCGACAATGTGCATGCTCGTCTTTTTCAACGAAAAACGTGGCATTGTGCATCAAGAATTTGTCCCCATGAGCTAGTCTGTCAATAGTGAATTCTACTGCCAGGTTTTAAGGCATCTGAGGGAGGATATACGATGAAAAAACTGAGCTTGTAAACTGAGCTAATCTCTAAACTTCTTAATACCACCTCTTATTAAAAAAGTTTAATATTCAAATGTTTTTCAAGAATTTAATATATATGATCCATTGTGAACAAACACAAATAACCTACTGAGATTTCTGACTTATGTTTCATCTGTGACTTTGATGCCTAGGATTTCTCTTGACATACTGTAACATTACTGAACCCTGACAACCTTGAGATCAAGCTCAAACTGGTTCAGGGTTAGGAGTGTAGAAAAGCGGTCTTATTGTCTTTATCATATACACCGATTTCTAATAAAATTTCGATAACGATTTTTTTTCTTTTTCTTTTTTTCTTTTCCTGTACAGAAAGCGCCAACTGGCCAACCTGCAGTTCCAGCTGTCAGCCCAGATGAACCAAGTAAAGGCAACCTAGGATTTATCCATGCGTTTGTTGCAGCAATTTCAGTCATCATCGTGTCTGAGCTGGGAGATAAGACTTTCTTCATCGCAGCCATCATGGCCATGCGCTATAACCGACTCACAGTCTTGGCAGGAGCCATGCTGGCACTGGGTCTCATGACCTGTCTGTCAGGTAGAGTTTGGGTGTAAGCAGTATGTTTGAGGTAGTCTAAGCATTGCTGAAAATCTTTTTGAATCTAGGAAAAATATTAAAGTACATTGTTCAGATGGAACTTGTTGCAATTGTCCTGACGAAATTGGAAGATTCTGTTAAAGTTGGCCTGCATTGTGATTTAGGAAAAAAAAAAGTCAGTAAAACAGTAACATTTTACTTTGTGGTCAATCTGATGCAGGTCACATTGGGTGGTTTTTTTTTTTGTTTGTTTTTTGTTTTTCGCCCCAGAAAAGAGCACCACATTAACTCAGTTGTAGCTCTTAATGCTGTGGTGTGTGCCCTGGTAAAACATGAAATAATAACAGCATTGTTGTATTTCCCTAGTTGAGGTTCAATTTACAAAATCACTCAAGATAAGCAACGTAGATTATTATGCCATGCATAGAACAGGCCTTGTCGATCTACTACAACGTAGATTATTTTCCCTAAAAAATACTCCTGTTCGTTCTTAGACACTGCAGTTTAACCATTGTTTACACACTGCTCGGCCAAAAAAAAGGCCACAACCCAGCAATAGTAAATCGTTGAGAGCCTTCCACTGGGTAATTACTCGGTGATAATACATTTCAGCTGCAACATGCTATTGAAACCTAACTGATGCAGTAAGTATCTTCTCATTTCTCAAACAACCAGGTCTTAAGACATATCCTGTGGTTGTGACAAAAATGTTACTGTTTCAGAAGGGTCAAATTATTGACCCAGCAAGCAAAGGGTCTGACTTTTTTATCATACAAGATTTTGGTGAGAAATTAATGAGACTCTGGACTGAAATAAATGTTGTGACATTGCATAAGCTTATCGAATCAAAGCCACAGCTGTAATCAACACAAAAGATGGTCCGATGAAATATTAGTGTGTGCGACTTTTTTTTCCGGCTAGACAGCGTATAATTTCATTTTCTGTTGTCAGTAAGGGCATCCGACGTAAAAACTGTGCCAAAGTTGTGTGCAGATTGGATAGTCTATTGTGACGACACCGTGACAGAAGCAGCATCACGAATGCTCTTCAGCTTCTTATTTCCAATGATAAATGAGTTGTTTCTGGCAATGCAGGGAATGGCTCATCACTATAGCCTCTCCGTCGTGGTGTAGCCAGCCTCTAGAAACACCACCATTACTTACAAAACTTTTGTTTGAATGCCTTTCCAGTGCTTTTTTTTCTCAGTCTGCTTTCTTTTTGGAAGGTTGGCTGACTTCATGTAAATAGTACAGCAGACAAGTTATGGAACTCCCCTGTGGAACAAACAGAAATGGGGTGGTGGCTGGCGTTTCAGTGTGTGCGTATTTGCGGCAGTGCTGCGCTGGCCCGTCTCTGTGAAGCATCGACATGCAGACCACAGAGGAGCAGGAGAACGAATCTGCACATTAATCAAATCAAAGCATTGAAAAAATCTAATTACATGACTGTTTTGGTACAAATGTATATGTAATGTGGATAGCCATCTTGAGATGTGTGTGTAGTACTATAAAACGTTAGGGTTGTACAATTTGATTTAAAAATTCACATTGTATTTAGTTTGACACATCCCGCAATTTAAAGTTTAATCTACAATATGTAATAGTCATTTAAAAAAAATTTAGTTACGTATTGGTAACTTATATTTCCGGTCAAGTGTGTTTATTTGTTTCTGAAATCTCTTTTTTCACAACATGGCCACCCTGACCTTTACTAAGCACTGTGTTTAAATGGGTTAATTTTGATTTTTATGTGATTTACTGTGTGACACTGTAAAATATTATGCAAAACAAGCATTATCATTAGTTATAATTCAAAATATTTCTTAATGCCATTGAATCTATTAATGATTAATCATTAACATCTGTATTTTGTGGCAGCAGCTGTCTGCGCTTGTAGGGACTCGGGAGAAATGAGGGAACAAGAGTTTACAATACCTGATAGAGTATATACAGTATGTTTATGTGAGCTGAAACAACACAACAGCAGTAGATCTGACATGAGTGTCTGCTCTTTGTCATCTCTCTAGTCCTCTTTGGATACGCCACCACGATCATCCCACGGGTCTACACCTACTATATCTCCACAGTGCTGTTTGCCATCTTCGGGGTGAGGATGCTGAGAGAAGGGCTGAGGATGAGCGCAGACGAAGGCCAGGAGGAGCTCGAGGAGGTGCAGGCTGAGATTAAGAAGAAAGACGAGGAGGTGAGGGACAATCTCCTGTTCGAATGTTTGATATCGCTTCACCCAAGCACTGTTTAAGTGACCGATTGACTGTGTTTTTTTTCCAGCTTCAGCGTTACAAGCTGGCCAATGGCGCTTCTGATGTAGAGGCGGGGACGGCGGCGGCCATGTTGCCTCCTAGGAAGTGGCATAATTTTATTTCGCCCATCTTCATCCAGGCACTCACACTCACGTTCCTCGCTGAGTGGGGTGACCGCTCTCAGCTCGCTACCATCGTCCTGGCTGCACGAGAGGTCAGCACTCACTCACACACATTCAGATTTACAGTATAAATAAGGTAATGAGGTAAAATGTACTCGGGTGATCATCGAGTAAGTGACCAATTGGTTCCCTTCGAAAGAACATTGCTCCTTTTTACAGGGCACGAGAGCTCGCTGAGCTGTTTGATGTTGAATAATGATGTAGCTCATAGAAAGTGGTTGGGGGCGGGTGGCTTCTTTGATTCAGTAACATACTGTAATTCTTTTGTGGGACATTTCTGCACAACACTGATTCCAAACTCTATTTTTTACGTATACATGTTTTAAGAGAGAAATCAGCATCAGTTATACGACTGAATAACAATCATAAATCAAGAGAATCCATATGCACCGGAATCCATGTGCTGATCTGATTATCAGCATTAGATTAACCGTATTTTAACCTTTTAATTACAAACCGGATTCCAAAAAAGTTGGGACACTATACAAATCGTGAATAAAAACTGAATGCAATGATGTGGA
>JAOVVA010000035.1:6329335-6346864 GCA_028565275.1 Leiocassis micropogon
AAAATGATACATTTTCTCAGTTTAAACTTTTGTTCCGTGATTTATGTTCTATTCTGAATAAAATATTAGAAGTTGGCCCCTCCACATCATTGCATTCAGTTTTTTTTCACGATTTGTATAGTGTCCCAACTTTTTTGGAATCCAGTTTGTAAATTAATGTTTCTTTCATGAGGGTGCAGTAGTCATTGAGTCATAATTTCCTCAAAGGCATTTCATTGGTTCTTTTGTATCAAGGTACTTTATATTATATACTTATATTTTCTTGATTGGACTAATGGGGACTAATAGGGCGTTGACTCTAATGTCTCAGAAACGCTGATACTAATGGAGTCAGTTAGTGATCTAAAAGTTTGCATTTGCGTATTTACATTTTATTGCATACTGTATGTATTTTATTAATGTTAACTGATGCTGCACATGTTTAAATAAGTGATTACGCATAAACCACTTATTGTCATTGTCACTAGCAATCTACTTTAACGCTGTGCATCATGATTCCTTTTTTGTAGTTTTAGTACTGTTTATTAGCAGTAAAGGATCATAAAGTAGTCAGAAACATCATCTATACCTACCTATACACCCCCCCCCCAAATTGTTTGCTGCAGGATCCATTTGGCGTGGCGGTTGGAGGAACTCTGGGACATTGTCTCTGCACAGGCCTGGCAGTGGTCGGTGGAAGGATGGTGGCTCAGAAAATCTCAGTCAGGACGGGTGAGGCTTGCTGTACAGAGCACCATGTGGTGATCATTAACAATAAACGAGAACTGCAGATTTCATTTGTGCGTTTCTCTCCACAGTCACAATCATCGGCGGAATCGTGTTTCTTGCCTTCGCATTCTCAGCTCTCTTCATCAAGCCAGATACCGGTTTCTAAGAAGAGGACAGACTTTCTGGGCTTAAAATATACATACCACCTCTGAAGCGCTGTATTCACAAAGACAGACCGTACACAAAGGCCAGCGTTGGACAGTTGAGCGTGTTTGAGAGTTTGCACAAAAGATAACTGTTTAGACCCAGGCACAGACGCTGCATTAGTTTTTATTTAGCTTTTTTTGTGTCGAATTCTTAGATTTGTATCCTTTAGTAACACTTTCCCTTACTTCTGTCTCTTATCAAATTTCTTATTTTATCCGGTTTCCTCTTCCTATCATGGCCATAAACTGGCAGTGAGTCTGCATGAGCTCATCAGGCTGTTTCAATCCAGTGCATGTGTATGCGCCTGTGCAACTGGGTTAGGAGTAAGTACCCAGGTTTAGATAACTACTCTTCTACATCGTGTCCTTTTAGTCACTGAAAGAAGTCGATTTGCAGTAAAATGCAGTAAGTTTTCTCACAAGCCTGACCTGTGAGCTTTGTTAGAAAGTGTGTTATGTTGCCGGAAATATAAGCACAGGCTAGAATCAGGTACTTGTACACTACACAAAATTATTTATTAACTTATAAAACCTCCATCTGTTTTAACGGTCAAGATCCTAAATGTTGTGGGATGAAAAGCATCCAAAAAGTATCAGAGACTCTGGATCCTGTGGCTTTATATGACACACTGTTGATTTATAAACTCCTCTAACAAATAACTGATCCGATGCAAATCAAAAGAGACACGAGTCAGCAGATGCAAAGAGACTTCATTTAAAACAGGAAAGGAAAATGTATTATGTTTCACTTATCTTAAGATTACTTTTTATTATTTGGGAAAATGAATGTCAATTGGTTTTGTACTCCAGCTCCATCCATAAAAAGAAAATAAATCACATCATCTACAGTAAAACACCTTTAGATCAGTACTCTATTTCCAATAAATTAATCTTAATTTCTTTTTTTTATTCCTATTTAGAACTTTGACTCTTTTTCTGTTGTCCATGTACTGTAGAACTGTCAGGGACGTCACTGCTGCATTTTGTACAGTTTGGGATGAAACACGTCTGTCAATATTTTAATGGAGTTACTCATCTGTAACGTCAGGAGATTTACTATTCAGTGTGCAGAGAAGTTGACTGTAAAAATTCCTGTAAATAATAAATTGTCAGTATGACCTTTTATGCTCAGGGTTTTCTTGATGGTGGAAGAGATACAAGATAAAGTACATTTATTTGGTATCTGTACTTTATACACGATTGTTACGAGAATTAGCTGATAATCATAATTTTTACAGATCAGTTGTCTCTCAACCATTAACAACAATAAACCAATATTATTGTGATAATGCAAAATACACAAGTCAACAGCGACATCAATATGCCTTCGCCATCCTGGGAATATTACCACGTATCTTTTAAGGACGTCAAATGCAATATGTAACTTTTTTTCTGAAGCAAAAGCACAATATGACATCTGTCAAAAGCTTTAACACAACTTGACTTATTCACTGTCTAAGAACAACACACTGGGGAATCTGAGTGTGATGTTATCTGCAAGGCAGCGGCTAAATCGAAGTTGACCCTCACACAATCACCTATAGCACAAACCCTCAAAAAGCTTGAGCCTTACTCTGCAGAAAGTAAAACCATTATCATGACTAATAATGCAGCGAGAAATAGAGAGCGGTTCCAAGCTCTGGCCGAGGCAGCCTGGGTTTACCTTACCGCTTCATTCACAATTTTGCTAAGAACACACACACCCATGAATAAAGAACGGTACAAAAACTTCAGAATGTCTTTTTTTTTAGCATGATTTAGCACCTTGCCATAAGGCAAAAGTGATAACTAAGTGGAGGAACAAAACATCAAAATTTTGGGTCCATGGCCATGAAACTCCCTAAACATTCTCCCCACAAATTCTGATAAAACTCCAAGCATTGATTATCCACCAGTCAGGATGGGGCCCAGAAGTTGATTGACAGCATGCCGGGGCAAATTGCAGAGGTCTTGAAAAAGAAGGGTCGACACTGCAAATACTGACTCTTTGCATAAACTTAATGTAACGGTCAATAAAAGCCTTTGACACATATGAAATGCTTGTAATTATACTTCAGTATTCCATGGTAACATCTGACAAAAAGATCTAAAAACAATGAAGCAGCAGACTTTGTGAAAATTAATATTTGTGTCATTCTCAAAACTTTTGGCCACAGGTGTAGTTTTAGTAAAGGATACTTTTTACTCCACTAAATTGTACAGCAAATATTTGTACTTTTACTTCATTACATTTGTACATGTTGAATTACATAACTACAGTGGTGTGTAGTATTTGAAGTGGCTGCTGGCTGTTATGTGTAATTGCAGGATTTGTCTTCCTTTTGGGAAATGCTTCATGTAGCAGGTGTTTGAAATCAGCAACGGAGGTGGTTGCAGACTGATGAAACAGCACATCCATAGTCATTAGAGTGTGAGAGAGACCTACTGTAAGACTTAAAGGCTAGAGTAAGCTGGTACAAGCTCAAGAACTTTAATACTTAACTAAATCTTTAGTTAACTAATGTACTTTTACTCAAGTTTAATTATAAATGTAGAACTTCTTTCACTTTAGTAATATTGCACACATAGGGAATCAGTACTTTTACTATAGTAAAGAATTTGTTTTCTTCTTTTCCCACCTTTGGCTAGTGGAAGAATTGCAAGTAAGAACTGTTTGCTGAATGACTTTAAATGATGTAATGTTTTAAATCAATCTTCATTTCATATAGCACGTTTAAGTGAACATATAGAACTAGAAGTCACTGGACAAATCAGAAAGATTTCAAGGAAAATAAAAAGACTATCCGGAGAAACAAAAAGAACAAAAAAGGAACTAAATTAGCTCTGCTCTGTGGATGTACACAAGTTTTAGAATTAATCACACATCAGATATCAAGTGTTTTATTACCAAAATTAGCATGGAACTTGTTTAAAGAACACATGATGGCGTGAGATAGACGTTCTTTAAAATATAGGTTTATTTTCAAAATCGAGTAAGGAGAGCAAACCGCACCGTTCGCCTCACAAGCCTCTCTTATGGTTTTGTTAGCGTGGCCCATCAAATGAACCCGATGCAGCACATACACTGATATTAACAGCACCTTTTACAAAAGCAGTCTTCACCCTCGCCACCGAGTTCATCGCATGGACTGTTACCTATACTTTAAAAAAAAAATTAAACCTAGTTGAACTGAAAGGATGAATTAAGTGAATGATTTATTAAATGAATTAAGCCCCACCCACCCGTTATTTCACATACTGACCAGGTTGATTTCATGAGCCAACCAGTAGGAAAAAAAAAAAAAAAAAGTGTCACACAAAGAAGAAAGCACAGAGACATTGTGTGTGCATGTTGAAACTACAGAACATGAATTCATTAACCATTTGCATTAGGGTTTCAAGTACTTCAAGGACTAGTAAAACCATTAAAAAAAAAAATAAAAAAAGTGTGTTAGAGAATTTTTTTTAAATAATAAGTGTCCTTATTTTTACTCGCAGCTCTTTGGGTACATTAAAAATGACTTTACACTATCAGACATTATACTGAATGCCAGAGAAAAATTAAGGGATACCTGGTTTATACACAAACATGTTAGGTGGCAGAATGTGAAAGGTGCATGAAGAATAATATAGTCCAAGTGTTTACTCGAGACAGGAAAGAAAAGAAAAAAACACCAAAAACAGATTGTGTGTAACTGATGTTGGCCTGACTGTTTGAAACTAGTTGGGGGCAGCCATGCTTAGTATTCACTAACTATTACATCCTAAATCATACACACAAACACACACAGCCTCCTGTTCATGCCAGACATTAACTTATCATCGCTGTCCCTGACGACTAGTGTTCAGATTCCAAGGATTCAGTCCTCGCTCTTTAGCTTAAAGGAAAATGTCGACAAAAGGAGTGATCTGATGCCAAGTTACTGATGTAATTAGTGTTGATGTTTAATATTAACAATTAAGGCTGGCCGAGATAAACGCATTAATGTTGTGAAATTACCTCTTTAACACATTCATTAGTTTCTTCCGTTGTTCAGCAGTTAAAAGTCAAAGACAAAGTGTGCTGCTGTAGTTATTGAGTTAGTACAGAGCTACAATCTTCAGCATGACCTATCTGATGTAATAAATTCTTGAACTGGAAGTCTGGGATGCGATTAAACTAAGCAGTTCTGAAAATAGTTTGGAAACTTTTAGAAAGTTTAGAAGTTTCTGATTCTAGCCCTATTCTCAGAAGTGTTTCAGGTCCATCACACTGAGCAAGAAATGAACATTTGTTTGAGGTCAAATTACAAGGGCCTTTCAAGTCAAACCGTGAGACGAAATTTCTAGTAAAGAAAGTGGGAAAAGTGATCAACATTTACAGAACATTAAATACAGTACGGTGGTAACAACTCTTATCTGGAGCAACACATTTAAATGGTAGAAACATTTTAAACAAGGCTGTACATCTGTAAACGACGATCCCGGCCGAGGTGGCTTGGATCAAACCGCAGTCGTCAACATTCAACGAGTGGAATGTCTGATCCTGGAAAATCAACAGATAACTTGTCACTCTTGAGTAAGTTGCGGAAGAGACACGTTTGTCTGCGGGAACTGTACACACAATAATTCATCCGCATACAGTCCTGACCTCGTCCCAAGCCGTTTCCACTAAAGGATTTCCTGGGAAGCCAGCGTTTCAGACATAATGCAGGCATTCTGATCATGGATCTGGTATACTGAGAAAACTTTCTACCTTGATGGTACCCAAGCACTAGTGAAACTCTGGGATAAGTGATTAGCAGGGGATTATACAAAGAAATGAAGGAACTTTTTGCTCTCATAACCATGTTCTGTTATTCTGCGCAATCAAAAGTCCCATTTTGACTTGAACGCCCCTTGTAATTACAAACACATTCATTGTGACAGCAGTCTTATAGTAATGATAATAATAATAATCATCATCATCATTTAAAAAGTGAGAGGCAAGCAGCAGCTTTCATCCTCCCTGACTGGTGAAAGAAGGAGAAGGGCAGGACTTGGGCAGTACATTTGTATTTACTAGTAATATGGAATATAAGGACATAAACTGCACCAGTTCTCTGAGGTGTATTCACAAGCGAAGACACAAGCGGCAGCGCCTGTGAGACGTCTTTTACCATGATGTCCTTAGCGTGCACAAATTGCACTTTAAATATATAACTTTAAAAAAAAAAATAAAAAAAAAAGTGAGAACATAATTAGAGATTTTAAAAGAGGACAGCATGTAGTATATGTTGAGTAAAAATCTCCATATGTTAAAAGGCCATACTTCATCAGCACTATTTTGAATGGTGAATTTGAATTACAAATCACTCCATCTCCCTCATTCACAACTGATCATAGAACAACTCCAGGCCCCGAACCCAACTGCATCGTGAGAAAAATATTCACTCTGGTTCTCTAGTGTGTCAAAGTTTGTTTAAACCTTTAAAAGCATATCCTATAAAGCATCATTTACTCAATGTCATATACTCTTTCTTTTTAAACTCTTTCCAGTGGTCTGGTCTCGCCATAGAAAAATAGAGATTTTACCAGGTTATACGTTGCTCTAAAATAATATTAGTTCTATTTATATGACAAGATACAGCTTATGTATATTGGTTGAAAAGTGACGCTGTTTTACATTCATACTGTGAGAGAAATTCCTGCCACTCAAGCCATTAGGTCCTCAGACATCAAATCATCTCTTGGAGAACTGATATTCGAAAAAGAAATGGTGAAAAAATGACTTTTGCTACAAACTCAGTATAAATCAGTATACATCCATCAGCCATAACATTAACAATGATTATCAAATACCAGTAGTGACAAGATCATGGGTACCCAAGGCACATCTAGGCCATGAGGACCCAAGGCCAGCACGTTCCAGTCCGATCCCACAAAAAGCCGACGTAGCACAAATTGCTTAAAAATGTCAAAGCTAAAGAGAATAGAAATGTAGCAGAACATCCAATGCATCACAGTCCGTTGTGCCTGGGGCTTAGCAGGCAAAGCGCATTTTCACCTTAGACATGTTTGATTTATACCATGCCCAGGAACGATTGCTCTCCCCTCCCCACTTCCCCACTGGCCAGTGTTCACATTGTTTTTTTTGTTCTCTGTACTCGGGTACACTATCAGGTATTTACAGTATCTGATATAGCAGGTGGCAGTATGCACCTACTTGGTTTGTGAGCCGCCATTAAAAGTGTCTTCCTACTTTATCATCTATGGCTGTGTAGGACAGAGGAGACACTAATGACGAGTCTTAACAGCGATCTACTTCTGTGGTCAGATACAACTGGGTTCCATATCATTTCCGACTTTTCCAAGGAGATATGGGCAAGGTTCCCGAACCCTGAATGATTGTGATTATATGAAAATGAACCAGACTTTGTGGTCAAGTGTTTTTGAAAACGATAGCAGGTCCCTAATGTGAAAATGCCCAAAGAGTTCAAGGTTGCTGATCCGTCCT
Source organism: Leiocassis micropogon (assembly GCA_028565275.1). Taxonomy (NCBI): domain Eukaryota; kingdom Metazoa; phylum Chordata; class Actinopteri; order Siluriformes; family Bagridae; genus Leiocassis; species Leiocassis micropogon. Next base: position 6,336,704 of record JAOVVA010000035.1, read on the forward strand.
CCAACTTCCTCAGACCTCAATCTGATCAAGCACCCATGGGATGTGCTGAAAACGAGTCTGATCCACGGAAGCCTTAAAGTACTTAAAGTACCGGTGTCTAATATCCCGGTGCCAGACGCCACAGCACATCCCCAGAGCTCTTGTGGAGTCATGCAATGGGTCAGAGCTGTTTTTGTGGCACAATGGGAACCTTTGCATTACTGGGCTTAAAGTTTTAAATGTTACAGCTGATCGATGTATTGATGGTGTATCAAGTCTAAAATAATTTCATGTTTAATGAAAAATACATTCTATTTAGCTTATATATATTTAGCTTATAAGATAAAAATTCTGAAATCCAGCTTATAGTACTGCACTCAGTGAGGTTTTCCTTTTTTTCCTTGCACTTGTATCACTAGAAAATTCTTGAACCTTAATAGCCTCAGCAGTTTTTGTTGGCGAACTTGGTGAATCCAGTTAATCGGCTTCACTTGACGGGCAAAAGACATCCTTGGAGAAACCGTGATAGTCAGAAGCGTGAGCTAGCAATGCTACGGGATGATTACTGCAACACGAACATGTGATTGGACCAGCATTTGGAACTGCTGGATGCAGAAAACTCCTGAGAAAGTGGAATGCAGGACCGGTTGGGTGCTGCCACACTGAGGTCTCGTGTGAATTACTGCAACCCGTTTCTACTAGAACTACCCTGAAAAAACAACGTTTTCTTTCCTCTCTTTTTTGTGCACATCGACTGAAAGGTAAACGCTTATATAAAACAGATTTGTCTGGTCACATGGCATAAGAACAAGATAACTTCAAGACAACACAGCCATGATGGCCAAAAGTATAAGGACACCTGATTGATGATTTCCATTTTACAGCATTTGGCAGATGCCCTTATCCAGAGCGACTTATTTTTATTTATTTTTTTTATCTCATTACACATCTGAGCAGTTGAGGGTTAAGGGCCTTGCTCACTTAAGGGCCCAGCAGTGGCAACTTGGTGGTTGTGGGGTTTGATTCTGGGAGTTTCCGAACTGTAGTTCAATGCATAACTGCTGAGTTATCCCGACCCTCTGATGACACCTTTATACGTTGATTACTTTCCAAATTGTTTCATGCTAGATTATAATCTGCTCCACTCTTCTGAGAAGGCTTTCCCCTAGATTTGGGAGCGTTTTGCCACACAAGCATTAGTGAAGTCAGGCGATGTTAGTGATGTTGGGATTTCGCTTTCATCCCAAAGGCGATGGTTCAGTGAGGCTGAGTTCAGTCAGGGACCTGTGTATGACCACACTTGAGTTCTTCCACTCCAACCTTCACACTTCATGGAGCTGGGTTTGTGCACAGAAGGATGCTAGAACAGGTTTGGCCCTCTGAGTTCCAGTGAACGAAACAGTATTGCTACAAAACTGCTATAGAACTATACAGAAGAACCACATATAGTGTGTAAGAATCAGGTGTTCACATACTTTTGGCCATGTGGCATATCTAAGTGTTATCATTTATTCAAAGAAGTTGAAGAAAGTTTTCGCTTCCTGAAATGATGATTGTCCAAACTTTTCAAAGACACCTAAGCAAGGTCAGAACTGTCCCAACACCCGTGATGATTTAATGTTCAAGCAGGAGAATTAAACTAAATCGACGAACAGCGGATTTTGTAACACTCATTCATTGATTCATCACCAATAAGCGCTTTAGCTGGGAGGCGGCAATGCTAGCAGTCAGCAGTCTAATCAACCTTATTAGCCATATAGCATATCATACGTCTATAACACGACAGACTGATTAAGCCAGAGAGGTCTGCTATACTCCTCACTCGTACTGCAGAGCTGTCAAGACCATCATGGGGAGATGCAACATTAGAAGAAAAAAAAAGAAATAATTAAATAATAATAATAATAATAAAAACATTTTTAAAAAATGAGTAACTTTGGAACTCTTTGTTCCACTTATTAGGAACAATAACGATTTAAGACCTTACCTAGGTTTAAAGTTCCACAGTGCCCTAAATGTAAAGTGCTATTCAAACATAAGTGCTAACGTTTTCATCTGGGACAAAAAAAAAAAAAAGGATGTCAAGCACAAAAGACTGCACTAGATACACGATCATCATCACAGACACTGTAACATTAATGATTTTCTGACATGTAGTTGTGTCGTCGTTGCATTTTGCTTCTACCCCACTCAAGCTTAATGAAAATCTAAAGAAATCTCAAAAAAAAAAACAAAAAAAAAAAACACAAGGGTGAGTCAAAAATTTTCTGCACTGCGTTTATATTAAAATTTCTGTTGGCTGTAGTGTCTTATCAGAGCTTTCCGTTCAAGGCTACTGTCTCCCCAGTCACTGCTGTGCAGGTGTGAATGTGTCACATCAGTTCATTTGTAACTGCGGTGCAAACAAAAACAGATGCCCCACTTGTGATTTGCACAAAAGAAGAGTAGCGCGTGATTCATTTTTTTTGTGGTCCAAGGGGGTACCTGGTACCATTATTTCACGGAGACCTTGTGTGAAATTTGGACCGATACTATAATGAAGGTGAACGCTTCTTAAAGAGAAGGTGTTCAAGCATCCTCCACATAGTCCTGATCTTGCTCCATCACTTGTTTGGTCCCCTGAAAGCGGCCCAACGAAGAGGAAGATTTACTTCTGGTGACATCAATGCATATGTCACTTTTTAATAAGGGGGAATATGAGGGTTTGTTGACAGATGGACAAAGTGTATTAAAAAGCAAAGGAGATTATGTGGGAAAAAAGATGGTTTTGATGGTTTGTCTTTTCTAGATGTTTATTAAAATAAATTCTACAGCCAGAGTGCAGATAATTTTTGACTTACCCTCATATTTGTGCAAATAGAAGATTTCCTAGTGAGGTTTGATTTGGTAAGGCTAAATTTCATGTTGGTTAAAAGGACAGTGATCTATTTGTTTCATAGCTTACATCTTACTGTAAAGATAATATACACACACACACTATATATATATATATATATTTGTGTGTGTGTGTGTGTGTGTGTGTGTGTATAGCTTAAATTATGGTTTGGCACTGTGTGGGTTCTTTTTAAATAAAATATACAGTATGTGGCCTTAAAACATTAAAATATGTATGTATGTATTTATATATATACACACACTTACATAACTCACTCGTTATGTATAAACATCTCAAACTCAATGTGACACCTGAGTATATCACGGTCAACTTTCCTGAAAGCTCCTGATTGCAATACTAATGCGCACTCGTACATCATAATATATTATGAATCTATATGATCAAAATCCATAGCCTGCTCTCTCTCGGATTTATACATACAAACGTTAAATATCTGTACAGGTTAGAGATTAATAAACGTCTCTCGGTTACATGTAAAAACTGGAAAGTTATTGAGAGTAGTAGTGTTATGAAAATATGAAGGTGTCCATCGTTAAACAAACTCTGACACACCGAGCAGAACCAGCACTGCCCGCTTTGCAGACAGACACACACACACTGGCACTCTCACAAACAATGACACACGAACAAACAAACCCCCTACGGCTCGAGGAAGTCCGTAAAGGCATCGGCCATCGATGTGTTTTCTTTTTTCCTTTGAATGCTAGAAAAAAAGTATATTCAAAGCTACAAATAACAAATAACAGACTACACTCTTTTTTTTGTGTCATGCATCGATATAAAATATTAGTTTCTCTTTGTTTTGTCTGTATATTTACATATTAATTTACAGGTGAACTATACAATAAAAGCTGAATCCACATGACAATCTTAAAAATATTTTCTGACCCATAATTAATGTTTTTTTTTTTCTTTTTACATGGAAAATAAAAAAAAAGAAGAAAAGAAGAGGTGAGTATTTGCAAAGGACGAGGATAAGAGAAGTAAAGGAGATGCCGTTTTTTTGAGCAGGACTTCTCTGAAGTCCTGAATCACCACCTCCAGCTTACAAACCGGAGCGCCCTACAACTTATCATGCGATGGTGTGGATTAAAGACGGCCCACTTCACAACTTGCCTCGCCTCTTATCTTCAGCGGCTTGACGAAAATCAATAAGCATCCAGAAGTTGATGAGGGACGACATGTAGGACGCAGAGACACAACAGCACCTTTTGCTTTTGCGCCAAATAACAGGTACGCTTTGAATACTGCAAACACTCCTCCTTTGTCGCACTGCGCAACAGAGGTCAGGTTCAGTCTTCCTCAGGTCCTTGCCATGCCGTTGGCTGTTGCCGGGGTTACTGAGGCGGGCCACTGGAGCGGTCCGTCATGCTGTCTGGCCTATGAGAAGCCAGCTGCTGCTGCTGCTGCTGTTGGTGCTGAAGCTGCTGTTGGTGCTGATGCTGCTGTTGGAGTTGCTGCTGCTGCACCTGCTGTTGCTGCTGCTGCTGTTGTGTGGTTGTAGAGAAGGCGCTCTGCTGCTGGAGAGGAAACGCTGCCTGGAGGATCAGCTGCGCTGACTGATTCCCGTGAAGAAGACGAGGTGCCTATGTGACAGAAAATACAATCTTGAATCTGCTTACGCTTGCACTACGCAATGTCAAAATCCGCTGAAAATGACCCCTTCAACTTGAAATAGTCTTCTGAACTACTAGCAGATCCTTCCTTGTTTATGGCGTGAGGTAAAAATCAGCATAGGTGCACACACTGGGAACAGTGTAGCATACCCATTTCCTACTATTAAATTAGTTATCAGCAACGCAGGCTTTAGATCAGGTAATATACGCTGTTCGGCGGTTGATGCAAAAGAGCTAATATGCCAGTCTACATCGACAAAGTGGGCTGCTGAGTTAGTACAGAGCTACAATCATCAGCATAACGTCTCTGATTTGATAAATTCTTGAACTGGAAGTTTGGGATGCTCTTACACTAAACAGATCTGAGAATACTTTAAAACCTCAGCAGTTTCTAATTCTAGAACTGTTCTCAGAACTGTTTTAGTTTGTGCATCTACAAATCCCAGATAATCAGATGCATCATACTGAACAAGGCTAAGAAATTTAAATTAGTTTGTATTACAAATACCAGTCAAACCGGGACATGTGATGAAATTTCTCATGAATGAAGGTGTAAAACCGATTGACATTTACAGAAGTACAGACATTTACACGCACAGTGAGACTCCTAGCCGCAGTAAAACATTTCAAGTGGTTTAAAGAAGGCTGTGAATGATGATCCTGGCTGAGGTGGCTCAGAGCCCACTGCAGTCGTTCCCGTGAACATTCTACCTTCTACGCTGGGATAAGTGCATTAGTGTAGCAGGGGATCATACAGAAAAATAAAGTGAGTTTTTAATCTCATAACTGTCTTCTCTTATTCTGCACAATCAAAAGTCCTGCTTTGACTTGAACACACCTCCTTTTATTTAAAGATGACAATAATGGTAACCTAATAATATTTCATCAGATTCTTTTTATTTGATTTTGCTTCGCCCAAGATAAACCAGAACAGAAGTGTCCCACATGATCAGCATCTATAAAGCTGGGACCTGGTGCTGCTGTGGGTCAACAATGGTTCATACAATAACCATGCAAGTAAATATTTTTAAAATAAATCATCTGTTCATTTTCTGATACACCCGTAGACATAGCCTGCTCTGTGCTCTGCATGTGGTCTGCGTGGGCTATATGGAACACCAGCGCTATTAATAAATCAGAAATATCTATAAATCTAAAATGTTCACTTCTTTCCCATTCAGGAAAATGCATCTCACGTGTACAAAAAATGTTTCAAGTCTGTGTGTGCGATTTTTGAGCTCTGGTTTTAAAAGTAGATGGAAGTAAAAACCTGAGGCTCCTAGTCTCAACACCTAGTCTCAGCATGAAGCGGTACAGTGCGCTTAATATTCAGAACTGGATTTATATCATATGTTCAATCTGATTGTCTAATTATGCTTGTTTTTATACCAAAATGACTTTTGTTCGACTTTATTATATCACCTGACCTTTCGTTCAAGTTGCTTTAGTGTCTAGTGATTTCCAGAAACTGACTTCACAGATTTTACTTTTTTTTCCCCAAAATAGTTACACTTATTGCTCATTGATTTTAACTTTAGTGTCACCTTCAGATGCAAATTCCTTATTAAGATATTCTGCTATCTCAATGTCTTTGTTGTACAGGTGACTTTATGTATATATTGCAGCAAACCTACAGATTTTTTTTTTCTTCATTCATCATCCAGTCTGCTTTCTTTTAATACTCACCTGGAGGAACTGAGTCTGGCTAAGTGGGGTCTGGTTTTGGTTCTGTGTTTGAGTGCTGGTCTGTGCCTGGCCCTGCTGCTCCTGTGAGGGTGTCGGTGCCTGCTGCGCAATGCTGATGGTCTGGTTTTGACTCTGCTGAGGGGCAAAAGGTGTCACCACCTGACCCATGAACATGGTGGTGGGCACCATGACGGCACCACATGCCATAGGTCCTGTCACCAACTTAGTAAGGAGCTGAGGGGCTGCTGGGAATCTGGAGGAAATAAAATAAAAAGTTAGCAAAATAGTAAGGCTGAAACAGACCTATCCCTGGAAGGAGATTATTCAGTGGTGTTTAAAAAGAGGAGAAATATATATTAAACCATCTTAAACCTAAGGGTTATTGATGAGGTTCTGTTCTGCTCGTAAAAAGTGTCTTTGCTATTTTCAAGGTGATAAGGAAAATTTCTTATAGTTTTCAATATTATAAGAAATCCACTGAGCCCTTAAAAAGCTTGAAAGAAAAAAAAAACATAGAAGTAAAAAAATAATTTAAAAATCCTCCTTAAAAATAAAAACTCGTTTTATTGCGCAATCTCACAAACCCAGAGTGACGCGTATAATTACGGGTCTTTTAAACTACGCTTAAAAACACGATTTAAGCCCCACATTCTTGCTCTAGGGTTCTAACCAATAACAGTTGAGAATTCTTATAACCAATCGTAACGCAGAATATGCATTCTTTCTGTGTGTGTGTGACCTCACACAAGTTTGCTAACAGTCTTGCAAGTGTTTTCTTTTTTTATTATTTAAATCATCATTTCTGCCTATGTATTTTTTCTCCTGTTAAATCTCTTTTGTACACTTTTCTTTCTCCGACTCTTAATGGCTTATCAGAAATGCAATGTAGAATACATGTGAAAGGTCTGTTCTCACTCTGTGTAACAATTCTACAGCACATTCTGGACCACATTCAGGAGCAGAATGAGGTGGTACCGTATCTGTCGGTCCTGAGTGAAGGTCACTGCAGTTCCACTCGGGCTGTTCTGGGGTATACTGGTGGAGATCTGCACCACGTTGGCCTGGCCAGGCTGTGAAATCATCATGGTGTTGTAGAGAGGTGCAGGCATGGCTCCCTGCGAAGACTGCAATGTGTGGGATGACCTCTGGGGCTGCAGCACAAATTTAGAAACAGACATTGAAAAGCTGCAGTGAATTTAAGAATGTAAAGTGCAACTCTTTTTTCCCCCCACATATGACAGCTGGCCTAGACACACACAGGAACAGATTTAAGTGTACTAGTACTAATTTTTTTCAAACTTGCGTTTTCTCACCTGTGTGTGTGTGCCACTCTGCTCTCGGAGAATGCTCTGCTGCTGAGGCTGGGCAGCCTGGCTCTGCTGAGTGACAGAGTGTTGCTGTGCGCCCGTATGTGTTGATGCCAGGTTGCCCTGTAAGATTCCTGCAGGCACCACCAGCCCCTGCATGGTCAGAGCAGGACCAGGCTGCACAGAGGAACCCTGCGCTAACTGCACTGAGCCAAGGTTCAGACTACCACCACTTTGCTGCAGGAACATCTATATACACACATACATACACACATTAATATCCTCCTACCTGAGAATTATGCTACTAATTTAGTTAGGTTTAACTAGGCTACACCTAATGCCAAGACCTTCCAGGCTTCCTATAAGTCTAACAAAAGGAACTAATGCTAATGCTATTATTATTATTATCATCATCATCATTATTATGAACATAGTAGTTTAACCAGGGGTGTTCAAGTCAAACCGGGACCTTTTGATTGTGCAGAGTAACAGAACGCAGTCATGGGAGTTAAAAACTCCTTTTATTTCTCTATAGAATCCCCTGCTACACTAATGCATTTACCCCAGTGTTTCACTAGTGCGTGGATGCCACCAAGGTTTAAAGTTTTCTTAGAACATGATTGGACTGCCTGCTTCACATCTGAAATACTAGCCTCACGAACATGTGGACCTGGCTTAGAGCGATGCCAGGACTTCATGCGGACGTGGCAGTAGCTCCCAGCCGAGTTCCTGTAATGTGCAAGTGGTGCTGGTGAATGGTGTGTGTACAGTTCCCACAGATAGATGCGTCTTTTCTGCAAGTTATCCGTCGATTTTGATTGATCAGGCGCTCCACTCGCTGAATGTTCACAGGAACGACTGCACTGGGCTCTGAGCCACCCCGGCCTGGATCATTATTTACTGACGGAAACTGACTTCTTTAAAACTTTGCACCTTTAAATGTTTTACTGTGTTTAGGAGCCTCATCACCATACTGTGCGTGAAGTCTTTTGTAAATGTCATTTTTATGCCTTGATTCACCCAAATTACCCGATTTGTCCCGGTTTGACTTGAACGTCTTTGTAATTTATATAATATGTATTATATGAATTTGTGTATAGGATGATTCTTGCATTATTAGTGTGACATTTGGACCCCATATTGGTAAACAAAAAGCTCCCTGGAAAAAAAAAAAAAAAACAAGCTTAATCTCCAGCTCTAAGCAAACAAATCCTCGAAATTCATATAATCATTTACATCCTGAAAATATCTACATCTCTACCAGTGTTATGGATGTCATATTAAACAGACAAACTTTTATGAGAGAGTACAGGCTTTCTCCAGTTTTAAAGAATTTTACAATGAAAGTGACTTAAATGAACTCAAAAGGTATTGATTTAAAAATGTTTATCATTTTTTGCAACTGATGATTTAGGGTAAACTAGCACCATGATGTGACTAGTCTTTTACACATTATATAAATAACACCATTAAGTAGTGAATTTTAACTATTAATTGTTTAAAAATTAGAAAATTATTAAGTCTTTGATTACTGAGGACTTTTTTCTTGTTGTTTCCTTTCCTCGCTTTTTCTCTGCAGCCTTTATAATTTTTTGCTTTTTGATGCCCAGCATTATAAATTATGCCTGCTTTTTTCCTATGGTAAGGTGGACTTTCGCATGAAATTTCTCTATAAAATAAAGTTCTTAACATACAATAGAATAAATGTTTTAATAAAGTATGTAAGATGAGTTTACTGTATAAAATATCTACGAAAACCCGGTAAAACGTAGATGTGTGGTCCAGCAGAGGTTCCTCTGACCTGTAAGCCCTGGCCCTGCACCCTCTGCAGCTCCTCCTGAATCTGGCGCAGCTCCTCCTGCTGCCTCTGGATGTTCGCTTCGATCATGCGTGTGCGCTGCTCCAGCTGTTCCTTCAAGTGCTGCATGGCATCCAGCTGTGTGGAGAACTGCAGCACTGGCTGCAAAAATAGACAGACCGACAGACATATTGATTTATGAGTCTTTTTAGACATGCATCTGACATGAGATGCAATTTTAGATATGCAAAAAAAAGTATGACGACAACAGATGACGGTCATCGATGAGGCAACACGAGGGATAGTGATCCCCATGTGTTGCCTGTGCTTCGCACAAAAAAAGACATCATTATAGTAGGTCACATTAGACATTTAACAGCTTGATAATGAGGAACCAGGAGGAGAATTATAAGGGAAGTGACTAAGCTGCAATAAATATGACTATTACTCATATGGCTAAAATAATCCATAAGAATGATCTGCATAAAGTTTATCTACTGAATATGAGGAAGTCTTTAAGACACAATCATTTTAAATATCTGTCATGAAGCTCAATGACCTAATGCTTTAAATGAAAAATTATATTTTTTATTTGAATAGACATGTTACTTGATTAAAGGCCTAATTAACGCTTGATATGCACATCCCCAGACCGCATATGGCCTTCATTTGTCAATAAATAACTAAGAAACAGGCCACAGCTGGAGAGAAGGAACTGTGTAAAAAAAGGCTGTCATCCTTAAACAATTATATTTGTGTGTATATATATATATATATATATATAGTGGTGTGAAAAACTATGTGCCCCCTTCCTGATTTCTTATTCTTTTGCATGTTTGTCACACTTAAATGTTTCTGCTCATCAAAAACCGTTAACTA
>JAOVVA010000035.1:6350945-6380188 GCA_028565275.1 Leiocassis micropogon
CAAGTCTGACACCGAGATATTCCTATTTGAACTCGAAAGCTGGATATCTGTTGGATAGGAAACTGGATATGAAGATAGGTAGGTTACTTCTGAAATCCGTTTTATGCAGATCTCTTAGAATCTCGTATTTCCAGGTGGTGTCATTAACCGTTTTCCAAGTCAAAAAGAACAGCTACCACATGCTCCTCAGAGACAAAAAGGCTTCACAAAACGTGAAATATTCATAACCATATTCTAAAGAGTTCTACTTTCAGTGTGACTATTTATGGCTTTCTGTTGGTGGCACTGTAATGCAAGCAGTAATCCTGAATAATAATGTTGCAATTCTGAACCTGTACATGACTTTATAGAACAACTAGATGTAAGATTGGGGTGGCAAGTAAATTATGCATTTTAGGGACACCCAGAGGGATTCAGAAAGACCCAAAGAGATTTAGAAAGACCAAGAGGGACCCAGAGATTTAGAGAAACCCAGAGAGACAAAGAGAGAGACAGAGAGAAATGGAGCGACACAAATTAATTCAGAGGCCCCCAGAGATACAGAGAGTCCCAGAAAGAACCAGAGACTGCGAGAGAGACCCAGAGAGACATAAAGAGATTCAGTTAAAACGCGAGAGAACCAGCAAGACGCAGAGACTCAGAGAGAGACCAAAACACTCCCAGAGAGACCCAGAGACAACAAGACAGACCCAGAGAGACCCACCTGTGGTCCAAGAAAAGGAATTTCCACTCCAAGCTGTGTCTGGAAGTAAACTCCTCATTCGGTTCCTCCACAGTGCACATCTCCTGTACAGAAGAGGTTTACGAGTTTTTGAACACACAGCATTTTATAACAATATTGCTTATTTTATATTGATTTCCCAATGACTGTCTAAAGTATCAGTGACATCACCAAAAAAAAGTAAAAAAATCTTTCTTGTGTCAGTAAACAAACCAATAAACACACACACACGCCACATTCTATGCTCAATTACATTTTTTTGTCCTAACAATTTTTATAGGTAAAATGTAGTAAACATAAGGTTCAGGGACAAATAAAAAATTTATCAGCTCACCTTAATAAACTGAGGCTTGGCTAGCCTCACAGTGGCAACAAAACACACACGGTCTTCAAACGAGGGCCGGAGCAAGCGCTGGATCACACCTTCAAAGCCATTCCGTGTTGAGTTAGGCACTGCAGGAAGAGAAAAGAATAAAAAAAGGCGTCCTGTATAAATTGTACAAAACACGATATGAAGTCAGGGTGCACTTGCATATACAGAGTCAATAGGTGGCAGCACTAAATACAAAATTACTGACATTGTAACTGAGTGACAAATTATCAGAAGGCTATCCGCTGCACGTGTAAACCAATCAATCCCTATATCTACTGATTTGCATTGATCTTACTCTCTACTGCACCTGAGCAAAGCTCTTGATCCTATTTCACACCAGGGTTTTACTGCCTGACCCATGACTGAGCCACCATTCTGAGCATAAACACCGCTGCATAGCTTTCACACTTACCAGTGTTGAGAGACTTGAAATTTCCAATAAACTTGACGTACTCGTAGACGGGAGGTTCTTTGGGGTCGATGGTGCCCCGGAGCATGTGGCAGCAGAACTCTAGTTGGTTTTTAGCTATTGAAAAAGACAGATTAAAGTAAATTATCGTCATCTTGCAATTCACAATTCACATATCTAAGCAAATTTATAGCGAGCTGCAAGATTATTAGTTAACCAGGTATACTTATAAATAACCAGAGCTACTGCTGGACGACAAACAGGACTGATCACCAAACACAAAACATCTATACATAAAAAGTCTGAGTTGGCTGTGTTTTTTTTGTTGTTTTTTTTAGAAAACTGGGCTCTGCAAAAAGCTCTAACTGGGTTTCTATCAATCAATAGTGGCCAGTATCCTTAAGCAGAGATGCCCCAAGACTGAACAAGCTGGTTCTGAAAAGGAGGACCTTGAACAAAAAGCTGTCCAACTCCAGTCACCCACTGTATGGAGCTTTTGCCCAGCAGAAGATGATGAATGCATGTTCAGTGGCAAGGAGATAATAGTGAAAAATTATGTATTTTCCTTTTCTAAAGGTTAATTAAAATAAATTCTACAGCCAGTGTGTGGATATTTTTTGACTCACCCTCATATAAGATTAAATGAACAATGAGTGATTACTTAAGTGCTTACCAAGCATATAGAGCATATACTGTAACCTGGAAAAACTCTTTCATGGTCAAATTTAAATTAGCTCATTTCTGAAATCCACAGTTGCTCTTGAACTGCGATCCGTCTCCTAATTTGGACGTTTCTCAACCACAAGTGAAGCTCTTACATATAAACTTTATCTTCTTACTTTCAAAAGTCAAACGATGCCCGTTTACCTCCACACTAATACTTATATTACATTATAATCGTATGGAAAAAAATAATAATACTGGCATGTTTACATTTACAACAAGAAATGAGTTTGCATTTTATCATGACATTAACCTCATCAACATCCATCATGATGTTAAAGTCACAAGAGCCCTGACAGATCCCTATTCACTCCATGACTGATGGGGAAATCATCGCTCATTAATTCACTCAGTCATACTGACTAAAATTTTCTTTTACAGAAGGCATTAAAATCTAACCATATAAAAACATGTCTGAGTGATTATGATTATGCTCCTATACGGTCATTAACATGCATTTTGATAGGATCCGATTTGCAAAACTGAATGAATCACGTCCACATAGTTACAGTGTGCACATATCCAGGTGATCCCTGATCAAGTCAATCAAATGAGAAAACTCACACACTGCTAGCAAGCTAGTCTTTACGCTTTTGTTAAACTGGTTCTTTAACTGACGTGATCTTCACTGAGCCGGTTTATAAATACCTTATAAATAATTAATAAAATTAATTATTACCTTATAATAATAATTAATAATATATCATTATAATTACCTTATATTTTAACAGTCTCATTTCCATAGCATTTTAGCACAATATACTTGACCATATAAAAGGTTGCAACTATAAGAGCAAACAAATATATAAAATGGTATTAAAAAAGATAAAAATTTGACAACCACTGAGAGGGTTTTCTCCAAATGCTCTTTCAGGTAGCCAGTAATATTTAATTAAAAACACTTGCAGTTTGTGGAGTTTAGGGATTAAATATCTCAGCTGCCGTCATCAAAAATACTTGTGGTGTTTGGAGAGATTTGTGTGATTTAATGATTCACATACTGTACGTACAGCTATTATGTGAACTATCCATAAGCACAGCCTACATTTTTACAGGTGAACTGGTAAAGCTGTTGTTTTGATGGTTACACTGGCGGTCATCTCGCTCATTTATCTCTAAGACAACTGTAGTTCGCAGGTTTTTACATACAAGGTGTGTATGTACAATTTTACAAGGTGGCGCCAAAAACACTGGACTTTCAGACATTTTTTAAAAATTTTTTTTTTACATTTATCGTTTATGTACTTGATATTTATCCTTTGATATTTTCCTTTTCAATTTAGACCCAAGATGAAATGTCAAAACAAACAATAGAAAAGTGACCAGTACCAGCCTTAGGGCCACTTGACTTTTTTTCTTCTGCTAATCTGAAGTTTGTAATCGATCAGAATCAGGAATCTCTTCTGCGTCGAATATCAGCAATTCACATTTTCATGAGGAAATGTTCAGCAGTTTTGTATTCAGCGTCTACACAAAAGCTGCCAAGTAATTTACCATGGATCTAGACATTTCTTCCCTTTCTTCGCAAACAGCTGTGCACATTCTTGCCTTTACAATAGTCTATCCTTGTCTCAATGGTAATGTCTAAAGCTTCTACTTCTTGTAGAACATCAAATTCTCTTTAATAACATTCTGTATAACTGCCACTCTATATTCCAGGGTCTTACACTTCAAGTAGTCTGGCGTGAGGTTCTCTCCTTCGAGAATGTGCGTCGAAAGGGCTTTGTATACTTCAGAGTGCTCGCCCAGTGGAAGAAAATTCAACAGGTTCTGGTCCACCAGGTCAGACTGAAACACACAAGCAGATATGATTTCTCTCCAGTTCTCGCTCATATAACCCTAATTCACACAAACCTGATTTTAGGGTAATTTAAATCCCCATTCTTGCCTCTTACGTCACATATTTTATTAACGTATTTGTTTCCGTTTCAACAACAGCATACGACTCAACTCTGTAACAATACCGTCAAGTTTTAGAGTGCTATTGATATTTCCATGAAACTTCAAATCTATAGAGATCCACTTACAGAGTGGATAAAATAACACTTTGTGAATTATGGTATGACTGAGGAGCCTGGAGATAAGCAGCCTGTTCTCAGAACTGAAATAAGTTTTTCCTTTGGGAGTGTTTCAACCAGACATAAATATGCAGGAGTATCAGGGGTATATGATTACCATCTAAATTGATTAAACCTACATCCATTGAACTGTTTTATACTCAACATTTAACCGTCACACACTTGACTACAGAAGTGTAATGGGAAAACCGACCAGTACGTAGTAATTGTTTAGAACTGAATTGAATAGAAGAATAATAAGCCGAATAGAATTTGTTTAAAAATAGAAATTGTATAGAAGTTTGCTATTGAGACAGAACATTTATTTGTTTATTCAGGCCAGTAGTGGTACAGCAGGTAATGCTCAGGATTTCTGATCAAGGAGAGCATGGGTTCAAGCCACCACAAAGTGTTAGGCCCTTAAAAAAGGCTGATATCTCTTTCTCCCCAAGGTGGCGCTATTACATGGCTGACCCCCTGTGCTCTGACCTCAACCTTTTAATAAGCTATAATATACTGTAAGGAGGAAAGGTTGTGCTGAGAGGTACAGGACCATGCAAAAGTCTTAAGCCCCACTGTATTTATTTATATTAAATAAATAAATCAAATTATGTAGATTAAAATGAAATAAATGTAGGCAAATGATTTACCACAACAGGCGGTAAAGTACCTAAAGATACAAAGCTAAAGCTGGTTGTCTATGTAACAAACAACCAGTTTTAGCAACCTCATTACCTCTCTCGTCTGTTCCAACCACCTAACATTCAGCATCACCAGTACACTAATCACGGGCCTGGTCACGTGTCTTCATCTGCATCTGTTTCTCACTGGATCATGCCTTATGGTAGATGCTTTTGTTAATCCATGTACAGAAAGTGGACAGGAGGCAAAAAAAAGCCTAACGAACTGTTCCTCAAAACTACATTAAAAAAAAGAGAGACTCTCTGGAAGCAAAATATGAAGAAATAAAACTTTTGCACAGTACTGTATTTGTGACAAATGGATAGGCCTACATACAGCAGCTATATTGTGTACTCTTAGTTAAAAAGTATAACTTTTACATCTGACTTTAAACATGTGATGGCAGACTTGACTGTTTTACTACATATTTAGTACCTGATATGATCTTAATGGAAAGCAGCCTTGGCCAAATTATAAGTGAATAATTTGGGTCCTGTTCATGTCTTTTGGGTAAATCATATATTTATGGTTTGTTTAAATTTAAATATGTCAAAGTATATAACTGACAGAAAAACAGACCTTAGCCACAGCACCGTTACACAAACCTGCAGTGTGTTTACTGACTTCGCCGTCACATGCCATGTTTTTAAGTGCACAGCGTACAAGTACAGCTGCCCCCAGTTCAACTGTCTTCACCTCCATTATTCACTGACAATGATATACATGTCAAGATTCAGGGCTCTGCTGACGTGCCCTCATGACCAACATAACTTCTAGGTCATGCAGATGGATACTTACTGGTAAATGCTCTAGTAAAGAGGTGACGCTTTCAGACACGTAGATTATGTTGCCGTCTGTCATGATGGCCAGAAAGAAGCCATCTAGGGCCTGAGAACAGATAGCAAACAAGTTCACAATAATATTGAGTTATTATTAATGATGATAATAATAATAATAATAATAATAATGCTACAATATATTTATTACAGTAAGAATCAGGTCAGATAGGACAGACAGGTAAAAGTGTGTCCTCTCACCTCTAACATCAGCTGTGTGAACTCCTCATTGCTGAGGAACGGAGGCTTCCAGTCCTGACGGATCTCACTCGACTCCGACTGTGCAGCGATTTCTTAAAAAAAGGGGGGAAAAAAGGAAACAATATTACAAATGTTATAGCATGTACAGATCACCTGTTAGTGTTAAACTTTCTCTTAACTCAGAGAGGTTAAATTAGGTTGAATGCTAATAAAATTTAATTTAATGCAATTAACACAACTACTGTATGTAATGAATGCAAGTAACGCCTGATTTGCTGTAATCAGGAAAACTGTGCAATTCTAAAAAATAAATAAATAAATGAATGAATGAATGAATCCTGGACCCTTTTTTAAATGAAACTAAAGCACAGATCATGAAACCACTGTATTTATACTTAGGCATTACCATAAGTCCCCAACATATGAATGAGTTCTATTCCGAGAGCTCGTTCGTGCGTCCAACAAACACTGGGATACTAACACAATTGTCTATACAAAACATAAAACTAGCATGTTCCATGATCTTTAAAATTGTGCCTATGGTTGAACAATTCACGTTAAAAGAATGAGCAATGTCTGCTATCTTTTCACCCCGCTCCATTCTCTTAATTATTTCACTTGTGTCTCCATCGTTATTGCTTGGCGCTTCTTAGCAGTACCAGCTTCATTACCGCTGCTTTTATGCTTGCTTTCGAACATTCTGGGATGTACGCTGTACGTAATGTATGCTGGACATGTGATCTAACTTCCGTGATTGAACATGCACAAATTTTTATTCCAGGACATTTTGTAAAAAATAAGCTTAAATACGTTTATTATTGTAGCATATTTCCTTAATTCAATAGGGACAGGAACCACCAGGGATCGACTGATATGATATTATCACGACACCAAGGTGACAATTTGATTTGTAAAAAAAAAAAAATAATTATGAAAAAGAAATCATGACGTGTAACTGAATCGCTCCTCCCATCTCCATCTCTACTTTACAGTAAAATACTTCCTACATAATGGCATATTTGGCATCATTTTATCCCTATGTATTTAAGATACATTAACAACTGTAACAACATTATGAAATGGTGAAAGATAATGATCTCAGATGTACAGTCATCACATCAGTAGAAAAAAAATCAATAAAAATGAACATGAACATGATTATAGAGGACAGGTCTGATGGGGCTTTACTTTAGAGGCCAATGAATGACATTAAATTAACACATAAATCTAAAACTTAATTACAACTTGAGTAATGTAATTTCGACAGATGATGACAGACTATTGCGCATGCATACTAAGCAGATGCAGCTTTTAATAATGAGTGATGGGATAAAACAGTGAGTGAAGGACACCTTTGTGCTTGCGCAGGAAGTCGATGCTTTTCTGCAGAATGGTGGACTTGTCCATCTTGCGAGTGTTGCCTGGCAGCATGGTTCCCAGCTCCTTGATGAGCACATTGAACTGGTCTCGCCTCTTCTTTTCCGACTTGTTCCTGGAAACTCTGTATGAGTGGGCGCATGGTAAGCACGGTGGTGAAAACCGTAGCGCACACACAATTAGCAATTCTTTGCAAAGGAGAAAGTATCACAGAAAACTAGATCTAGTTTAGCAAAGACAGTGAACTAAAGCAAAGCCGGTATTTGATCAGAAGTTTGTTTCTCTTGCTTGTTGAAGAATGATAATGTGACAATGATTTGAGAAGCCATGCTTTCATTCTTCCTGCATTCTCTCTCACCGTTTTGCTTTGTCCTTCTCATCTTCTTCCATCAAACCATCAAAGATGCTACTGTCATCCCTGAAAAAACACAAACAACAACAACAAAATTGAAATGACAACTGGATGGAACTTAATGAACAGTTAAGAAGCTTTGCACGTGCACAGTGACAGAGTAAGCACAACAGCATTTTATTCGAATGTTCCATCAGAAGTCAATGCTTTTCCCTTTTCATGATTGATACTGAAGAATCATCAACAGTGCAGTATGTATGATTAGAGACATGACCCTAAAACCTTTGAAACAATAAAAAAAAAACATGACTTCCATGACTACCACACAGCCAATAAAAGACTCCTGTTTTATAGAGAAAACACATTTATTAATCAAATAATTATTCTAACAATACCTTATGTCAACCTTAAACAGGAAAAAAAATATTCCTTAATTTTATGTCTGTTCTAGGCATACAGTAAAATCAACTCATTTCAGCAACCATAGCGATGGTTTTGGGTCAGCAGTGGGAGTCAAACACCGAGGAAAACTGCACCTCAAGTCGAGCCACAGAGGAGTGCTCTGAATTTGTGTCTATATTTAGCAGCAGTTGGTATGTTCTCTGACTCAGCTGGTAACAGGGCAGAGAAAAAGACAGCATCTCTGGCTGTGGCGACTCGTCTATAGGGGAATGTGTTTCCTTTTACATTCCAGAGACTTGCATGGTAGTTTGACTGGCGCTTCCAAATTGCCTGTAGTGTGTGATTGGGTGTGTAAGCATGTATGCGAGGTGTCACTTTTTCAAGGGTGTATCCTGCCTTGTGCCCCGGGTTCCCCAAAATAGGGGCTGCAACCCTACACAGTATAAGCAGCATAGACCATGGATGGATGGATGAATGAATTAATGAATGAATGGAGGCATTATTGTATCTAGTGCTAATAGAGGTCACGCTAGGGAAAAAAATATCCTACAAACTGGCCTGTCAAGATCTTGTTTCAAGCCAAATATTTAAGGCAAAGTCTTTTTCCATGGATCTTCAGATGTTGTTGAGCTAAAACCTGCCAACCCTCATACCAATATTGTGTGGCCTTGCTGGCAAGAAGAAACACACCTCCTGTATTGATCATAGTCTGAAACCTTTCAAATGAATTGTGTCTTATACTGGATATACCAGTTTAAATACCACGGATCTCTGGTCACTTCAGATGGCGACCCTGTGTCTGATGGTTGAGCAAGAGTCAATGCTGCATGGATCAAGTGGAGATAGTCCTGTGCCACAAGAAAATGCCTGAACATCTCACGGCAAAAATCTACAAGACAATCGTGTGCCCAGTAGCTCTCTACGGTGCTGGTCCATGGAGATAAAGATGTGCAATTGGACACTCGGTCTGACCCGTTTTTGACGACAAAAGTGAAGAGGGATGTCCGACACAGACTTTGAGTCGTCATGATCAATAAAGAAAATGAGGGAATCGTGTGTATGGAGGCTTGGACATTTGATGCGTGGTTTTGCCACTCTGTGGCCATGCGACTTAACCCAGAGCCCAGAGCACCAAGCTTGTGGGCAAATAAAGAAAAGCTGCATGGACATTGTCGCAAAAGACAACCAAGCAGTGGACCTCGCCCGCCAAGATGGCCATGACCGGGTCAAATGGAGAAGATGGAGCAGCGAACCCTGCTCCAACGGGACACCGCTAAAAAAAGAGACACAAGATAACTGTTTGTTGTCGACTCTTAAGAGAATATTATGGGGCAACTCAAAAATTTCACTAGATTGTAGCTTTTTGGTATAAACCGAATGTGACATTATTTAGCATTATTAATGTTATACTTTGACACCAAGATCTACAGCTATGAGTCACTGCTGGACTCTCTCTCACTCTGGTAACACATGAGCCGCACAATGACCATCACTCAAATGTTCACTCAGCACGGTTTTCCTTCATGTAAAATGTGTTGCCTTTTTGTCCTGGACATTTTAACTTCATAATGAGATTTCTTCCGGCAGGGCTGAATGTTACAGGCTAATCTCCGACCTCCTGAGCCGCTTTATTCCTGAACCGCTCTGGAACAGATGAGTATTAGGCTGAGCATGAGTCAGCGTGTATGTGGATGCAGGCTCCACTGTGGCACTTTTATAGAAACAAGGCAGAGATTGTCCAAATGGTTGTGCGTCAAGGCACTCACCCCCTCTTAAACAAGTGGGCAGGAGAAACGACAATGTTGCAGTACACATCTTAATGGAAACGGTTATTTATGACAGACAAATATTCTTTCAGAGTGGGGTGTTAAAAAAGCATATTTCTTTCTTTTATAATTTTCTTGGAAATCCCAGCAACCTTACAAAAATGTAATATCAAGCAACAACAATGAACAACTTAGTAACTACTAGGGATAGAATCACCAGGGGCCACCCGATACCATATCACCGTAGCTAGGTACCGTTTCGATATGTATCACAATTCTGTAAGCATCAGGAATTTATAAATATGCCAATCCGATCTAACTTTTAGAAAATTGTTGGTTATAATTCAAAAGAACCGTAGCAAATAATTTGTTCCTATCACACAGGATGCTGTGCTCCCTGCCGATTTGTGAATAGTTTACGGCGCACTGCCTGTAGGGTTATAGAGGAACTGCAACATTTTACCACCTCAAATGCAGCCATATATGCAGTACCAATCAAAAGTTTGGGGTCTCTTTCTAACTGATTTTTTTCTTTCTACATTGTAAAGCAATGGTGAAGGCTTCCAAAATATTCAATAATCTCCTTTAAAAAGTTGATATTGAGATATATCTGCTACTTATGCTTTGTAAAGCCTTCATAATGGCTCTAATCTGAGGTGCTGGTATTAATTGATGATGTCTGAGGCTGGTAACTCTATAAATGAACTTCTCTGCAGCAGAGGTAAGTTTTGGTCTTGTTTTCCTGGGACGGTCTTCATAAGTCTTCATTATGGTGCTTGATGGGTTTTGCAATCGCACTTGATAATACTGTTCGTGCAAGAACTATTTCAGAAAGGCTAACATTTGTGTCTTAAAATAAGAAACAAGGAGTGTGTGTGTGTCTGTGAAGCATAACAGGAAAAGCGGTAAAAGTTTTCTTGGAGAGGACCTGATAAAAAAAAAAACAAGCTCTTTCCTGATCATCCAAACAAACCAAATTTACTGCTGTTTATATGTACTCTGTGCTATCAGATAAGATAAGCACGAAGCAGAGAGGGTTTTCATCATAAGAATGTTATGCCCCGTTCACATTACCACCCACGTTGCTCAATTCAGATAATTTTATTATTTTTTTTGCCAGATCGATTAACAATTCATAAGCTGCGTTTATCTGACTCTGACGTGGACACGTCTGTCCTCTTGAACAGCATGCGGGGGCACATCAATGTGTGTTTGCTTGCGTCATCTGGGGAAGAACAAGTTGTATTTGTGTGACAGCTCATTCGTTTGAACTGTTTTAGACCGTGTTGCTAGCGCTGCTATGAAATCCTTTAAATCGCATGACCCTGTATCAGATATGTATCTTATCTAGGACTGCAAGACTGACTGACACTGAAACTGACTCCAATCTGAGAAAGATTTGTGCATTCAAACAGCCCTAAAAATCTGATCTTTAGGCTGGTAATGTGAAACTAGCCTTGGCCTCTTCGCTCTATGTATGTCATTTCAGACACAAGACATGTAATTCCAAACATGTTTTTTGTTATTTTTGCTCAGTCAGTGAAACTAGCTTGTAAAGAAGTGAGAATTGTCACGCTGGCTGGATTGCCAAGACCTATTGGCAGCCTGTAGTATATGAAGACACAGTTTTATTGTCAAACTATTCCAAGAACTGGACATTTATGAAGCGAACACAGACAAGCCGAGTGACACAAGCAGTGAAATACATACTAAATATCTGCACTCCCTGAAAGCCTATATATAGTGCACTATTTTTAAAAGTCTTCTATTTTGTATGGTCTCCAAAAGCCTATCAGAGCAGCACAAACAAACTCTTATGGCGTTTTCACATCAGGGCTGCATGATCGCTTCTAAGAACACAAGACACTGAAGCCTGGTTTGTTGTGATTAGTGAGAACACAATCGTTCCATGCTTGGGAACCATGTCCGAGTCTGCTGGAAAAGGTGGTCTCGAGAATGATACAGCGTACACCGTCACGGTTCGATATGGAAGCCAATTATACCTATGAACAGAAGTAGGCTGCTGTTTAAACGTGACATCATCAGTGGCGTCTGTCTCATCTGAAATCTCTGTGCGTGTAGCATGCTCCAAACTCACCATCTGACCTACACGGCCATAGCTGACAAAAAAGTCAGGAGAGAGCGTCGCTTTTGACATTTTTTCCGGAACATCAATACTAGGCATAACGTTCCTCGTTCTCGTCTTCTCTTTGTGTTTAATGGCAGCTTGCAAACAACGCAGGTGCATACTGCCACCTGCTGTATCGGAGTGTACCCAAGTACGGAGAAAAATAATAATGTGACTGCTGAGCATAGTTCCTCAGCACAGTACAAGTCAATCGTGCCAACTGTAAAAACACCCTGACTATGAATCACTAAACATGGCAAAGATCATTAGCAATCAAGCGAAGGCATCACATAGCCTTGGGGTGGCAAAATTCAAGGCAAAAACATATCTACCTTCTGATACTCACACAAGAAGACAAACAAGACACAAGCATAGGAATTTATACAAAATGAAAAAAAAAGATTCAAACTTTCATTTCATTTGTTTCTCTACACATGAGCCCTGGAATTTCCACACGCACGGCAGGATTGACCAGGGAGAAAGAGTCCCCGCTTGCAAACAACGGTTTCCATGGTAACTGAGCAAAGGCTCGCATTAAAGAGAAGGATGTGTGTTACTGTGCCATTTCTGCCCGCATGCAACACTTTCTGGGAATAAAATGAGGTGATGCAAGGTATAATGAACAAGGAGCAGAGGACTCCTGTCTTTTCCTTGTTTAACCTAATTCTTTTCTGTAAGAAAGCTGAATGTCGAGACATGAGAGACTCACCGGTCTATGCTGGAGGTCATTTTGAAGTGTGATCAGGGCTGCAGTGGGACACAGAGGAGCTTTAATCGTGAGGTAGACATTTGTACATGAACCTAGATGAAAAACACACACACACACACACACACACACAGAAGTGAAATTGCGTGACAGTTTATCTGATAGCAAAGCGTGATATCAGAAAAATGACTTTATGGTGTGTTTAGACCTCATATTAACATACTGGGTGAACTGATTACACAGGGTTGATGTGCTGGTGTAAATGTAAATGATACACTGACTGGGCACTTTATTAGGAACACCTGCACACCTTCTGATTCATGCAATTATCTAATCAGGACATTGTGTGTCAGTGGTACAGTTTGATGTTCACATTAATTATGAGAATGAGCAATCATAATTATTTTGACCCTGGCGTGATGTTGGAGGTCCCGAACAGGCTGGCTGGAGTAAATCTGTTGTCTCTAGAGTTTCACACAGAGCAGTGCAATAAAGAAAAAACACACCCTGTGAGTGGGAATGTCTTTTTAATGAGAAAGGTCAATGGAGAACATCCAGACTGGCTCAAGCGGAGATTACGGCTACATTAACTACAAATAACCACTCTGTGCTGAGCAGAAATGCAGTACATGTTAAAGCTTGACGAGGGATGTGCTACAACAGCAGAAGACCACAACTGGGTTTCAAGAAGAGGATCTGGTGCAATCATGGGCACAGATTCTAGAAATCTCTAGGCGCTGCCAGGTCTGATGAATCTTAATTTCGGTCGGTAGGACCAGAATTTGGCATCGGCAGCATGAAACAACGAAGTGAAGTCCAGGCTGGTGTTGTGATGGTGTGGGGAATCAATCACTGATTGAATTTGGCACATGAAGGTAAAATTACATTCTTCTAATTGCTACGTCTAGCATCTAGCACCACGTCACAAAGCAAAAGTTGTGTCAAATTGGTTTAATTAACATGACCATGAGGTTCAGGGCTTTTCAGTGGAGTTCCTATGGGTAAAATGAGAGGTTAACAGGATACAAGTGCACCAGGAAAATCTGCAGGAACTGTGTGAATCTCGAGGGAATCAGAATTTCCAACATCTTCTGAAATCCATCTTGTGAAAGAAAGAATCAAGGCTGTTTTGCAAGTAAAGGGAGGCTCTACTCTGTATTAGTATAGGGTTCCTAATAAAGTGCACCAAAAGTGTATATCATGATAAATGATTACTGTTAATCAGTGATCTAAATACAGTGGAACCTCGGGTTCACACCCCGGAGTACGACCAAATCGGTTTTACGACCAAAAAAATGTGCCTAAAATTTGTCTCTGTTTACAAACTCCTCCTCAGAAACCGTCACCCCAAGCTGCCGCTATCAGCTCAACAAATTCATGAGTGTGTCGGCCAGCATCAGTTTGGCTCAGTTTGCGGTCACGGATCGCACACGATAAAATAACTTTGTGCAAAGTGGGGTGACGTCCAAGCCATTGCCGAGAAGTATCATCTGAACAAAACCGTGGCGAAAGGAGTGCTACACCTTATGAACGATAACATGGTGTCTTTTTTGGAACAAATCTCTCTGGATAGATTTTTAGTAAAACCAGCTGCCATGTATGAACAAGAGGCCAATAAACATAAGAGAAAAAACACCTGAAGGAGAATCACGCAGTGCGGTTATTGAAGGGGACTCTCCTTCCAACACTAACCTCCTCCCCACCCATCCCTCCTCCCCTCCATCCCTTTACGTCAGCGAGTCTCTCTAAGAAAGGTGTAATGTAAATATAACATGTAACATTAAATATATATAACATGTAAATATGTACAGTTTATATATTTAGTGCAGTATAATTAAGGCTTTTTCATACTTTGTTATACAATTTGTGAACAAAGTCATCAAAAGTTAAATATAGTTCATAGTGACAGGGAACGGATTAATTCTATTCATATTTATTCCTATGGAAAAAACTGAATCGGTCTATGACCAAATCAGGTTTTAACCAGAACTTAGGAACGAATTAAGTTTGTGAAACAAGGTTCCACTGTATAAAAAATAAAAAGCAATATATATATAATAAACATGCAGTGAATGAAAGCAACATAAAATACACACATACTGTACAAATTCTGCCCAAAAAAGCTAAAATAAGTCTGAATGTAAACAGTTACTACCCACCTCATCGATAACTTTAAAGAACCCCCTGGTTTGCTATGCTATTTAAGAAGTACAATCACAAGCAGTTGCTCTAGACGTGTTTGAGGTGCATGAAAATGTGTATGAACAGCTCTCCGTCTCAGCTGTCCACTCGTGATCAGATAACCAGATCACCCGAGACAGGTGCTGATGCCGGGTCTGAACGTGGCCTCGGTTTCATTCTGAGTCAAACAGACCTCCAGTCCACCCGGGCTGCGCATCAGCGTGGGTTTGAGTCAGTTTTTTACGTGTAGTAAGGAGAGCTTGGAGAAATCTGAGAGATCCAGCTGTGGTGTAAAATCCTCAAAAGCGTACTTTGGGTCCCTGTGGCACTTAAACGTTTTCCAGGAAGGAGGAGCACACCTGTACTGCATTTCAGCAGGAAACTCCTTTTTGAGAGACAAACAGACAGGAAATTACCAATAAGTCACCTCTCTACTTCAAAAATGTACAAAATTGTGAAGGAGGAGAGTAATGTAGACACTTGCTTGACTTCAGAAATGATTCCTCTTCAGTTAGGTCCTCGGATTAGTGTCGTCACCCTGAAATATACATATAAAATACATAGAGAGGTTTAAAACAATGACATCACCGTAACATTACACTATCCATTCAATCCTACATCATTTGTGCTCAGGTGTGAGATTGAACCCAAAAAAGTCAAGAAAAGAATTCTAAGGCTATCACACAAAACCAGTACAGTTTGGCTGAGCCTGTGTCCATGACAACAGGGCCTAAGATATGATGCTTCGTGAATTTTGAGATGATTTTCTGTTTGCCACAGTTGTAGTGTGTTAATACAAGTTACTACAGAGTTTTTGACACCGTTATCCTTTGACAACTCTCATCAGCGAGGTGTTTCCACCTACAGAGCTGACGCTCACTCAGGGTTTTGTGTGTAAACTCGGAAGACTGTTTTGCTTAAAAATTTGCCCATCTTTACCAACACCACTGCCACAATTAATCATATACAGTACTTTGCAACAATCTTGAGTCCCTCATTCCTTCATATCAAATGTAATTAAATGATGTAGATTAAATTAAACAAATGGGGAAAAAAATGTTTTACTGAGAGGCTGCAAAGTCCCTAAAGATTTAACAATAAGAAAAAAATTGGTTATTTATGGAACAACCTCATTTCCCCTCTCGTCTGTTCCAACCACTCAGCATTCAGCATCACCAGGATACTGTTTCTCACCGTTTCATGCCTTAAGGTAGATGATTTTTTTATGCTTGAATAGTTAATTGGTCACTGTCTAGTTTAACAAACAAAAAACATTTCTCTGAAACTCCTCAGGTACAGGGACTGGACTCTCAGGAATTTTTTTAAAAGAAATGAGGTCTGGCTCAAGATCTAATACTGTAGATCACACGTTTTCTCCATTCTGATGTTTTAATGTGAACGTTACCTGAATAACATGCTGGTTAGACAATTGTACGAATGTACACATGTAAAGATTATGAGTTTGGATTTTTTTAAGTTGGAAAATAAACTTGATTAAAAGAGATAAAAATTTCTTGCTGCCTCACATCACTCATTGTCTTTTGTACAATTTGATGTGTGATTGGATAACAGGAGGAGGGCTTCCTTTTTGTTTCAGTACAATCACTTTATAGAGAGAGGCATAATATCCAGCTTTCCAACGTTTGTGCTCAATGAAACAAAAAGGCATACTGGACGGAGATTCAGTAGATAACCTACTGGGATAGCATTCTGTTTTTAGCCTGTTCATTTTGCTCCAATTATAAGTTGCATATTGTTCTCTGATTTGGAACCCTAATCTAATCCTAGTCCCTCCTTAATCTCTCCTCCCTTCGCAAAAGAAATGTCATTAGAGTGAGACGTTTAATGGTTAAATATTTAAGTAATTTCATACGCAGCTTTTTTTTCTTCACTAAGATAACAATCATTTCTGCTAGGACCGTTAATGGAGCCAACATTAAAAGCTGTATGCTTTCTTGAAGCGACACAAAAGATGATGCTGAACAAAGAGACATTCTGTCAAACACATGTTCGATACTCCTGCAAGATTTAAAGCTATCCCGACTGGTTTAATCACCAGTCATTACGTTCTTACACACGCCATTCAAATTTATCCTCTCATGGGTCACACCCACAGAGCTAACTAGATGAGGCAGGGATGAAATATTTGCTCACTGCCTCTGAGACAATAGAGCTCAGAGCAACAAGAGTGAGAAAGCTTTCAACTGAAAGAGGAAGAACCATCAGTTAACCAAATTCCTCGGACTATTGTTGTGGAATTAGAAGAACTAAACAGACTGGTGACTTGCAGTCTAGGAAAAGTTGGCAATATAAAGCTCAGGGGTGGGACGACGTACACACACTGTACTATAGCACTGTAGCAGCTCTGCTGTACCATCTGAGCTCCTTAAGCAAAACAGAACACTTAAGGGGTTTTCACATTAGGAACTATTGCTCTCCACCGTGCTTAGGAACGATTGCTCCGCCCTCTCGCATGCCTTCCTACCGTATCAGATATGGCTTTATAGGTCAGAGGATGAGATTGGTGCGTGCTAGGCACACAGATTTTAAAGAAAAGTCCCTGGGTCCCTAATGTGAAAGCACCTTAGAACATTACACAGTTTCTTTTTAACAAGCTGTTACAAATGTCTTAAAGTCCACGGTCTTTACAGCTGGCCTGGATGTCTGAGCTGAAGAGAAACACCAAATCACAATCAGAACTGGGGGTTGTGCCAATATGTGTTTTCTGAGCCAATACTGATTTTCAGTAGGAAACACCGATAATAAATATTCAGGGCCGCTATTTATTTAGCATAAATTTTATGTTTAATGTTTGAAAACGTACAAACATTTAATTCCTACTCACAATTTACATTCAAAATTTCATTATGATGACCCTTGTCATTGTCAGTTTTATGACAGAGCACATTGTGAATTGTGCGCTGAATTTTACCTTTCCTCTCACTGTTGGACCAGAAGAAAAAAAAATCA
The DNA here is from genome assembly GCA_028565275.1 of Leiocassis micropogon. Taxonomy (NCBI): domain Eukaryota; kingdom Metazoa; phylum Chordata; class Actinopteri; order Siluriformes; family Bagridae; genus Leiocassis; species Leiocassis micropogon. The sequence continues at coordinate 6,368,829 of JAOVVA010000035.1, forward strand.
TGGCATAAACAACAGACTGATACGATGGATCGTTGCCGAGGTGCGAGCAAGAGTGGTGGGCATGGTGGAAGGTTGTCACTAGCATCCTTTTTGAGATAAAATGCCCACCCATCTGACATCAAAGATCTATCGGACAGTGGTTGTCCACTATGGGATGGAGCAAAAAACATAAAATGATAAAAAACATACATGAAGGGCGCCTCTGCACCTGGCCATGTCCATAAAGCAGCTCCTGATCCTATCGCCAGCATTGCATGCCGCACCAAGGCAGGAAGGCAGCAGCCATAAGGAAGGCAAAGCACGATCAATGCTGATCTGTAGATCATATGCCTATGCCAAGACGACACAGTTGATTGTGCAAAATGGCATTCAAAGATCCGAAGAGCGGAGCCCACATCTGTGGGACAATGCTAAGAATAAATGCCATCAGAGACTTCAGAAGTGTTAGCTTGTACTTTCAACAGTTGCGTCAACTCACTGACCTGCTGAAATCTTCATTATTCTAGATACTAATAAATAACCTGCACCTGTTGAGAAAATAATTATAGCAAAAATTCATGTTTAGCAGAAATATCCAGAACCAATGCAAAAACTGACACATGACTACTGCTGGGGTCTGCTCTTGTATTACCAGTAAATGAGAGTACAGTAGATCACAATATTACTTTAGATAAGTTATTTCCCGGGTTCAGGTCTTATCAGACTGACTCTGGTCAATTTGTTAACGTTAACTGGTCTGATTACCTCAGGTCGCACTTCCTTTAGAAAACGAGAAGGCAGCAAATCTAGTTCACAACTTTCCACTAAAAATCACTTTTTTAAAAAAGTTTTCAAATTAGCCAGAATATGTTCTTAGTATCTGTACATCATTGTCTGTTATTCCTGTTTAGCTTTGCTAGTAGCGTGAATCATCATTAATTTTACGACCTTATATTGAACTGGAGTTGCAGCAGCTTTTCTATAGTTGATGAGATTTCTACAACACCACTAAAGGGACATGGAAGTTGTCATTAAGATGAATAATTAATGAATTCTGTGCTAAACTGCGATAAAAACACTAACGTTTTAAGTCCCGCCTTCATGCTCTATGATTCGAACTAATCATAATGAACTGGAATTCTTGTAACCAATCATGAATCAGAAGGCGGGACAGATAATTTAGATAGATAATTACACATAATATTATATATACGTACATAAAGATATAGATTAAAAATGCAGTAAGAAGCAGCTGTTTCTTTAAATCATTTGATCTTTAGCTCCAACACCACAGCAGGTTAGTCTGGATAAACCTGCATTGATGCAGAACATGAGTTCCAGTAGCTCGCCTTCCATCAGCTAGAGGTAATTCTGAAATATTTACATTCAACACAAAGCACTCGTCACAGACAACAAGAGAAGGAAGCAAATTCCATCCGATGTGTTGCAAGTCAGGAAATAGTGCTATATAGGAGTATGCCAGAGGTCAAGGGTCTAGCTTTTAAACGATGGATTTGTTTATATTAGTGATGATTCGGCTGCCTGAAAAAGCTATGTGGCGGAAAAGCATCAGCATTAGCGCCCCAACAGCTTCATTACAGTATTACAATTTTATCCTGGAATAAACGCTTATGCAGGATTGTATTAGAACGTTTCTGTTTTTAGTTAATAGCCAATAGATCAAATATTTAAAAAATGTTTTTTAATTAAATGTCATGACTTTGACTAAACATGCCTTTAAACAGAAAAGTGTTTAAAGTAATCCTACATAAAGATACAATATGGAACTCTCTCTCGCTATCTCACTCCTTCTCAATGCCGCTTATCCTATATAGGGTTGCAGGAGACATTGAGTCTCCTCATCCACATATTACGGGCAATTCAGAAATGCCAATTAGCCTACACTGCATGTCTTTGTGACGAAACTAGAGTACACAAAGAAAACCTACTAAGCCCAGGGGGAACATGCAAACTCTATGCACACAAAGACCTGAGGCAGGACTTAAAACTTCGCCCCTGGAGGTGCGAGACCATGGTGCTAGCCACTACGGTATATACTGTTGAATATACAAATATAAGCATAATTATATCGCAAAACACATCTCGAAATAGGGAGGTTACTTTTTTAAAGGTTTTAAGCGAGGCTCATACTGCTAACCAATCAGAGAAGGCGGCTCAATCAATAAGTGAATGAACGACCAGTTTACTACTCCTGCCCAGTAGGTGGAGGTAATTCTGCTTTAATCTCAAAAGACGACTACGACTAAGACATCAGTGCTTCTGTGTTGCCAAATTGGGCATTTTTCTGTCCAACTGGGCGTGTTTTTACTCATGATGACCAGATTCCAGAGAGCTGATGGTAAGAAGCAGCATAGTGTCCTAATTCTCGGACTTGTACTACTGTAGTACACTTTAACAAGTATTTGCATTTTTTATCTATTTCACTAGTAAGATCTCGCTCTCTCTCTCTCTCACACACACACACACACACACACACACCTAACACAGGCCAAAGTGTCTAAAATAAGGAAAAAGATGGTCAAGTAACAGGATGCTTAAGGAAAGCCAGAAAAGACGATGGAGAGAGAAATCAGAACCAGACTTTCTGAGACAGAGGAGGGTCGTATGTAAGAGAAAGGGGGCTGTTGCACGGCTGGGAGGCGGTAGTTAGCATGGTGAGGACAGTGCGAGGATGCTGTGGTTTTGTAACTGTGATGTCACTGAATGCTTCACTGACCCGCTGACCCAATGACCTACTTTCCTGCCTCTGCTACTCGCTCGCTCTGAGATCTAATCTCTACTTCACAGTCAGACCGCCTGAGCCACTTCCCTTCAAGGCAGCCATGTTCCTTCATTTAGCACAACAAAATGAAAGAAAAACACACACAAAAGCTTCTCCTATTTATTCTGCTCCTTTACTGAAATGACAAGTGAAGATTTGGTGATTTAAAGAAAAAAAAGCGAGCAGTCGATTAAAACCATAAGACAAGACAACCATGTCTTTTCCATGTCACCTGTTACAGTATGTCCCAACTCGAGCCTGCATTAAATAAATTCCTCTCTGGCAACATTTACAAATAATCCTCCCTTTCTTGTCTCACACACACACACACACACACACACACACACACACTCATATTCTTGCAATCGTCTACAGATGGACAGAACAGTCCTTCTTTAATATCAGCCGGAACACATCTGTCCAAGTCCCAGTAATATCACATACATACTGTATGCATGCAAAGACTAAAACATCGCAGGAATAATTTAATCGGCACTTGCATTCGTTCAACTGAAACACTGTACAACTTTCTGTCTTGTAATAAGTTCCTTAAAAGAGCCAACACACCCGGGGCATTTTCATTATTCTCAGTCACTGCAAGTCTCTGCAAGCTCTCAGGGAGCGTGTGCATGTGTGCGTGCATGTGTGTGTGTGTAGCTTCTCAGATGTAGGTCAGTGAAGCTCAGAGTACTTGAGTCACTCCGACATGGATCCTCGGTATGCACGGCGCCATGACAACGGTGCCTGACGGCAACACCATAGCAACCGCTTACACCAGCCAGGGTAAAAATAGATACCGAATTCCTCCACAGCAGAAATTCCCTCCTCCTCTCATCTCTCTTTTTATCTTTCTCGTTCCCAAGCACTCAGGAATACACACCGTCTCCTGGCTCAGCAGAACTGTAGCATCCTCTAACACGCTTCCTTTAAAATCCAAGTCAGGGATATTATCAGATAATATCCCTGTAGAGATATTATTAGATATTATCAATATCTGTATTAAAAAAAATAAAACAAACATTTGTTTTTGCTTCATATGAAAAGTATCCTGTAAAAAAAAAAAAAAAAAAAAAAAAAAAAAAATTTCCATACATCATTACAGCAGAAAAGTGATTTCAGTTAATCTCCACCGGCATATTCTCTTGCACTATCGCTTCCTTCTACAGATTTCTGGCATGGACATGATCACATTTTCATCACGCTGTCTAGTGGCTGTCTGATGATGATCCTACTCCACTACAGTGCATAAATTGCAGAAACCATTTCCATTTTCATAAAGTCAGTGAAGATTCAGACTTCCTTTAGATTATGTGATGAATTTACACACTTTATGTGGAAGGGAAAAAAACTAAATCAACATTGTTTGCAAAAGTATTCAGCACCATTAGCATGAAAATTAGTTGTGCAGCATTATCAGAAAACCGCATTACTATTTGAGTCTGTGTGGAATTAAAGTGCAGTAAGTCCCTCACATACGAACATTCGAGTTACGAACTTTCCAAGATACGAGCAAGTGTTCGCATGTTCACATATGTTACATCACGGAAGTTAGATCACATTGTCACATACGTGCAGCGTACATCTGAGGATGTCCGGAAGCAAGCAGAAAAACAGCAGTGATAAAGCTGGTTCTGCTAAGAAGCACCAAGCAATACCGATGGAGACAAAAGTAAAAATAATTGAGAGAATGGAGCGAGGTGAAAAGTTAGCAGACATTGCTCGTTCTTTTAACATGAATCGTTCAACCACTGGCAGGATTCAAAAGAACATAAACATGCTAGTTTTATACTGTGTACAGCCAATAGTGTTCTAGTACCTGGACAATGTTTATTAAACTTACGAACAAATTGGACTTACGAACGAGTTTTCGAAATGGAACTCACTCGTATGTAGGGGACTTGGTGTGTCTTGTAATCTTAATGAGAGTCGCAAATTTCACACATTTTTCTTAACCCATAGTCAAACACTCAATCAACATAGAACCAGATGCACGTTTCCACCTTAATTTAGATTATACTTAAAAAGAGGCACACTCAAGTGTTTCACTGCACAGCGATTCCATTATAGCAGCCCACCACATTATCAGCACTGGCCTCTTCATATTAATGTTCTATTTTTTAATTTATTTTTTTTAACTTTTTTTAAATAGTTAAAATCTAATTTCATTCCACACAGAACATTGACATAACTCTCCTTCCCTCCCCTGCTGTGTTGCCGCACAGATCTGTGCTGCTTGAGTTTTAAGGGATAATCCCTCCTGTGTGTTTTTTTTTTTTTTTTCTTCTTGTCTTAGAGCAGCCCGTTCATTGTGTGAAACTACACTTTTAACGACAGCTGGCATCCGCTGCATTTACTGTGTCTCAATACACACCTCTCACGCTACTGCTCCTGTTTATTCTGCTCGCGTGAGAGGGAACTGTCCACTACTAGTTAATTGATCATGTATGGCAGATGGACAAATTTTTAAGAAGGATCAGTAAATATACTTGGACAGCCTTGGGCAGCCCACCCAAGTAACAATACTCTATGAGTGAGAAACACTGCGATCCATTTATCAGCACATGACTTATATTTATTTCAGGTGACAGAAATACGTGCTGCTCAGTAACACAGTAGCTTTTTGTTAAATTTTAAGTTAAATGTTAAACTCTTGTATTAGAATTCGTTTGTATTGCTTCAGTGCAGTGCTTGGTTTTTAAGTGAGAAAACGAATGTTATAAGGAATAGGCTACATTTAAATTCTCATCTTCAGTTCAGCTGTGACGCTGTTGAATAAGGTTAAATACTCTTAAAACTTTTATGATGAGGTTTAACATCATAAAATCTGGATATTTATAAAATCGTGATACTTCCAGAATCGCAATATAAATTGAATCGGCACGTAGGTATCGTGATATCATATCGGGTGGTGACTGGAGATTCCCGTCCCTACTAGTTACACAGATACAAACCTTTACAACAACAACAACACTATTAGCTGATATTCCATGACTGAACAACAAAACGTTCACTCCCAATGTGCGAAAATTTCTCAAATGTATCCCGTGCACATGAGGAAGCAGTAATCTCTACACAGGTTACTTCATTTTCTCCTGAAGGCTCGGAGATGCTTCTTGTTAACACCACCTCAGAATCTGCACCCCTGCTGTGGGTGAGCTGTGAGCCCCATGCCCCAAGCTTACAAAAGCTTCCTTTGTCTGACGAGGATTTTCAAAGACCAGTGAGTCAGAAAACATCTGAAAACCACTGGTGCTGGGCCTCACCACAGAGCTGGCAGCTAGCCTCACGCTGGAGCCGCTGCTGCAGCATTCGTGCCAAACACTGGCACCTCTGCCAAGTGGGTCAGCCAAGACCTGCTATAAAGGATGCAACGAGGTGCAGAGGAAACAGCGAAGAAAAAGGATTTCAGAGAACTTATTGTTCATTCATCCATCTCACTGAAACATGTGCTTATATATACACTGTATCTATATGATTTTTTCCCACCAAACAGCACCAAATAAAGAGAAAGACTAGAGCGCCAACATGCAAAAATCCTCAATCCTGAGCTAAAACACAGCGCTGGAGCACAGAGCTTGGAGAAAGTGTTAGACAAAAAATTCTAAAAGAAACAGGATAAAAAGTTGTAAAGTTGTGCCTACAGTACGAAAAACAAAACATGCTAGTATTATTACAGTATATGTGGGACGTGACTGGGTAGGACTGTAACAGACAGGAAGTTTTTTGGAGCAAAATTTTGGCCTCCATAAAAAAGAAAAAAAAAGGCAAATAATTTTTTAAAAATAAATAATTAGACATGGATTGATTAGGGCACTGGTGGCTCAGTGGTAGGTGTTTCGCCTGCCATGCGGAAGGCCCGGGTTCGATTTCCAGCCAGTGCCCAAACCCCAGCCACTGGATGCAGTGCCGGTCCCAAGCCTGGATAAAATGGGAGGGTTGCGTCAGGAAGGGCGTAAAACCTGTGCCAAGTTGTAGTGCGGACTGGGTATTCCGCTGTGGCGACCCTTTGCCGGGAGCAGCCGAAAGACCAACAACAACAATTAGACATGGATTGCTGGCGTTCCACGCTTGTTTGTCTTTGAGGAGGATTTAGTACGCTAATAAAGCAAACAGAACAGCACGTGCCATTTTAATTTTTTCTGATCCATTTCTTATACCAGAAATATATCCATAAACTTATCCATATCCATAAACTACCATAAACTCAAAATTAGAAAGAAGAAGTAAGGATCTCCCAAAACCTCTAAGAAGGAAGCAGTTTGCATCACCTGCAGAGGCCATGGTATATCTTGAAGCAATTCATCAATTTTAGAAAATCTAACATTTTAGCTGCTCAGGATGGCTCCATGTGGTCTACTTGGGATGCGTGTGGTGACGGTCCCACTTGACCATGAAGACGATCTTGGACTGGGTTGATGGAGACAGCTGTTCTCGGAGGACTAAAGTTTCCACAAACAGTTTTGCACCTGAGCCTTCAATAATGAAAGTGTACTCTATATTAACATAAACGCATCTCCTGTTATACTGAACTTCCAGTCTCCTAACACACAGTATGACTGGAGATCAATCCCTGATATCTGATATCACCCAGATGAAGATTGGGGAGTCCTCTAGAAAAGAGTTTCTTCCTATTGGCTTCTCAAGAAGTTGTTCCTTGACACCGTCATGCTCGGCTTGCTCATCAGGGGCCGATCATTTTGATTTACACACATTTCCTCACACTGTTCAAACCCATTTCCATATATTTTTTAAATTTTGTAACGCTGATTTGCAACAATGACCATTGTTAAAAGACCTATATAAATAATACTAGATCAACATTTGAAAGGTCACCTAAATAGTTCAAAAAGTAGGAAGTGATTCATCAAATCAATTAACTGAATCGATCAACAACAGAATTTGGTGTGTGAAATGGCATAATCGACTGCGCACTAATAAAAGTAATTTTGTTTTTTATTTAGAAATGTGCATGGCTTGCTGCATTGCAGACAACTCTAAGTATTGCTGCAGGTTAACAAATTAATGAAAAATTGCGTGTGCTTGCCTTCTTTCAAACTGCCATCCTGTGAACTTTGATTATAAAAAAAAAAGTGTTGAATGATACTCTTCTTTTCAGAATCTCTTACTGTTTGCTTGCAGCTCTGCGTCAGTCATGTGTCTCTATCAAATATGATAATGAGCTCTAGTCATGTGACTAAGTACCCTTTACATTGTAAAAACAATTTAATTTTTAAATTAATTTTAGCATATTTATTTTGTCTGGGTTTATCATGCTATACACATCAAGCAGATTTATAAATAACACTTATGCATTAAGATGAGTATACAGTTATTGTAATTCTTTCAGATAAAATAAGCCGAACACGTCTTTAAATAAGAAGCAAAAATAATAATAAAAAATATTAGAGTTTTAGGCATTTTCCTAACACGAGCTTTAGTGAGACAGTGATGGAATGCCTGTGTAGGGAGTTTTTTCTTCTTGCCTGTTTCTTCATGCATTTTACACCTTTTTCAGTATCATTTTTACTGCACAAACCAGACAGTCAGCAAAAAAAAAAAAAAAAAAAAAAGGGCAGTGATGTATTCAACATTTTTCTTTACGGAAGTAATTTATCAAAAGTAAAATGGCGAGGCCAGCAGAAATCAGCAAGCTAAATCAGCTAAACTTTGGGTTAAGGAGCCAATATATACGCACAACAGTCCAACACTTTTTTATTACAACACAAAATATTATATTTATGCCTCGTATTGTATAGATTCTCCATGGCCTTGGTCTCTTTGCTTGCCGGGCACAGTGCATGGCATTAGGTCCCCGTGGGCATGGGTGAGCCTTGGGTTGTGGCTACATAGTGGTCGATTCTACATAGTTAATGCAAAAACAAAAAACATTAATCCCTGATGTATGCTGTTATTCCCAGATACTTACTGGTGATTTTTGGGTGTGGAGATTTTGGGTACCCGTAGCCAAATCTCGTGAGTTTCTCTTTTAGAACACTCTCCCACCAAGGCAACAACTACCACTCCATGGTGGGCGAGTGAAGTCAAATCCCCAGAGAGAGGGTGACCATCTGCTCTCTAGACCCCCAGCTACGGCTGGCTGTAGCATCGCTCAGGAACCAACTTGATATAGTGAACACATTTCCGCATGACTGTAGGTCTTGAAGTATTGTGTATTTGCAGAGTATGGACGGCATCTCATTGTACAAGTCAGAGAGGCGCAAAAAAATTAATGTTCTGAGAACGGTTTTGTAATTGCAGAACTGGTTCAACTTGATTGTTTTACACCTCTAGAACTGTTCTCAGAGCAGTTAATTACTTTGCTAATTACTCGTGAATTTTACTGCTACCGGAATTATGGCAATGGCGTCACAAAAATGTCTGACTCACCAAATGCTCATATTATTATGTTTGGACATGAATACATCCATAAAACTGTATCATATGTATTTGTGTTATTTCTTTCTCCCCATTACACATTTTAAATGTATTATTCACTTTAGCATGTTGTGCTAAATAAAACAGACACATCACTCTATTAAGGTGTGTACGAAATCCTTTCTATTATACAAGCCTCTGTTTTTTTTCGCAAGATGAAATGTTCTGACTTGGTAACAAAGACGACTTCACATCTCCTCAAAGAAAGTTTTCATATGTAAGAGTATACAATGTTTGTTGGTTAAGCACTACATCTTCACCATTAGTTTGAATGAGCTGTTACTACAGAAACGGCAACATAAACACAGTCATGCAAACCAGAACTACAGTACAAAATCCTATACACTTGGTAAATATAAAGAGCTGAAGCTTCAAATTGTAGGCATTAGTAATAAATGGTATTCATCATATAAATCTAATAGCTGAACATAACCAGACATATAACTACAGAAAAAAATATTGTTTTGAATTGTAGAGAAGTAAACTTTCCACAATTTAAACTCATCATTGGTATCTCTGATAAAAGTTTGATCAATCCATGCACCTTCCACGTCTCACCCATGATCATTACTTAAGCCATGAAGAAGGTGTGCACAGGTACACGTCCCCTGGCCAGAGTGCCCTCTCTGACCCCGCTCTTCACCAAACACTTCTACACATCTACACTTAAACAAACTCCCTCCTATCCAACAGACGTACTGTATCAGTCCATGTGTAAGGCTTGGGTTCTCGGTGTAGACTACAAAGCCATTGCACTACAAAGGGCGTCTACTAAACACTTTAAATGGAAAATTTGACTTTATGAATTTGAATGGCAAAACGCTGAGTCGGTGTTTGTGTTTAATAAAGCAAATAAGTATGCACTTCATTCATTCCATGCGAGCCAAAGCTCAAACAGGATATTTTTGTTTTATCTATACATATGAACCTTGACAGTAAAAAGTGTGAACAGAACATTTGAATGTTCTCTTCAGTGTTGGAGATATTTAAGTGATCAAGTCAAGTGAGCATTTGTATATAACGCTTCTTTCTGAAGAGCCTTTCAACGACTTTTTAGTTTGTTTGTTTTTTTTTTTAGATATTTTTTAGATATGATGTAAATAAACAGCCAGTAAGAAACAATTCACACTCTCACACCAGTAACATGGTAGTTGTTGGCCTGATCGAGAATGTTGCTAGGCTTAGGTCGGCTCGGTTTCGGTTTACTTGCTTGGTGTATACCGAGGTTTGGATGGCAGCGTTCACACTTGTTTAAGTACCAGAGTTAATTTTAATTGAACCAAACATATCAAGTTTGAACAAACCCTGAGACATCTCCAAAATGCTTCTGAAATACAACTCGGCATTTCCCCTTTTTCCATTAAGGCTTCCTTTTTGCCAGATTCAAAACATGAACATTGATCACAATGAAACTACAAACTGAAATCTCATGGATAACTAAATCTAAAATACAGAATATAGACGATCTTTCTGTTGAAGATCAACACACAAAAACTTTAAACAGACTTACTTTGTCCTTTTGCAAAAACAACGTCTGCTAAATGACGACAAAGACGAGTAATACATGAAGCGTTACAAATTGAAGTACAACAGACCATTTAAGGCAATCAAAGCAGTTCCTGAGAAACACACCCACTTTTAAATGCCAAACAAGATAAGAAGCTTTGTGTTGTATTTCTTAAGGAATATATGTATATTTAAAAACGTGAAAATGTGCACTTGCCTAATACAGAGTTAAACAAGTCTTCTGATTCAGGCCGCACAGCATGTCCATGTTCCGTGCCTTTGTCTCAGGGCATAACACTAGAAAATGCAGACAGTACATTCAGTTCCTGAGCTTTTTCTCCAATTCCTTTGCTGCTTGTTCCACAGTACGGGTACAGTACAGCTCAATTACCGGCACACCACTGACATCTTCTTTAAGAGCTGTACAATTTAATTGATGATGTCAGCCATTACCAAATTAAATGTAATAAGAAAATCACGTTGTTTAAATACCATGAGTGTGTTTTTTTATATATATTATATAAGCAACAAAGAAATGTAAAAACTTAATCAGGATTAGTTTATCTGAATTTTAAACCTATTTACAAAACTTAAAACATCAAACTTTTCATTTAATTTGTCATAAATTATGTCCCACGAACCACCTGCACTACCATTA
>JAOVVA010000035.1:6384470-6399908 GCA_028565275.1 Leiocassis micropogon
GTAACTAGTTCGAGTACTTTTCCATTGCAGAAAATGAAAACTCCTTTGTGATTCCCCATGCATGTTGTTTTAGTCAAAACCTTTATAATTATTCTACCATCATAACTCAGCCAAGTTTGGCCCATAGCTGTTAATTACTAATACCCCTATCTCACCTACGCGGTTTCGCGTGATGGCTGTAAGTACGGTTCATCATGATTCACCGCGAGTTTTGGCGCTGTGATTAGGTTTATCTTTCTGCAAGTCGGTCCTCGCATAGTCAAACCGCATAGATGAGATGGGGGTATAACAGCAGGAATAACAGAGGGGGCGGGTTATCAGGGGCAGGGCTTGTAGGACGACTTTCATACATACATACACACAATAACGGATTGGGAATGACTGCTGTCTGGCTCACGGATTACATAAAAAAAAAATTAACCAAATAACTGAGTACTTAAATGGCGGACCTAAAGCGTTAGATTACTCGTTATATCAAAAAAGTAATCTAAGTACTCTAACTCTACTCTTACTTTGTAACACGTTACACCCAACACTACTTTTGAGTATAACCCTTAAATAAAAAAAACTTAGGGTCCATTGGGATGTCTTTTGAAATGATCTTGTCCACTGCTTTGTTAACATCTTGTCAGAAATATTTTATTTTACTGCATTGCCAAATACAGTGCAACATAGTCGCTTTCATCTCAGTGCACTAGAATATTGTATATTGGAATTATACCAATTTAGTTTAGGTAGAGTGGCATATGTTTGCATTAGCCATTTATACTGTATTGATCTGTGTCTAGATTTAATTGACTATGTGTGAGTCTTAGTACATATTGACTCCCAGTCCTCTATTGTCTTCTCCTAGGTCTTCCTTCTGTGCTTTTAGTTTACACTCAGAATTCTCAGGTGAATTTGACATAAAAAAAATTATACAGCTCTGAGATAACACCTTTGCTTAAACTTTGTTTACTCATGATTTGTTCTAGGTTAGACTCCAGGGCCGGTATTCACAAAGCTTCTTAGAATTTTCTCAGAGAGCTCCTATCTTAGTCGAAAAAGTCCTAGCTGGGAGTCCTAGACTACCATTTACCATACTGATTTTATTACTTGTAATCCATTTCAGATTGATGGAAGCAAAATGGCTCACCTTTTTACCAATTTACATGACTGCAGGACAGTCTATTTAAGTTGCACTTTTGGATGGTATGTAGCCAACAATTCAAGAGAGATGGAAGGAAGTTAAAGAACAAGAAAACCATTGGACAGAAGAATTGGACAAAAGAACAGTGTTTACTTTTAGCTTTACATTCAATATTTCTTCTTTCTGCCATTCTATTGTCCTCTGCTATAAAAAAGTCCTCCTCTCTAATCTTAAAAAAATTTTTTAGCTGTAAGATGTAAGTATTTGAAAAAAAAAACCTTATCTATATCATACTTACAACTGATTTCTTCAAAAGTTATCATGCAACCCATATTCGGTAAATATAAATCTTAAATTTCCACTAATCCTTTTTCCTTTGGGTTCTTCGGTTTCCCCAAAACATTTCATAATATTAACTGAAAATGAAAAATGTGAAACTTTGGTCATATGATACTAAAAGAACCTTAGAATTTCATATACTAATACAAGCCATGACGATCCATGAATACTTGCTGGTAAATTATAAGACACAACATACAGTAGTATCATGTGATCAAACTAATACCACCTGTGCTCAGGGTGGCACCATCACAAACAGCAGTAGCTGTAAAGTGGGCAAACGACAAATTATTGCCCTCGGAGGTGCAATATATGGAATATCCCACCGAAGCAAACCAGTCTATTACCTGCACTGGAATGTATTAGATTTTAAAAATGTAATCCAGAAAGGATGGTATCTGTTTGAGAAATTAAATAGGCTAGATGGTGGTAAGCTATCCTGTGTTTCAAAGATCCTGTAACTGTTTTGTAAATTAGATTATTTCGATTTTTTTTTTGGTAGGTGGTAGGTTGCACGGTGGCATAGTGGTTAGCACTGTGCCCTCGCATGTGGGTCGAGGGTCCAAGGTGTATTCCGCCCTGTGCCCAAAGTTTCCTGGTATAGGTTCCAGGATTTCTGCAACTGTGTACAGGATAAGCACAGTTCGCAGACAGAGCTAATAACAACAAATGACCAAATTGGTTTCTGAATATATTTTAGCATAAGGCATGGTGAATACATCTGGATGGGTAAATCCTTGAAGCAAGTTAATGAATTATGAAAGACAGCCTTCTTAAGTGAACAAGAATATGATGCTTTTGTATTTCTAAAAAAAAAAAAAAAAGACAAAATAATAGGCCTTTATAATAATGAACCTAATTATAAAAGTATAGAAGATGAATGAATGAATGACTTTTTGTGGTAACACAAAATCTTACTTTTTATCTCTTACTTTTTATTCCAGGCTTGCAAGAGCCTACCTGCCATTGGGGCCCTGGGTAGTCAGTTTCACGCCTGCCAAGCACAACACAACTGAACACTTTGTCACAACAGCGTTGCGATCCACTCCGGACTCCACTTCCCACAATACACTAAGTCAAAATCAGTGAACAAAACAGCAATAACAAAATCAGAGCAGACACGAGATCAGACCTAGGCGAAAACCTGTACTTACATGCACTTCAATTTTAATTAAATACGGACTTGCAACAAAAAAAATCCCTCCCTTTAGTATTATAGCTCTTGACCTCATTTTGCTAACTACTTATTGTGTGTGTGTGTTTTTTTTATTGGCTTTTGGTATTTGGCTCAGATATGTGCAGACTAAACAGTCCTGGGTTTTGACTTTTGCATCTGTCTCTGTCTGCCAATTTGATTATAATTCTAACTTAAACTAGTATCTGTCAAAGCCTTTCTCTCAGGACACCCTAGGGCTGATTTCTTCCTTTTGTCTAAACAATATATTCTTCTTTATTTATATCTACACCCTATTCCTACCCATCTGTTTTGATGCATGTCTAACAGCTATTGTAAAAAGCAGAACTCTTTTGGAAAAGTCAGATGAATGAAAAAGAGTACTCATGGGCAATAATTCAGCTTACACAGATCACACAAATCACAAGAGCATGATTACCTACAGCGAAGCACAGTGGTGGGAGCATCATCATACTTTGTGCTGCTTCTTTGGAAACGGTCCCGTGGCATTAAACATCTTCAGAGGAAAAACGGATAGAGCAGTGTACCAGCAGATATTAGAGGAGTGTTTAGTGTAATCTTATCAACTAAGAAACTGAATCTGGGTGTTTTAACAAGACAATAACTTGAAAAAGGCCTTGCATAGTCTAGCCACTCTTCTAACGTGAATCCCAATGAAAAGGTAAAGCTCAACTAAATGTTTATAAGTCAACTATACACAGCAGCATGGTGGCTTAGTGGTTAGCACTGATTTGATTCCTGCCTCGGGGTCTGAGTGCAATGGAGTCTGCATGTTCTTCCTGTTCTTGGTGGGTTTCCTCCCACAGTCCAAAGACATGCAGATTAGGCTAACTGGCATTACCAAATTGTCTTTGTGTGTTTGTGTGCTTTGCGATGGATTGGCACCCCATCTAGGGTGTACCACACCTCATGCCCTAAGTCTCCTGAGATAGGCTCCAGGCTCCCCTCAACCCTGTATACAGGATAAAGCGGTACAGACGATAAGACGATAATAAGTCAACTATACACATTATACAGCTTGTAATGACTGATGACATTTCCATTTTCTGCATTCGATATTTATCAACGAGGCAACAACTGTTAGTAATTACTTTAGGCTGTTTTTTTTAATATGTTTCAGCATTTACCCAGAGTCCTGGTTTAAAAACTTTTTAAAAGAACATGGGCACTTTTCCCCAAACAGCACTAGCCCTCTTGTGCACTTTGTAAGTGCCTATTCATTGCACAACCTGGAACTGGCAGGCTTGAAATGTCATCAGACATTTCAGATCAAGGTGAAGACTCCTGAGTGTCTCTTCTGCGGTTGATGCGAATAGAGAAAAAAACTTTTTTGATAAACCACCGAGTAGGTATCACCTTCAACGAAGCAGCCAGAGCATAATGTTCATGCTAATGCGTGTTAATAACAGTAATTGATGATCTCTGTCACAAAGGCCTTGTTGGAGCGTCAGTTTTAAAATGGAAATAACACAATTGTAAAGAAATTGGGACTACGCTTAAACATGACACATGAAAAGAGAAATTACTCCTACTGTGTATTATCTCGACCCAATTTCGCAGACAGAGCTAATAACAACAAATGACCAAATTGGTTTCTGAATATATTTTAGCACAAGGCATGGTGAATACATCTGGATGGTTAAATCCTTGAAGCAAGTTAATGAATTATGAAAGACAGCCTTCTTAAGTGAACAAGAATATGATGCTTTTGTATTTCTAAAAAAAAAAAAAAAGACAAAATAATAGGCCTTTATAATAATGAACCTAATTATAAAAGTGATCCACAAATGACAGTGAAAGTAATATGCACATAATAAAAGCAAACTACTGTATTATGTTATATGAATAGTCTGCTTACAAAACATAGATTATACCATTTGTATGACATGAGAGTGAATTAGGCCAGCTTACCTAAACCCAGTGAAGATGATTTCGAGCTTGATGCAAACTTACATGAGAAAAAACGCATTGTCAAAGAAATGTATGCAAGTTAGATTATTTATGTGTTTCGAAACTAAACTTGACTAATTGTTTTACAAACTATTTTTTGGTATTTCGGAAATATACATTTTTCTCACTCATTCATTCTTATTTTAACACTTATCGTGGGAGCCCTGGAGCCTAACTCACAGGACTCGGGGTAAAAGGCACTATACAACATGTTGGACAACGTGTCCAACATGCTGTTTTACTGTATTTTATTCTATCCCGCAGGAGCTTCTTGCCAGCTGTTAGGCAATGAAAACGCTGACAAGATTTCCATTTCCACCAAACAAGCCGCTGCATACTCTAACTTAAACCACACGGGCTTCACCACCAGCCAAAGTGGAGCTTATTTTCATCAAGGAAACTTGAAATAAATGTCTGGAATGAAGAAATTCAAGAGATCCGGAATACTGTTATATTTTAAATGACAATTTTGTTCTTTTACTATTTTGTGTTTGTAATTACGCCAATCAGCCACAACATTAAAACAGCCTCCTGCCTAGTAGTGTGCCATGAACGGAGCTCTGACCCTTCATGGTGGACAGGGGTTAGCATGGGCACTCTGGATAGTCTTTAATGTACTGAGTGTTCTGACACTTTTCTATTAGAGCAATTAACTTTATAAGAACTCTGCACTATGGGATTGGACCAGATGGGCCTGCTTTCACTTCCCATGCACTTCAATAAAACTGGCACGGCCATGCCACTGTTACAGTTCATTGGTTGTCCTTATTTTGGACCTCTTTTGTTACTGCACACGAGGAATGGCCCATAAGACAGGTTGTTTTGGAGATGCTCTGACCCAGTTGTTTAGACATCACTCTGGTTCATGTTAAATTCACCCTGATTCTTATGCTTGCTCATCTTTCCTGTTTCCATCGCATAAACTTTAGTCATTTTCGTAAACTGTATGTCATCAGTAATACTTATAATGGTGGCGTAGTGGATAGCACTGACCTTGCACCTCCAGGGTCGAGGGTTTGATTCCCGCCTCGGGATGTGCATGGAGTTTACATGTTGTCCCTGTACTTGCTGGGTTTCTCTGGTTACTCTGTTTTCCTCCGACAGTTCAAAGACATGCAGATTAATTGGTGTTTCCAAAATTGCTCGAAGTGTGTGAATGTTGACTGGAAGTCCTATCATGGTCATAAAAATGTGAATAAAAAACAATGGTCATCACTGGCCTCTACCCGCCCTATTGGACTACAGAGGTTCCCAGATGATGGATGGAATACATATAATAGATGCTATAAAATTGATTGCTCAGTTAATTATGGGGGACCACATGGGACACATTTTTAAATACATCACATGACATTTTACCTGACAATTTTAGCTTTAAAAACCTTACTGTATGTGACACATGTCACAGGGATAATTTCTTAATTTGTTTTATATCGATTTGTTCAAGAAATGCAGTCAGAACAGGTTCAATATAAAATATGAGATTTCATTAAATTATTTGAATTGGTATGAGATGAAAATTACTTTCAATGAAACAATAAAAACAAAAAACAGGCTCTTTTAAAATGATCTCACGTGCTACCCAGGCACACAACCATTTTGGAAATGATGTCATGGGTACACAAATTCATTGATTGTCACATGACTGCACCAGAATGTTTATTAGATGTCACTTTGGGACTTCATGAGTTAAAGTCAAGGGTGAAACTGAATAAGGAACAGTCTAGAACAGTTTAAAAGGGTTTGTGAACAGACATGGGTTTTTATAGGCTACAGATAAAGTGCACTCTTTTTAAATTACGTGCTTCTTCTACTTATCCAAAAGTAATATAGTGTGGTAAGCCATGTATTCATCTCAAATGTATTGTTCACAGCATTCTCCTTTCATAATGTAAGTGCCCAATAGTGCCTCTTAGTGGAAAATGAAGCTTTCTGCAGGTACAGAAACATATTTCAAACTTGTGCACAATCACATTGTACTACAAAATGTACAGACATTATAACGTGCATGGTCAACAAACATTACAACAACATGGTCCAGTGTTGCATCCAGTGGGGCTTCAAAACACTGGAGCAGCATAAGGGAAAGGCGAGATCTTTCCCAGGACATCTCCTGAGCATTGGCGGCCTAGTGTTAGGTTTCTTTACTGCCAGGCGGAAGGCCTGTGTTTGATTGCCACCCAACGCCCAAAGCCCAGCTACTGGATACAGTACTGGTCTCAAGCTCAAGGGCTGTGTCAGGAAGGGCATCCGGCATAAAACCAAAAGTTGTGTGTGAATCAGATGGTGCGCTGTGATGACATCTTGACGGGAATAAAAAGGGCAAACCGGATCATCTGTCTTGAACATCTGTAATGCAGAAAAAGTCAACGAGTCTCTTCACATAACATGTGAACATTAAGTCAGTGCATGAAATAAACATCATTTGTACAGTGGAGTAGTAACTAGTTGCAGTACTGATCCTTGCCAGTAGGAGGAAACCCGGAACCCGGAAGTCAGGATTGTTCGTGTAAGGTCTGACCGGAAGCCGAACTGTTTTGGTGCACAGTGTTTTGGGCTGTGTCGCTTTTGACAGATTTTCTTTTTTTGTCGGAAATGATTAAGCGTAAATAAAAGTGAGAATAGTAACTAAAGGATAAAGATTGCATTAGCAGTAATTCCGCTGTTCCGAGGTAAGAGAGTCGCGCTGGTCTTTTCTGTATCCGGTGTTGCTAAAGGGCTAAACTGACTAGCCGGTTCTGTTTAACACCTTAATGTAGTAATAGTGAGAAAATGTTCAGTGGGGCAGTTAGTGCCCTGGTGTAGTGGGGTATTAAGCTGTGTAGGTCTGACAGGTTTGTGTCGGCTAACTCAGTCTCAGTACACCATTTATTACACCTAGAGATGTGTTTGTTATTTATTTTCCTAATAAGTGTGGAGGCAGCGCCTGGCTCTCACATTACACCTGAGGAGTTCAACCTTCCCTTATTCCTAACATCAAACAACCATTTATCTAATTTAGTGGGGTTTTTTGTTTGTTTATTTCATTTATGTACTGATCTTCCATTACCACCAATTGATTAAAAACACGAAGTAATCTATAAAAAATAAAATATATTTTTTGTCTGCACATTGGTCAGAACTCAATCTCCAATTATATTATACTTATATATAAGTTCATACAGTGGAGGATCCGAAACCAGTCTCTGTCTGTATGTCTGTCCGTCTGTCCAGCCAAATTTTGTCACAGAATCATGCAAAACTTGCCGGACAGAATTTAATGAAACTTTTTCAGTAGTTAGATATCTGCCTGCACTATAAGTGAAATAAAACATTTGAGTAAAAGCGATGTTATGAACAGTTATGAGCCAGATTTAATAATCTAGTTTAAAATAAGATTCAAATAGACTACTGGCAGAATGTAAACAAACACCTGCAACAATCGATATTAACTAGAAAAGCTAAACTGCATATTTTTATTGGGATTAGTTTATATTTTCTATGCTGAAATAACAGCACTAAAGTGGTACTGTATAAGTGAATTGTAACACGCTAGAGTCTTTTTAAGACAAAATTTAACCTTTATCTGATCTACATTTTCCATTTCTCACTTGTGATTCACTCGACGATTACCGAACAGGGAATTTGACTGAAGACCGAGAAAGTACAACTTAGCCCTGAACAAGGCAAAAGCATAAAATTTCTATGTGGTCCCTTTTTCCATTGATATAATAAGATAAATATCAGCAGATTCAAGTACATTTTGTAGTTTCCTAGTATTTAGCCACCAATCTAGTGGAAACCAATACCATATAATGTTAAACAAAATTTTGTGAAATTATAGTTAAGGGGTTTATCTTTGTTGCAGGCAGACATGTACGTGGGTTTCAAACTAAAATAATAATATGGTGGATTACGTTAAAGCTAATCAACTTATTTTTAGATTGAATTTTCTAACTATTTCTACAAACTCTTTTCCCATCAACAATGGGTATTTCAGCTAGGTTAAAATTTAAAGGTATGGTTTTTATAAAAGGTAAAACAGAAAAAAAATATTAAGATGGGGCAGGGGGAGCTTAGTAAAGATTGGGGAAAAATCTGTTTATTTATAAATCGTAATTCTTTTGTGTGGTGATTCACATATTGCCACAATGACTCCAAGATAAATAGGAATGAATTATTTGCTAAGTTTGTGTAATGATAATAATCATGGCAAGTGAAAGAGATATGTGCTGCTCAGTTAAATGTTTGAAGTTATTTTGTTGCTCCGCTTGGTTTTTCATTAAGAAAACTAATGGTCTAAGAAATTGGCTACATATAATTACTCAGTAAACTTTTATTAATGCTTGATAATTGTAATAAAATTTAATATCAAATCGTGATATTTATAAAATTGCAATACTTTCAGAATTACAATTTTAATCAAACTTAAGAATCATGATAATATCGTATGGGGAGGTGACTGTCACATCCTTAAGGCTCAGTGGTTAAGGCAGGATATCAAGCTGTACTAATTTTCTACACAAGATGTGAATATACAATACATATGAAGATTGGACACACGTTTGGATTTATGTATTGCTTTACTAATTTTCTTACATAAATAAAACTAAAACAATAATAATGTGTCACGCTCCAGTAAACACCTTATTTTAAAAATCATGCAGCGGCCCTAAATTGTTTATTGTAAATGTTATGCTTTTATTGATTAAAGATTAAGGTATGTATGCGAAAATTATGACCTGATGTTCCTATGCAAGTTTTTCTACGTTTTTCTTTAACTTTTGCAATATGTTTGAAATTTATGCAGGATTCGTTATATTTAATATATTTAATAAGAATTCATCTTCTTTATGTTAAAAAAGAATCATGGATATCAAAGCTTTATATAATATATAATGTAATGTTTTACTTTAGCACTATTGTCCTGATAACTTTATCACTGGCATCTTAATGTCTCTGAGTTAAATCTGTATAATATTTTCCAGGAAGCAGAATGACTGCCATAAAGCATGCTCTCCAAAGGGATATTTTCACTCCCAACGATGAGCGCCTGCTCAGCATCGTCAACGTCTGCAAGGCAGGAAAGAAGAAGAAGAACTGTTTCTTGTGTGCCACAGGTAGGCAATAAAACCTCAAATGTCCTGTGTCTGTTTTTCTCCTTTCTTTTAGTGTTTCACATTTGTATAATGACACGGCTCTGCTCTTGGTCTGCCTTTCTTTCCGGGTGTTAGTGACGACGGAGCGCCCCGTGCAAGTCAGAGTGGTGAAAGTGAAGAAGTCAGACAAAGGAGATTTCTATAAGCGACAGATGGCCTGGGAGCTCCGCGACCTGTCAGAGGTCGATGCCAAAGATGCCACCAAGGTGAGGTTTAGGTGGCGCGGAGAGTGCGTGCGTGCGTGAGAGAGATACTTGAACATGTCAGACATACCATTGTACCATTCTCAGATTGTGTTTTATGTTCACCTGCTATTTATGTACTTTACTTACTTTACTTTAGTTATTGCTGGTTATATAGTCTAAAAGCCTCAACTTGATCGGCTTCAAATCATATATTTTTTTTAAATATACAATAGTACTTTGAAATTTACAACCGAGTACTCTGACTGGATGAGAGCCATTGAGTGCTTGAATGAGTAACATCAAAACCCACATTCAAAACCAAAAACAAAAGCACTTTTAGCAAGAAAACACATCTGATAATGTTACGTTAAACAACTTAAACAACACAGTCTCCTTAGTAATTTCTTCTAAGTCATTCTGAATCGTCTCAGAACCGTCCATGTTGTTTTGTTCATGGTTATCATAAACAATAAGCAAACAAATCATAATCTGTTAAAAAAAAAAAAAAATAGTGTTTGTAGAACTGTGGAGCTGCCTACGTCCGCATCACAGCCGTGCTGATATTCAGTACAACAGCACTCTCTCTCATGTGATGTTGCCTAAATATACTGTCAAGTTTCAGTTGCTTTTTTTGTACACATTTACATCATTTAGCAAACGATCTTATCTAGAAGAGCTTTGAAGATAATTAGTGAGAATATTTTGTCAGTAATTTTATGTCACTGAGATTAAAGTTAAAGAATGCGAGCCAACACGAACCCAAAAACTTAGACGAATAGAATGAATCATTTGGTTATGACAAAGTCTGTAGTCTGTGCAAGTTTCCTGCAAACACAAACACAATTTCACAACACAATCTGTCATAAAGCAAACACGATTTCACTTAATGACAGATCGAATTATGTGCGTGAGTTTAAAGAGAAAAACAATAATGTTCTAAAACGTCTGTGCTTCTGGTTTAAAGGTTTGGCTTTTGTTTTCGCTAATTCAAAAGTCTACTCATTTATACATGAGTCTAGAATAGACTAGAAGCCTTAGGGTAAACAGGACAGGACCTTCACTTCAGAGACGCTCATCTTTGCCTTATTTTTTTCCCTCATTGTGCAAAACTTCAAAGTAACCGCGCTATGGCATATAATCATTAGGATAGTGATAACGAGTCTTGTAAGTGGCAGTGTGTTTTCCCACCCAATCTTCAATGTTCCATGCATATCATCAGTTATAGTTCTACTCATAGCCAACTTTTTACTTTCCCTGGCTCTGTAGGAGAACCCAGAGTTTGACCTACACTTTGAGAAGGTGTATCGCTGGGTGGCCAGCAGCACGGCAGAGAAGAACTCCTTCATTTCCTGCATCTGGAAGCTGAACCAGCGGTACCTGAGGAAGAAAGTGGAGTTTGTTAATGTCAGCCCTCAGCTGTTGGAAGGTAGAGCATTTTTACACATTTACACAACTCACTACTGGTGCTGAGCAGTAACAGCATGTGCAGATGGTGGTGGGATTGTGTTTTACAGTATGCACAGACTGTGTTATAATAACAGTATGAACTTCATTATGAACAATTTCAGTAGATGACTAAAGTGCATGTAGAATTACTGAAAGTGTTAGTCCTGTTCATGCAGCCAAATATTTACTTGATTAAATACTCTTTCTCTTTTTCTCTCTCTCTTTCTCTATCTCCTCTTTCACTAAGTGGCTTTATAATGCTTTATAACCTCTCCTATGCATTCTTCTTCCTTAAATATCTCATCGGCCAGAGCTCCCTGAAGGTTGGTACAGGTCCTATATTTCCTCCTTTGTCTCTGTTCTTCATCATCATTCATCTTTTCATTTTCTTTATGTCCCCCTCACATTGAGTTGGAGCACCACCCATGATGGTTTTTATCTGTTTCGATTCACCTTCATGTAGCAAGAATTGTTTGACTTTAATCTGTTTACAAAGAACGCTTTTGCTGATTGTGTATGTGTGATGCCTTGAGGTTCTATCCTAATAATAATTAAAATTCTACGATACACATTATGTGTGCTTCCTAATTAAGTAGTAGTTATTAGCTCCCTAACACACTCATCTCTTTCTCAGAGTCAGTCCCTAGTGGCGAGAGCCAGAGCGTCACCGGCGGTGATGAGGACACACTGGACGAATACCAGGAACTGAACACGCGTGAGGAGCAGGACATTGAGAACATGATGGAGGTGTGCGAGTATGCCATCTCCAATGCTGAGGCCTTCGCTGAGAAACTTTCCAGAGAGCTGCAGGTCCTGGATGGGGTGAGTAACTGGTGGTCATTTTACTTTTTCTTTTTATCAACACCACTCTCTTTCACTCTTTGTGTCTGACTGTCTCTCCACCCAACCATCCATTCAGGCCAACATCCAGTCAATCATGGCGTCGGAGAAGCAGGTGAACATCCTGATGCAGCTGCTGGATGAGGCGTTGACTGAGGTGGATGCTATAGAGGGAAAGCTGCTGAGTTATGAGGAAATGCTACAGAGCGTCAAGGAGCAAATGGACCAGATCTCCCAGAGCAACCGGCTCATTCAGATTAGCAAAACCAACAACGGAAAGCTCCTTGACGAGATCCAGTTTTTGGTGGTGAGGATCCATGGAAGCTGTGATGTTAGTGTGAGAGATGAATAGATAGATAAACGAGAATGTCAAATTACATTGCAACAGTAAAGATCAGTGCAATATCAAAAATAGACAAATAGAGAGAAATTATAAATATTATATGATACTGTTGAAACACTTTATATCACCATATCTACAGCCCTATGAAAAAGTATTTGCTTTTGCATATTTTTTCTCATATAGTAAGACTTACAAACGAGTTTTGTTCCAGAAGCATGTTCGTAAGTCATATTCGTTTGTAAGTCCAACAAAGTGAGTCGTGCACACCAATCTCACCTACGCTGAGTCAGCGTGGTTTTGCACGGTGACGGCAAGTACTATAAGTTGTTAAACACGTATATTTGACACAAATATACAACGTAGAGCTTAAAAAAGAAACAACACATTTTGTGTTTTGGTTCCGCTGTATTGGACTGTGAACTTGTTTTCGAAATTAGGATTATTCACCATCTGAACAGCTTTACAGGAGAGCCATTTTCTATTATCTACTAACTGGTTGTGCCACTTTTGGCGTGAACACTGCAATCAAGCAATAACTGGCAATGAGTCTTTCACATCACTGTAGAAGAATTTTGACCCACACTTCTTTTCAGAATTCTTTTAATCCAACCACTTTGGAGGGTTTTCGAGCATTAACTGCCTATTTAAGGCCTTGTCACAGCATGACCTTAATCAGATTTAAATCCAGACTTTGGCTAAACCCTTCATTTTTATTTTTTTGTTGTTGAGCCAGTCACAGGTAGACTTGCTTGTGTGTTTCGGATCATTGTCCTGATGCATTAACCCAAGTGCACTTCAGTTTGAGGTCACAAACTGATGACCGAACACTCCCCTTCAGGATCTGGTAGAGGTTCCATCAATCATGGCAGGTTGTCCAGGTCCTGAAGCTACAAAGCAGCAAAGCAAGTTTTGGAGATAATCAAGATCTCAAGTCTGAGATCAGCCCTTGTGTTCTTTTTGGTCATCAGTGGCTTTCGCCTTGGAACTCTCCCATGGATTTTTGCCCTTTCTTTTTCTTATTATTTAATCATGTACATTGACCTGAACTGAGGCCTGCAGGTCTTTAAGATGTTGTTTTGGGTTCTTTTATGAGCTCCTGGATGCTCTTGGTGTACATTTGGCTGCCCACTCCTGGGAAGGTTCACCACTCTTCCAAGTTTTCTCCATTTGTGGATAATGGCTTAGCCTTAGAAATGGCTTGATAACCCTTTCCAGACTGATGTCAGTTACTTTGTTTTTATCTGTTCTTAATTTTTTTAGATTGCATCATGATGTGTTGCTTTTTGAGATCTTTTAGCATGCTTCACTTTGAGAGACAGGTTTTGTTTAAGTGATTTCTTGATTCAACAGGTCTGTCAGTAATCAGGCCTTGGTGTGGCAAGTGAAATTTAACTTCAAATATGGTTAATCACAATTCATTCATGATTTACCAAGAGAGACATGTACTTCAGACAGGGTTGGACAGCTTTTTTTACTCACGTTATTTTTGTGTAATATTAAAAATGTGTTTGATGGTCTGAATTGTTTAAGCGTGGCAAATATGTAATGCTTTTTTTTCTAATTGAAAAAAAAAAAAACTTTTTTACAACACTGTATTGATATAGATATTTGTGACTTATAGTGTGACTTTTTGTCTTTGCAGAACTATATGGATTTGTCTAAAGGGCATATTAGAGCTCTACAGGAGGGAGACCTGTCTTCTCCGAAAGGTATCGAGGCCTGCATCAATGCCTCTGAGGCTCTGCTGCAGTGTATGAACGTGGCCCTTCGACCAGGTAGGGATAAGTGTGTGTGTGTGAGTGTATGTGTGTGCGTAACTGTGTGAATTGTCCAAAGAAAGACAATAAAATGTAAAATTCTTTTGCAGAGGAGATGAAAGTAATGGCCCGAGTACTCATGGATAAGCATACATAACATGTAACATGCTATGGTTACAAAACTCTGTGGCTGGTGTGTGTGTGTGTGTGTGTGTGTGTGTGTGTGTGTGCGCGTGCGCGTCAGGTCACGACAAGTTGACGGCCGTGAAGCAGCAGCAGCAACTCTTTGCGGATCTTCGAGACAATTTTGCCCGTCGCCTCACCAACCACCTCAACAATGTCTTTGTGCACCAGGTAACGCTCACTGTGCACACTTTTTATTTTTATTTTTTTGTTTAAATAAGCTCTGTTCATTTCTCTTTTTTTTTCCTCCTAGTCTGTGACTGTTTTCCTGTTCTGATTTTGCTCTGTGACCTGTTTGCTTCTCTTCTGAAATCTTCTGTCTCTCTGTGCCACCTCACTTCATTCTAAGTTCAACCACTTCAGTCACTTCAAAATGACCATTCCTCAATTCTATAGGTCGTCCTGTCTGTCACTCCCTGTGAGTACACGCCTCCCTGCTGTTTGACCCGCCCTATAACCTCTAACCGAACTTGGTGTCCTCATTGACTCCGCTAACATCCAACCATCCATCGAATGTCCTTGCTTCCACAGAAGCATGTGTGTGGTGTTTTCTTCATCTCAAGATGTCTACCAGCTCATGATCCATGAACTCACCAGTACCACCAGCCAGCGCTGTCTGAAATTATTATTTTCTCTCACTTCACCTGGAGGTGTGGAGGAAAAAAAAGAAACACTGCATTGTTTTTTTTGTTCAGTAAAAACTGCTTTTAATCCCTCCTGGTTATACTGTATGTAGTGAAGTACTTTTGAGGAGTATATAAAATTAAGTATAAAAGATCCTGCATGACATAATTACGGGCCGTATTTGGAGTTGGTGACCTACTGAACTGAATATACTGTATGTGAGATATTTAGGATATAATTCAATTCAATTCAATTTTATTTGTATAGCGCTTTTAACAATTGGCATTGTCCCAAAGCAGCTTTACACAA